>JASXTE010000020.1:1800000-2230000 GCA_030280995.1 Hemileia vastatrix
AAACCGCCAGATATCTATAATTTATAATGTTGAAAGGTATAGTTTCCTTAAACAAGAATCAACTATACCTCTACCATTAATAGAATTACAGGAGGCCAATACAATAAATTATTGATATGTAGAAAAAAATTTATCACATACACATGTGAATACTATGATATTTTAATTTATTTAATTATTTAATATATAATGATTGAGAATAATAAAAAGTTTAAAAATGAAATAGTGAAAAAAAGATATTCTTACTTGAAATTTAAAAAAAATCCTTTGGTAGGAGTTGATTGATTGATAAATGGACAACTAATCTGTTTATTATAATTTTTAGGAATAGATTATTTTAGAAAAATAAGTATCATTTTTATTGAATGAAAAAAATAAAAAGAGAAAGACAAACCAAAATAAAATTTGGATGCTAACCAAAAATTAGCTTTTTGATGATACTATGACAAGTTAGAGATCAAGCTGCCAAGAGTTAAAAACAATCATCAGTTCTAATGTTTTTTTAAAGAGATTAAAAAGGAGAGTAAAATACTAAAAATCCAAGTTAGTAATCTCTAAACAAGTTACTTTGGTGGCAAACCTAATGATTGAGAAAAATGGATTCCCTAAAAGTTGAACTTATATTTAAAGTGAAATTAATATTTTTACTTAAGAAACAAGTATAAGGGACAAACCAAAATAAAAAACTCTTAAGTGAAACAGATTGAAAGCTAATAATTATAATAACCTGTCTCTTCTAAGTTGAAGGAGAGAAGTAGAAAATTTGCCACTTGGATTAAAATTCGCTTACAGTTATGCGTATAGAAGCATGCAAGTTACTGAAGCCGGTTGCATGGCATGCAGTGACTTTCATAAGGCGTATATGCAACAGGTTTTTACACAGAAATATATTGTACAAATGATGACTAAACATTTTTACATGCTTTTAATTAAAACTTACATATTGTTTTTACAGCTTATTTTTATAGGGTTTCACAAAGTATAATTCGAGGAGCCAAAGCCTCGGATAGTTTCACATGGATGCAATTAATATTTACATTCACTTATTTTACAAATCAATACACTTATCCATATTATTTGTTCACATAAGGTTGGAAAACTAACCTTCAGATGTTATGGACCAATTTTTTATCACTTATTATTTTTTTTGCCACTAAGTTGACATTTGGCTACAAAAGAGTTAACAACCAAGTATGCATTTCTGAAAAACAACCTACACACAAAATCAGGATTCTGATATTTCAAACATTTTAAAACTGGGTATATAAGTTTTGGCATTTAAAAATATCCAATACCTCTTTTTTTGGCTTTGATTTTTTATTATGCACATATACATTTCACACTGTCAAAAAACTAATGGCAAATGGCATGTAAAAGAGTAGCGCAAATTTAAATGTATATCAACTTTAATCTTATTTCTTATTAATTCAAACCAGCCAGGCTTTCCCTGACTGGTAGTTTATTTTTATAGTAGCCAATGTTACTTTAAGCAACATTGGCTGCTCAAATCTCACCATCAAACCTCCCAGCCAGTGTTATCTGGCTGGGAGATGCGAAAAACAGTTTGCAACCAAAGTTGCTTGTAGCGACTTTGGTTGCTTTAAAAAAAGACTTTCAGCCAGTTTATTACTGGCTGCAAGTCAATAATATAAAAAAAAAGCGAGCAAAGTTGCTGCATGCAACTTCGCTCACTTTTAAACACAAAATCTTGCAGGAAGTTTTAAACTGCCTGCAAGATGTATTATAAAATTGGCCAAAGAAACTTTTAGTGGCTTTGGCCAATTTTTTTATTATTTTTTATTAAACCCTGCCAGCTTAAAGCTGGAAGCAATTTTTTTTTTTATATTTCAATCCCGAGCCACTTCCTGTGGCTCGGGTTCTTTTTTTTTTATGTAATTATATATTACTACCAGCCAGGCTCCCCCTGGCTGGTAGTTTATGTTTTAAGCAGCCAATGTTGCTTAAAGCAACATTCGCTGATCAATCACCTTAAGACCTCCCAGCCAGTGTTATCTGGCTGGGAGATGAAAAAAAAATTATTGCAACCAAAGTTGCTTGTAGCGACTTTGGTTGCTTTAAAAAAAGACTTGCAGCCAGTTTATTACTGGCTGCAAGTCAATAATATAAAAAAAAGTGAGCGAAGTTGCTGCATGCAACTTCTCTCACTTTTAAACACAAAATCTTGCAAGCAGTTTTAAACTGCCTGAAAGATGTATTATAAAATTGGCCAAAGCCACTTTTAGTGGCTTTGGAAAATTTGTTTTTTATTTTTTATTAAACGCTTCCAGCTTAAAGCTGGCAGCAATTTTTTTTATTTCAATCCCGAGCCAATTCCTGTGGCTCGGGTTCTTTTTTTTTTATGTAATTATAAATTACTACAAGCTAGGCTTCATCTTTCTGGTAGTGTTATCTGACATTTGAAAGCTTGAAAAAAACATTATATGAAATAAAAAAAGCATATTCTTTGATATATTAAGAATTATGAGTGGTAAAGGATTGATGAAGGGATTAATGGCTCAAAAATAAAATTGACCATTGCTGATAAGGAGAGTTCTAGAACAATAGAGATTATCAATGAAAATTAGATGGGATGGAGTACATTAGGGCATCTCAAACTTGATCAAATACGCCACATAAACACACCACAAAAAAAGTACCAAACACACCATCAGAAAATGAAATACACCTGCCATGGACAGGTGAATTTTGATGGTGTGTTTCGCCTCAACCAAACCTTCTTTTGGTAAAAAAAGCCATCAAAACACTTTTCTCCTTCATCTTGATTAGTCAGAAATAGGTACAGACAAGCCATCTCTTTGGATTCTTTTCTGCCTAATTCTTAAGGGCTTATTATTCAACATGTGAAAAACATGACTTCCCACCACTTAAGCAGCCACTTCATCATACACTCACCCTTAGTCTTAATCACCATTCACTAAAATTCCTCTTTCAGTCCATTGTAAACTAGAAATAACTGCTATCACTCTAGCCCTGGATCTATTGGTTAACTCAGATACCAACTCCAATGCTGAAATTGACTTGGCTTACATGTGTGACATGCTGAAGAATCACTACTTATATTCCAGAACACTTTCCATACAACACCAACCACAATTTAACCTTGAGGTTCTTTAAAGCATTCCTTAAATTAGCTTTAAACAGATATTTTGCACAACCTTGCCTTGATTTCTCAGTTACTTGAACTGATAAAATATCACTCAATTTTCAGAATTGATTTTTGTTGTTCATAAAGAGATCCTCCTATTCAAATCTGTGTTGCACTTTGTCATTTTAGTTCAAATTGAAATGGTGGCACATTTACCCATCTTGAAAACCTCTTCCAGATCAGAGATGGAAATGAATATTTTGATTGTAAAAGAATGCTTTGAATCTCTCTTATATACATTGCATGCTTCTACTCTTGCTATTTTTTAGGATTCCAGTAAATTAAATGTTTTGTATTTAAATTATAAGTAATGTTTTTCTCCATATCTACTTGACTAAAATTCATTCTGGATTACTATTAATAATTTTGTTAAATATGGTTTTTCAACAGCTTCATTAATCAACAGTTATGCACAAGATACATAAATTAACAAATTTTATTTTTCTAAATCTAGAAATTTGGCAATACCTCCCCTGAATTTCACTATATTAGGGGGTGGTGATTGCCATTTTTTTCATGTCAAAAAATTTTTTTATGTCTGAAAAAAAAAAATGGCAATACCTCATCCTGAATTTTACTGTGGGAGGGGGTGGAAATTGCCATTTTTTTCATGTCAAAAAAATATTTATGTAAGAAAAAAAAAATTACAATACCTCCCCCTGCAACTTACTGTGGGAGGGGGTAAAGATTACCAAATTTTTATTTTAATTTCATAAATTCTTATATAAATCAATAAAAAATATAATTAGCCAAGTAAAAGTAATGGGATTCACAATTCCACCTGCTAATGATTTCAGATGTGACCAAAGCCAAATAAATCCTATGACAAGCAATGTATTGACAATTCATCAATTCAATACAAATAAATAATTAAATGAACAAATTTATACAGCAGCAAGGCTCAATTGCACAAATGTTTTATTTGATTGACTATATTTAATAATTGATAATTTAAAAATTTATGAAATAAAAATAAAAAAATAGAAAATCTTCTAATTACCTTATTTGGAACCCTTCCTTAAAGATTTACTATAAGTAGGGCCCTTCACCCTTGCTTTACTTACCTGGTTTATCAGACTTTGGTTGATCTGGAATGAAAAACAAAAATGAGTAAGTGCTTCACAAGATTCCGAAAAAATGAGAAAAATTTTTACAAGATATCAAACCAGGAGTTTCCTTGGTAGTTTGATGATTATCTCTTGGATTTTTGATTGATGATTATGCTGAGAAGAGTTACAAATAGATTTGATGATACCATCTCCTGAAAAAAATCCAAAACATCAACAAATCAGGGGAAAAAATGATTTATAAAGAAGAAAAATTGAGGAAACAAATGATAAAAAACAGTTGAGGAATTGACATACCTTGGGAGTGTTACAATGAAAAGTATCAGAAAAAACATGCATATTACAGAATATCAAAATTCAAAAATTTAAATTAGTTTACATAAAAAGACTCAAATTTAAAAGTAGATATCTCAGAAATTTCTGAGCCAAAGTTGATTATGCTTTCTGGAAATGAAATTCATGCCTATAGAGAACCTGTAATCAAAATAATGTGGGATTTGAATGAGCTAAAATTCATCAAATGTTAATATTCATCCTCATAAAAAAATTACAAAATAGGAAGGACTCATCCAAAACTGATATTTAGCTGATCAAATCAGAGCCAAAAGCCTGAAGTATTATTTGAAATAGATTGCATAAGCCCTATATGCATATTATGCTACATTGAACTTAAAAAATGTAAATTAGTCTATGAAACAAGATTCAACTTTGGAAGAAGTTATCTCAGCAACCACTAGACCAAATTCAACACCATTTGCTGGAAATAAAATAAATGATTCTTGAGATTCTTCCTAAAAAAGTATATTTCATTTAAAAAATACCAATCCTATTTCTGACCTTTTATTTTTGACTTAAAAGAAAATCAAAAAAGGGTTATAAAAATTAAAGTCAGGTATTATCAATGGTCTAAAAAGATCTATTTTAGCTACCTATGTTATTTATAAGTATTATATTTGTTCCAGAGTAAGACCTACTTGAGAAGATTAAAATAAAGTTGATGGAAGTTTGAGCCAAGTAAATAATAAATATCTCATTAACCAGTGAGCCAAATCAGATGTTGCTTGGTGGATATGAGAGCTAGACTTCTGTAGAACCTTCTTAAAAGTGGAAATGTGATTTGAGAAAACAAAAAAAGAAATAGAAAAAATAAAAATAAAAAAAATTCAGAAAAAGAACTTCAGTTAAAATTGAAAAAAATATGGTGGGAGGATGACTTACCTGATGAGATGTTTTCAAAGATGTAAAAGCACCAGATAGAAGTTCAGGAAGTGATGGATAAAAAAATAGAAGAAGAGTTAAGGAAGTGAGAGAAGATGAATAAAAGGATATGAGGGATCATTGAAAAACAGAAAGAATGAAAAATTATGAAATTTCTGAAATATCCAACTTCATGTTGAGATGCTTAACCAAAATGAATCAGGAAGGGAAAAATTATGCTTTCAGTGAAAATTCAAAATAAAAGTTAATATGCAAAAATAAAACAAAACCAAGTGGAAAGTACATGCAACTTGATCATTTTGAGAGCATGATAAAAGGATTTAAAAGGGTTGTGTTAAAAATTTTGTAGTGTTCTTGGCATGATGACTGAGTTTTGAGGATATAAATTTGTTCAGGAATTGTTGATAAAGAAAGTAATGAAAAGCTCAAAATTTACTGGGGCACCATGTGTAAAAATTTGTTTCAAAAAAGTGGGTTGGGAAAGATGTGATTTGTGGTGAATTGGGAGGATCTTTAGATTGGTTGCCTGTGCTGTGGTTGGAAAATTTTCACTTAAGTAGGACATATTTGACCCCATGTTTATAATCTCATGTACCAAATCAGCCATGTTTCATGGTGTGTTTATGTGGTGGTTTTCAAATGAAATCCACCAGGCATATTTGTTCAAGTTTGAGACCCCCTATTAAAAAGTAGATGGGTAGAGGAGGAGGAATTGATCCTTAAGAAGATGAATAAAATATTACTTTTAAAATTTTTTACAGATAAATATTAAATTGAAATAAATTTTGTAAATATTTTTGTCATTATATTGGTTTCCACTTTTAAATGCAGTTACTATTTCACATGTACTAATACCAAAACTTGGGAAAGTGATTTATATAAGCATTAAATATTTAAAAAGGAAAACTTGCATATTAATTTCCATAAAAACCTTTCATGTTATACACTTTAAGGACTATTTTTATTTTTATTTAAATATAAATATTTCTTTTAGTTGAGTAACTGAAGATTTTATTTTCAATAGCCTGTAGGTCTTATATTTTTGCTAAAATTTAAAAAATTATACAAAATTTAGTTTTGCAAAGACTTAACAGATTAGAAGTGAGAAGTGACTATAATCTTTTTAAATTTTGAAAATAGGAATTGCATTAGGTATTTCAATTCCTATAGTTATTAATATTTGTGACCAAAAAAATTTGCTAAATTTATTTATTGTTACAATTATGTAGTAAAAGATATTATTATTGTAAATTTAATTTACTTTCATAATTTTATGGTTTATCTTTTAAATGCAAAGTAATAATTAGGTATGTTAAAGAATAATTTTCTTCCTCTAAATTGATAAAAATATTGTATATTCAAAAGCTTATGTTGGATCAATGTGTGCTCAATGTGTGCTCAATGAAGGATAAAATCATTTTTATAGTTGATCAACTTATGCATAACTTGAGATCAGTTGAGGTTCATTTTTGGACCAATCTGCCAATAAATGTAAATCTAACTCTAATTTACTTATGTTTATAAAGTATTCATAAACCTGGAATAATTAAGGGAAACTCTAAATTTTAGGAGAGGGGATTGCTAGCAATTCACCCCTAGATTTCCCGTGGTGATTGGTGATGGGTAGAAGATGAGGGAATGTTGAAGTTCAAAAAGTTGAATGTGGTTGTGTATGCATGATAAAAGGTGTAGATTTTTATGCAAAAACGCTGAAGTCCCCCAAGACTTTAAACTGAGGAATTTTAGTCACCCAGGACTTTAAACTGAGGAATTTTAGTCCCCAAGACTTTGAATGAAGGAAAGTTAGTCCCCCAAGACTTTAAACTGAGGAATGTGAGTTCCCCAAGACTTTTAACTGAGGACAGGTGATGGTTGAGCTCTTCAGGACTATAAACTGATAGTTGTCATGATAATTGGGCAGAGGTAATCCAAGGTAGGAGTCTCTGAATTCAGTTAAGGCAATTGTGGAGGTAAATGATGAGCAGGCTGCTCTGTAGAAGAGTTACCCCAGAATTTTAATTTTTTTCTTTGAGTCTTTAATGGTTTGATCTCTGGTTCTGTCTTTTGATTTAGGTTTTAAGTCCCACCAGAATATGAACTGAGGTTTTTTTCGAGTCCCCCAAGACTATAAAACCAGGGCTATTAGTCCCCAAGACTTGAAACTGAGGATGATTCCCCCAAAACTTTAAACTGAAGGATTTTTTTAAGTTTGATAAATTCAGAAAATCTGTACAGTGGTCAATTTTTTTTAATTTCTAAGTCAAGAATTTTAGTCAAGAATTAAATTACAGAAGAGAATCAAAAGATGAAACAAAGTGTTCAGAATTAGCTTTGAACTGGTGGATGAGGTGTCTACTTTTCTCAATTTCCAGTGGATCTTTGGCAAGAGTGGATTGGAAGTAATTTAGAATAAGATGTTTTGTTGAGATTTATTTTTTTTTTAATTTTTCATCAATGGAGGGCAAATGATTGGGTATTTGTTTTTCAATGGTTCTCAAATTGTCATCATCACTATCAGGAAGGGAATGAACCAGGAAGGCATTAGTTTAAATTTCAGTATGGATAAAAATTGGTTTTATCATCAGGAGGACCAGGTATGGTGAAAATAGTGGTAGTAGTGGTGTTGGAAATCTTTTTGGGAGGGTTGAGTTTGTTGATTAATATAGGTAAAGAATGGAAAGCCTAGATCTTTAGGTTTCTGGAAGAGGGGCCAGTTTGAGGTGCAGATGAGGATGATAAAGAGGATTAATGACCTGGTCTGGAGCAGGATTTTTTTCTGGAATAGCAAGCATCACAAGAGGTCCTGTATGGATGAACTAATTGTGTTATGGTACAGATAATCTTGTGGTAATTGTAGTATTGGCAGGTGCCCATTTTATAGATTGATTTTGAAGCATGTTTGAACATGGTGGTTGTTCAAGAAAGAAGAATGTGGATATTCTTAATTAGGGGGAGGATGTTGTCATCCAGAATTGGCTGGGGCCTTTGTTGTGTAGTTTGATACAGTTTGGTGATGTCTTAAATGGCTTTGATTTCTGTTTATGTGTTTTTCTGAATTCACTGGCTGAATATTAGAGTTAAAAGGATGAGGTTATTATCATTGGATATCCCTAGTTATTCTCTATATTTAATGTTTTTATGATTTATATACTCTAAGTTTTATGGGCTATTCATGTCACTTTTCATTTTTTCTATAACTGTTTAATTTTGTTTTTTGAATTTTTTGGGAAACCTTAGGTCTTAGGGTTAAGTGCTCAGTATCATTATATCACCCTGATTTGTCTCTACATTTCACTTCCTGATAATTTATTTACTATAATTTAAGGTTTAAGGTGTTTTCTGATATTTTCTGGTTTTTTAGATGTTTTCAGTGGCTTTCTGGATTCAGGGGGCCCTCCCACACACCTCTTTGAGAGGTCTAGAGGCTGGATTCAACTTTCGTTTGTCATATACCCCCATTATATCACTCAGACCATAACATACTCTCCCTGAAAACATCTCTTCAAACTCCTCCACACTAGGTGGTATTCCTGCATCCTTTATCCTAACTCTATATAGTTCTCTTAGATCATGAGCTACCCTAAGCTTTTCATTAGGTTTTTTAATACAGAATACTGGACTTGAACAACTTGATGATAATTTTTTGTATCACCACACAATATTTGGGGGGACCTTCTAGAAAGTCCTCAACTTGAAGTTAGATGGAAATCAGATGAAACTCAGACTGAAGTAATAATGAACTGTCACTTGATATTAGCTTGAGCCCTCACACAAAAAATGATGGGTCTATATTTAAAACATAGTGAAAGTGTGAAGATAACTGAATGGAAGCCAGAAAAAATCATTCTGCACAGTATTTTTTGATGCAACTTAATTAAATAATTCTTTTTTAATTTAATTTGATAAATAAAAATATATCAATAGTATCACAATTATTAAATACAATAATATTCTTAGAACTCTCAGATGACATATAAGAGCAATCAGTGACTTTTTGTATTACCTACAACTGTTTTTCCAGAATTGAAAAACTGTAATTTTATTATTAACACAATATAAACTGAATTTACCCTTGACATATTTTTTGAATGTCAATATTTAGCAATGGCATATTTCAATATATTAAATTTTCCTTAAAATACATAGATTAAACAGAAAACTTAAATTTTTAATTATATAATACAATTATAAAAATGGAAAACCAAAATATTAAGTATGGTAATAATTTTTAAATATTTTTGACTAAATGAAGCACTTTCACAACTTTTTCCACTAATTACTTGTAAATTAAAAATAGCTGATTGTTTATCTTAGAATTGGCATATATGTTTAGGATTTAGACTTCAATGCATTTTGGGGGCATAGAAAGTTCAAGAAAAGGAAAAAAAATCAAAGAAATATTTTGCTCTTTTTGAAATTCTACCGTTTCCTCAGCTAGAAGACAATATATTTATTTTATCATGAGTAAATAAAATATATATCTAGATTTTATAATATATTATTTATTGATTTCATAAATATTTTTTGGCATACTTTCAGTTGGTGAAGTGATCTAGAGAACTCAAAAAAAATACAACTCAGTGAATTCCTTTCATAAAAAATAAAGATAAAATGTGCATAAATTTATGATAATAAATTTTAATTAAATAAAGGAATATTTCTTAAATATTTAAGCTAAATAGTATAGTGTACTTTAATCCTGATGTTTGAGATAAAAATACTGTTCATCTGGAGATTCACCTCAAAAGTTTAATGGCTTTTCCATGTAAGAAAAGGTGCACAAGATCAGATTTTAAGATTTTTTAAAATTAAAATACTCTACCAAAGAGGTAGCACTGATATTATTCATCATTCTATCATTTTATCTATAGAAAAACATCTATATAACTTTTTTTTGAAAGAAAGATACAATAGATAATTTGAACCATGACAATATAAATTGCTACCATTATAATAATTTAGCTCTTATAAGTATAAATTTATTAAAATAACTTTAAAATACATGTAAAAAAACTAGATTTTTTATTCAAATTTTATTAATTAAATTTTTAGAGTATCATTGTCAGCCAGCCTATCTCAGGAGCCAAGTAAATTGTTATAATAATTAACTGGTATCATATAAGGAAATAACATTATGTATTTAAAATAAAATATTTTAATGGATAATAAGATTATATAAATATTTTATAAATAAGTAAAGTAATTATTATATTTATTTTATTATTAAGTCAATTTTTTATTACATAAAAATATATTATATTCAATAAAATCATTGTGCATTTTTATGTATTAATATTTATAAATTAAAAAATTAATCATTTATAAAATTATATTATAAGTGTAATAATAAATTAAACTTCTAATGTAATTAAAATTTAATTAATAAAATTTATATATTAAATACAACTTTTCATATATTATTATCCGTAAATATTGGGCGCTTTTTTGACCCTTAATTGTGTCAGTTAAATTACTAAATAAATTAAAACACTTATTTAATAAAATGATATTAAAATTTTCACTTTAATTTAGTAAAATTATTTAATTAATTATTTGTTTTAATTAAACTAATTATTAAATTACTTCAAATAGTTAAAGCAATTAATTGATTTTTCTTTATACTGAATTAAATTGATTACATAAATTTTGGCATGAAAATAATTTTATTTGCTTTAATTAAACCCTTTACATCATACTGTAATACCTGTTTAGGATTTTTTCTCACAGCTCATAGGTTTCATACTCACTTAGTTACTAATTATATTGATTAATTATTTTGGGACTTTATGGTGGGAAATATATTTACTTATTCACAGGTTTAATTTATTGTTTCAATTTTTTCTCTTAATTTCTATGTTTTAATTAAATTCTTTTAATCTCTTGTATCACATTACTACTACTTTTCTATATACATTTTAGAGGATTCAGAGGTATCTTTTCCTATAAAAGGGCTTTGGAATTCCCCTTTGGAAGCCATCACTTATATAACATTACTTATAATAATTTAAATAGTTTATTACTATTTTTTTGGCGTTACATGTCTAATAAAAATATTATACAAATTCCTATATGTTTCTTTAAGTCTATTAGTTATTATTATTGATATTTAAGTAGAAATCAAATTCTTACTTGATCAATAATCCCTATTAAACCAATACTTATTGTTGTGTCAATACTCACAAGTGTTGTTGCACCTTCTTTTATTTTATTTAATTATTTCTTCCTTTTATTATCCTTTCCTTTTTATTTTCCTCCTTCTTCCTCTTCTTGTTGTTTTCTAGAAAAGCGGCCAATGATTGAGGGCCTTTCCAAATGATGAAGACAACTTTTGATAAATGACTCAATGCACGGACCACCTAGCGCAAAAAGAAAATTTTTGCTGCGACCCTGTTTCAAACTTGGGTTTGACCTTTTAGGTTCATAATATATTAATTTATATATATTTTAAGGTGATTTCTTGATCACTATAGTAAGTAAACCTTTGAACCTATCAACTATATTTTTAAGTTTTTATTGCAATGACAGTGACTTGGCTATTTTGCTGAGTCACTGAGTGTAATGAACAATTTTTTTTAATTAATTTTTTTCTCCTAGTTGACCATAAAAGATTTATTCTCTTAGTCATAGAAGATCATTATTTTTTTAAAAGAATTATTAAATTAAGTTTTTATTAAAATTTTGATATTATTGGTTGACCATAATAGTACTCAGTGCTTAGTCCCAATATTACCAATATATTTTTTGGTATTAATTATTTTTGGTTTACTTCTTAGGCCTTTTTTGGTTGGTCCCAAAATAATTATTTGTTATTTCTTAATAATAAAATTTTAATTACATATTTTTTGTAATAAATTTTTATTTTTAATTGATTTATAAATTTAAATCATTAATTAAATCCCATTAATTTCTGTTCACAGTTTTTATTTCCAGTAGCTTGGAAAGCAGCATTGATAATCTTCATGTTGATGAATCTGATGTGGATGTTGATAATGAATCTGTAGGTTCTTCAAAATTACCTTACAAGAATTTTTCAGCTGACAAAAAACCTTCATATTCTACAGGACATAGAAATTTAAGGAGGAGTGGAAAACCCCCCTCACCAAATTACTCTGAAAGAAATAAAGCCTCAGATCAATCAGGAAAATCCTCTAAAGGTTATAGAAATAAAATAGATCCCTCTGACGCAGCAAATATAAAATCTGTTCAGCCATATAAAAGAACTGAAGGCAGAAAGCATGAAGTACAAGGCAAGAGTAGACAAACTCTGGAAACAGATGCAGGAGATCTTAAATCACAAGCAGGTTCAACCTCCTCCTTTACCAACCACACAGCCTCAGCCTCAACCTCAGCCCCATCAGACACCCAGCTCTTTCACTCAAATTCAAAACACTAAAAGTGGAACAGTGAAAATGGGAATACCTGATGATCCATTACCAGAAGAATGTACAGCAACCAGCAGCTCAACACCCTGGCCCATTCTGGACACAAACCTACCATCAACCTCCTCAGGCCCATCCTTATCAGGGAGGCAGAAGAAAGAAGGCACAGGGGGAATTTCCTCCCTTGCCATGGTAAGTGATTTTTTTGATAAACATGTTGATATGTATAATAATAAATCTTCCTCAACATGTAATCTTTTTTATAATGGTGAAAGAACAGTTAAACCCATTAAAAGACAACTTCCTGTAATGAGTAGTCCTAATGATGTATTCAGTGAATTGTCATTTGATGAGCCTTTACATTTAACTTCAACTTCTTTAATTAATCCTTCTCTTGAAATTAAAAATGATTTTGTTTCCCCTGAGTTCTATACCTTGCTTGAGAAAACCTCTGATGAAATATTGAAAGATACCCTTGATTTTAAAGTTGTAAAAGACAAAATTTTAAGAGATGTATTAGTGCATGAGAGTGACAGATTGAATAATTTGCATTTACTTTGTAAAGTGTGTTCTTCTGTACAAGATAAAGCTTATTTTAAAATAAAAGAAACTTTGAATATTGTTCTTAGTCAAAAAAACAAATAAGAAGTGATCATAGGGCTATTTTAAATAAAAATATTCATCTGCATATAACTTTGAGTGAGTAAAAACCCCTTATTGATGAGAATTTGTCATTGAAGAGTGAAAATAAGTCTCTAAAAAATGAGTTGAAAAAGCTGAGAATTTATTTCAGGCTCTTAGTAACAAATACTCAGCTTTTGAGGACAGAAATGTTTTATCTCTTGCAAAAATCAATGACCAAATGTCAGAAATTCAACAGATAAAGAATTATTTGTCTTACCTACATAAAAATTGAAAAAATTCTCAGCCTTACCTGTAAATCATTATGATGCAGATCAAAATGCTGCCAATAAGCTGAATAAACATAAAGGAAAAGAGCCTGATTAAAGCAGCTCCTTTCTTCCTCCTATTTCAGCCATTGAAAAACCTGACAACAATTCTGTGAAATCTTTTTCAACTAGAAATAAATATTTTAATGGTCATGAAGCTGTTTCAATAAATAATGAAATTTCTGAACACCTGTATAAACTTCAAGAATCTTTAATATTAAATAATTCTAATAAAAAGATGGACCATCCCAGTAGCCAGAAAAATTGGCCCAAACTTTATCAGTATCCCACCTTTGATGGTGACTCTTCATCTGATTGGCAGCACTTTGTCCAAATAATTGATAATATAAAAAATTCCTATGAATTTCCAGATGAAGAGATTGTTTCTAAATCAATATTTTTTTTTCCAATGTAGCTTTAATGTGACATGAATCTGTATTATTGGACAATCAACATTATACTTCAAAAGAGTGGAAAACATTGATTGAAAATCAAATTGGTGGTTTGAAATTCAGACTTGCTCAACAGAGATTATATAAGACTGCTAAATATCCATCCTGCTCTCCTGAAAAACCTATTGTTTTCCTCATGAAAATAACAAAAATTCTTAGAGCAATGGATCCAAAAATGAATTATGATATTTTAAGAGACAAAATTCTCTATAAATTGCCAAATTCTCTGAGATATTTGATTGTGGCAAGGACTGAGAATGTTAGAGAAAATTCTTCCTTTATTAATATCTGTAATGAATTTATAATTAATAATAGATTTAAACCAAGGAATTATCCTTTAAAGTCTTATCATGACCAGAAAAGGCCTTCCACAAAACTTCCAGACAAAACTGGTAAATTCTCTTCCCTATTGCACCAAAGAAATATGCAACAAAAACTTGTTTTAAATGTAACAAACCATGGAAGAAGGGACATATTTGTGACAAGAAAATTTATCTTGTTGAAAAAACTGAGGAATCTGAAAATAATCATGCTGATCTTGATGATTCCTCAAGTGACTAATATAGCAATATCTCTTATGACCATGATTCTTCTCAAGAAGTTCTAGTCTTAGAAAAAGATATCCAATATTTAGATAATTGGTCTGAAAATTGTAATGTTGATCTATATTCTGTAGAAAATGCTGAAATCATTAAAAATATTACTGATAGTTCAATTAATATTGCCTTTGAGAGCACCAGGTGTTATAAATGGTAAAAATGTTGAGCTTATTCTTGACTCTGGCTTTGGAGGAAGTGTAGTGTCTGAGAAAGCACTAGCTTCAGGGGATAAAGATTATCAAAGCAAATTGTTACCTATAACATCTGAAAAATGGAAAGGTTATGGTTCCGTTTTATGTCTCACTTTCAAATACAAAACCACTGTTTTCTTAAAATATAATGGTGGTATTGTCAAAATTATTTGTGAATTTTTGTGATGAAAAATGATAATTTAAGCAATTGGTTTATTATGGGAAATGACATTTTAACCTTTTTTGGAATTAAATTGAATCCTGTAAACAATTTTTTTACCTTTAGCAATACCCCCCCCCAGAATTTTCTGTGGTGTATAACATCTGAAAAATGGAAAGGTTATGGTTCTGTTTTATGTCCCATTGGAAAATACAAAACCACTGTAATCTTTAAATATAATGGTGGCTTTGTCAGAGCTATTTGTGAATTTTTTGTGATGAAAAATGACAATTTAAGAAATTGGTTTATCATGGAAAATGACAATTTAACCATTTTTGGCATTAAATTGGATCCTGAAAGCAATTGCTTTACTTTGGGAATGAATGGGAAAAGAAAATTTAAAATTTTTTCCTCTAAAAAGCATTATGCACCCTTATTAAACTTTTGTCATTCTTTGATCCAATGTAAAAGTAGAAAAACAAAGGATATGAATGTATTATTGTCTGAAATTGACACAGCTTCATTTGGTGATCAATCAACTTATGATCAAAAAGATTCAATAGTGTAATTGATTACATCTTTCCCTATGGCTTTTGCTCTTGGTTCCCATGTGTTAGAATTGGTTAAAGATGAAATGAAAATTTCTTTATCCTTAAATTTGAATGAAATACTTCCTAGCCTAAAGAAAAAACCTTATCCTGCTTCTCCCACAAAAAGAAAATATATTTAAGATAATATCTAAACTTTATTAAGTATGAATATTATTGAAAAAGTTGATGTTACACCTAAGTAATGTGTCATCTCTCCAGTTTTGATTTCCTATGAGAATAATAAAGCTAGACTTTTTAGAGATTATAGAGCATTGAATACCTATACCGTAGATGATATTTACCCTTTACCCAGAATTAGCTCTATACATGCTACCCTACAAGGTGCAAAATTCATAAGCTGTCTGGATGGTAATAAAGGTTATAATAAAATACCTGTTGAAACATCCTCCCAAAATTTTTTGCTAATTGCAACTCATATGGGAATTTGTAAATATGTTAGGATGCACTGAGGCCCTAAAAATGCCCCTTCAGTATTCCAAAAAGTAATGGATAACACATTTCATCAGGAAATAAATGAAGGATGGCTAATTGTTTATATTGATGACATCATAGTTTTTTTAAAAACTTTTGATGAACATATCCAACACTTAGGAAGAATCTTGCTGAAAATAGATGAAATTAACATGACTATATCCTTAAAAAAGTGAAAATTTGGTTTTCAATCCCTGAAATTCCTAGGTCATGTAGTTTCTGGCTTACAAATATGTGTAGACCAAGGTAAAGTTGCTGCTATCCAGAATTTGAAAGCACAAACTTCTGTAAATGAAATACAAAGTTTTTTCTGAATGTGTGGCTACTATATACAATACATTAAAAATTATCAAGTCATAGCCCCACCACTTACCAAAGTGACTAGAAAGGATGTGGCTTATATATGGAATGAGAATACTCAAAAAGCTTTTCATACATTATAGAAATGTTCAATGTCAGCTCTGATACTTTCCCTTCCACATTTTAATAAACCGTTTGTCCTTTATAAAGATGCAAGTTTTTTTGGACTTGGAGATTCTCTACACTAAAAACAAATTATTAATGATAACATTTCAGAATTAGTAATTTATTTTATTTCAAGAACCTCTAGAAAGAGTGAATTGAATAATGGTGCCACTCAATTAGAGTGCTTAGCAGTTTTATGGGCTTTCATTCAAGCTGTCAGCCTAGATATCCCTAGGACTGAGTATTTATTATGCTTAAAAAATATATCCTTAAGTACATTAAGCTTATATCTTAAAAATAAGGTTAAAACAATTATACATATAATTATAATATATATATATATAATTATTACACTATTTTATAACATATAGTAGTTTAAATAGCTTATCCATAGCCTAATAATACTTATTGAGGTGTTAATGGAGTCATAATATACTTATCTTAAGTGATATTAAGTAATTATGGACATACATAAGCTTAAATGTATACATAAAGCTCATATTCAGTAAAATATGCAGTATATTATGTATATTTAGGTCTATAAGTGGGTTTTAGCCTCTTAATAGCCTATAAACTTTGTTTTTATGCTTATTTTAGGTCATATGGACCAAATCAGTGGATTCAAAACACCTACAGAAGCATAGACATCTATATCAGGCACATACACTGTCAGTATAGTCTAGTATATAAGTATGATATAATAGTGTTATTTTATGGTCCTACTACTTATTAATAAATAATTTAGTGATTAAACCTCAGGGGAAGACTAATAGAATAGTTATACTCAAATAAAACTCACAATACTTGGATTTAAATGCGTGCTAGTGGTGGAAAATAGAAGAATAAAATATAGTTATAGCTTATATAAAGATAATATCAATTTATAAGGGCTTTATAATATATTTCTGAATGCTAATAATTGTATTGTAGTATTTGTTTGAAGTGTAGTAATTGAATGATGATAATAAACTGTCAAAATCCCCCCTTACTTATACCCAAATCCACTGGAGTGCACAGACCTTCAATCCAGATGATGTCACTGCTATCCCCGGCAATTAAAGCACTGTGAGGGCCCATCACCTCCCCATGGCGTCCACTTCAAGCAGTTTCAACACCCAGACCTCCAGTAAGGACCCTCCGTCACTATTAATAATAACACAGATCCATACCATAAATAGAAAACCCAGATAAAAGCGGATACCATAAAGAAACAGGTAAAATAAATAACCAAAAAGAGATTTAATGAAACTAAAAGCATATAAAGGAAACAAATAAAATGTCCAAGACCCCAATAACATCCCCAAGCATCCACATTAACCCAGAAACATCCTTCTAACCCATAAATCCGTGAATAACCATCCAAGGAAGTAATTTGAGTTGTCCAAACTGGGTGTATGCGCCTAATATAGGTTTCTATGCTTCTGTAGGCGTTGTGAGTCCACTGATTTCGTCCATATGACCAAAATAAGCAGAAAAACAAAGGTTATAGGCTATTAAGGGGCTAAAACCCACTTATATACCTAAATATACATAATATACTGCATATTTCACTGAATATGAGATTTATGTATACATATAAGCTTATGTATGTCAATAATTACTTCATATCACTTAAGATAAGTATATTATGACTCCATTAACACCTTAATAAGTATTATTAGGCCATGGATAAACTATTTAAACTATTATAAATTATATAATAGAATAATAATTATATATATATATAGTAAAATAATATATATTATTATTTTAACCTTATTTTTAAGATATAAGCTTAATCTACTTAAGGTTATCTTATTTTAAGCATAAGAAATAATCAGTCCTAAGGATATTTAGGCTGACACTCCCTCACCCCAAAAAAAACAATAAAAAAAATGTTAAGACATTTTAATTAAACTTAAGGAGTGAAATAATAAAATAAAAAAAATAATTTTTATAATACATATACTGAATGTACAGTATTATTTAGATTTAAATTTTTTCAAGAGATTTTTAAGATAAGAGATTTCATTTTCTGGAATCCACTGGTCATATTCACTTGATTTATTTTTAAATCTTAATAGATACTCAACTCCCTTTTCTTTAGTAAGGTGTCTCTTTTTAAGTATCTTTTCAATTTCTGCTTTTTCCACTATTTCTTCAGGTTGCTGTATATGCCTTCCTGATCTTCTTGGAAATAGAGCAGTATCATTAGAATGGTATGGTTTTATAAGAGAAATAGGAAATACTGGATGTTTTCTATCATAAGGTGCATATAGAATAACCTCAACAGCATTATTACCAACCATCTTTTTAACTACAAATGGTCCAATGAATGGATCCTTCAATTTAACATTACCATTTAAATTGAAATGTAGCGTTGAAATAAGGACTTCATCACCCTCTTTGAACATTTGTTCTTTATGGGCTTTATCCCATCTTTTCTTTTCATACTCAAAAGCCTTATTTATACATTCTTGAGCATGTTTTCTGCATAGTTCCTGCATCTGAAGAAAAGATTTAGTACCTGGATGAATATCCAATCTGGGTAACTTATTAAGAGTTTTAGCAGGGGTAATAGGTACATAACCCAACCATAACTCAAATGGCTTTTTGCCAGTGACAGAATGTACTGTACTATTGTATGCACATTCTAAACCTGGGATAAGGGTTACCCAATCATGCGTGAATTTGTCATTGTCTTTAAAATTAAGACCAAAAGCACAGTATCTTCTTATCATATCTTTTAAGGTTTGTATCATTCTTTCTGCTAGCCCATCAGTTTGTGGATGGTGTGCTGTAGAAAGTTTCAATTGACACCCTGAAACATCCATAAGTGACGTCCAGAACTCAGAAGTAAATTTAGGATCTCTGTCAGAAACTATTGCTTTGGGGAAACCTGCTGTATTTAAAATTTGTGTCCACCATAAAAAATCTAAGTCCTTTGCAGAAACCTCTTTGTGGGTAGGAATAAATTTACACATCTTTGTAAATCTATCTACAATTACCCAGCAGGAGTTATATTTCTTATTCCCTTCTATTGGCAAACCTGTTACAAAGTCCATGTTAATGATTTCCCATGGAGCTTTTGGTTGCTCAATTTGTTGTAATAAACCAGCTCTTTTTCCTGTTAATCTTTTAGATTTTTGACAAGAATCACATGTTTCAACATATTTCTGAACACCCTCAGACATGTTAATCCACCAAGCTGTTTTTTTTACCCTGGTTAATGTTTTATGGTAGTCAAAATGACCTGCTAATATATCATCATGACATATACTTAACATTAACTCCTTCATTGAAGGGGGAATTACAATTACATTACTTAATTTTTTCCTGTAATATATAAAACCATCCTCAATGGAAAATTTTCCTTTTTTAATGCCTCTTTATACTTATTTGGTAATGTTTTTATTAAAACATTCATTGAAGCATTAGATGGATCATTTAATATTGTAGTTAATTTACTTAAGTCAGGATCTGAATTATAATTATCAAGAATTGATTGCATAAATTCA
The DNA here is from genome assembly GCA_030280995.1 of Hemileia vastatrix. Taxonomy (NCBI): domain Eukaryota; kingdom Fungi; phylum Basidiomycota; class Pucciniomycetes; order Pucciniales; family Zaghouaniaceae; genus Hemileia; species Hemileia vastatrix. The sequence continues at coordinate 1,820,227 of JASXTE010000020.1, forward strand.
TCCTCAAGATCTACAATATAAATGCCATAAATGTTAATAATCTCTGACTCAGGAACATAAGCAGGATTATCATCATTATTAGGCAGAGGTACTCTAGATAACAGATCTACATTAGAGTGCAAGGTTCCTACTCTATGTGTAATAGTCATTCATCCTCTGTATTCTTGTACAGCTAATTGCCATCTAAACATGTGTCTATTAGGAGTTTTCATGTTTAAGAGTGACCTAACTGCACTACAGTCAGTGATTAACTCAAATTTTTGGTCCTCAAGGTAGTAATGTAGCTTTTCAAGAGTCCGTACTACTGCCAAACATTCAAGTTGAGTAGCACCATATTTCAATTCACCACTTCTCAGAGTACGTGAAATATAGCAGATTACTACTTCTGACATTTTACCTTCAATAAGTTGTTTTTGATGTAAAGCAGCACCCAGTCCAATAAAACTTGCATCTGTATATAATACAAAAGTTAATTAGAAATCTGGTAATCCTAAGATAGGAGCTGTCATTAAACATTCTTTTAACTTATTAAAAGCTTGTTGTCTTTCATTATTTCAAATGAAAGCTTCTGATTTCTTTATCAGTGTGGTCAGTGGTGCAGCAATTGATTGGTAGTTTTTTATATATTGTCTATAATAACCACACATTCCAAGAAAAGATTGTACATCCTTCACATTTTGACTAATGCCAATATTCTTTATTGCAGCAACTTTATTTTGGTCTACACATATTTGTAAGCCAGATACAATATGACCAAGCATTTTAAAGATTCAAATTTACATTTTTTCAATGCAAGGGTCATTTTTATTTCATCCATTTTCTGGAAAACTTTCCTTAAGTGGATTAGGTGTTCATCAAACGTTTTAGAGAACACTATTATGTCATCAATGTATACCATTAACCATCCTTCAATCATTTCATTATGGAATGTTATATCCATTAACTTCTGAAATACTGATGGAGCATTTTTTTGGTCCAAATTGCATTCTGACATACTTATAAATTCCCATGTGTGTTGTTATCAACAAAAAGTTCTGTGAATTCTTTTCAACAGGAATTTGATGGTACCCTTTATTTCCATCTAAGCAACTTATATATTTAGCACCTTTAAGGGTAGCATGTATAGAGGCAATCCTTGGCAAGGGATAAATATCATCTACTGTAAATGTATTTAATGGTCTATAATCACCGCACAGTCTTGCTTTATCTTGTTCATAAGAGATCAGCACTGGTGATATTACACAATATTTTGGTGTAGTTTCAACCTTCTCAAGAATGTTCATTTTTAATAACATCTTAATATTATCCTCTATGTCTTTCCTCTTCATTGGTGAAGCAGGGTATGGTTTCTTTTTAAGACTAGCAGGAATATTATCCATATCACAGGTTAAACTAATTTTCATTTCATGATCTTTTACAAGGCCAAGTTCATTTTTACCATGTGCAAAATCCATTGGAAAAGCTTTAATTAATTCCAAAATATTATTTTTCTCAGCTTTACTTATCTGAGTGCCAAAGGATGCTTTTGAAATTTCTGTTTCCAGAAGTTCCATCTCATTTGATTCTCTTCCTTTAGACGGGGAATTTGTTACTGACTCAATGGGTAAGACTGTGTTAAAAGAATTTATTTTAAATTTCCTTCTACCATTCATGCCAATTGTAAAATTGTTATTATCAGGGTCTAATTTTACACCAAATTTAGTCAGAATATCATTTCCAATGATAAAACAGTTACTACAATTAGTATTATCCATTACTACAAAGTCACAAGTTACCCTTACATAACCATGTTGGTGTTTAAAGAAAACAGCAGCTTTGTATTTACCAATGGGGTGTAGTACTAATCCAAAACCTCTCCAATTTTTATTTTGAAGTGGTTCAAGCTTAACCTTATATTCACTATCAATTTTCTGTAATGTATTAGTGGAAACAACTGAACCAGCAGCTCCTGTGTCCAATACTATATTAACACTTTCACCAGAAATGATAGCTGGAACCGTGATAGGTGTCATTCTAAAGTTATCAGCTTGTATATCCTTAATAATTTCAGCATCCTCAAAATTCATTAAAGATTCATTTGAGTCCATATTTAATATTGGATTTTCAAAGATGGACAATTCATCTTCCAACATACAGACTTCATTTTCATCACTATATGAGATATTGCTGTCATAATCACTTGATTCTTTACTTTTTTCAGTTTCAGTTTCAGATTCACGTTGATTTTCAAAAATATTTATGTTTTTCTCACATTTGTGACCTTTGACCCAAGGTTTGTTACACTTATAACAAGTATTTGTTTCATACTTTTTAGGTACTACATGTGCAGTAGGTTTTTTCTGCTTCTCCTGAAGTGTTTTTGAATTCTGAGTATTTACAGGTTCAACATGTTGCTTATAAGTGGAATACCTTGATTCATACTTATGGTTTAATAATATTTCATTGGAAATATTAATAAAGTCAGAATATTCAGTAACATTTAATTTTCTAGCTACAACAATGTCTCTGACAGATATAGGTAATTTGTATATTATCTTATCTTTCCATAAGTTAAAATCAATATGAGGCTCAATGGCTTTTAATATTTTGTTTAAATTCATTAAAAATACCATAGGTTTGTCACCATTCAATGGATTATACCTAGTCTTCTCATACAGTCTCTGCTGAGTAAGCCTGAATTTAGAACCTCCAAAATGTTTTTCAATAAGTTGTTTCCATTCAGCGCAAGAGTAGTCTCTACCCTCACTTAAGACAGCTTCAAACCATAATAAAGCAACATCCTTAAATAAAGAAATTAATTTTGATGTTATCTTTTCATCTGGTTACTTATATGAGAATTTCAAGTTGTCAATTCTTTGAATAAAATGTTGCCAATCAGAGCTGGCTTCCCCATCATAAGTTGGGTACTGATCTATCTTAGGCCAGTTTTTCTGATTGGATTTTATCTCACTAATCTTAAGTAAATTCAACAGCTCATTCACTTTTGATAAATGGTCTTGTATTTCTTCCTGCATGGATTTGTGACTTACATTTTCAGATTTGACACTACCACCAGATGGTTTTAATTGTGGTGGTACAGGGAAGGAATGAGATTCACTTTTGCCAATGAAAGGATTATTATTATATTGATTATACTTATGATTATCCTGGTTCATCAGTAGATTGGCTGTTTCAATCTCAACTTTAGTTAATATTTGTAGCAACTCAGAGACACTTTGATTTGTCTGGGCAAAAGATAACTTTGTTCTTGATTCAGTTTTTAATAAATGTGTTTCATATAATTTTTCTAACTCACAAAATTTGTTTGAAAGGTCATTATATTTATTACTCAATGAATAATATTTAAGAGTTAGAGACAAATGTTCTTTCTCTAATTCTTTGTTATGTGTTGCTAATTGAGAAATGTTCAATGTCAAGGATGAAATTTTATCACTAGTGAGTTTAACTGTCTGTTCCTCACAATCATTCATTCTATTCCACAATGCTGAAACAATTCTATGGACAGTTGGATTATTGTTAAAATATTCCATGTCCTCCTTTTCAATTCTCTCACTCTCCTGTGAACTTCTCATCTCACTAGCAGGTGCTTGCAACTGAGGATTAACTGTATTATCATTGTATATAGTACTGTTATTATGGACAAAAGACAAGTCAGGTGTATCTACTCTAAAACCTAAATTTCTTAAATCCTCCTCTATTTTTTGTACAGATTTACCATCAATAGAATTACCTATATTGTAATTATCAGTATTATGTCTAATCTGAGAGGGTAAGTTACTTACCAAGGGATGGTTGCCAGTCCTGATTTTTGGCGCTTTTTTCCCTTGTAAGGGTGAGCTGAGGAAGTCAGATGAGGGGGTGGATCACTGTTGCAACTGTGGCTTGTCCACTGTTGGTGAAACCAGTCCCATTTCCATTTGTCTACCAGGATTTTCTCCTGGGAGTGAGTGGACCCTCCTTGGGTAGGGGGTTGCTGATTTGATTGACTGGGCTGGCCTCCCTTTAATTCTGCCATTGCCTGATTCATCTGCTGAAACCCTACCTTGCAATTGTTTTGCAACTGCTCTACTTCTTTGAACATGAGAGATTTTGATTCCTCCAACTTCAGAACCTGTTTGGCCAGGTGGGACAGTTGATCCTGAAGAGGAGGAGACGTCTTTTTTATAGTTATCTTTTTTAAGAGGGCGTCCTTTTCTTCTATACTCATGCTTTCTGGCTGGGGGTACTGTTGTCCCTCCATGGTGATGTCCTGGAAAGTTTTTGTTGGCTTTAGACCTGGTATTATAAGCAGGCTGTTCACTTACACTATCATGGGGAGCACTCATATTGTTCAGAATGACAATATTTTACGTCTAGAAAAGAAAAAAACTCTATGGAATTAGTAGACAAAAGATATTAGCAATTATATTACTAATTAAAAAGCAATGGAGCTTACCCTGAATTTATATCTTTATTTATTTAAATAAAATATAAGAAAGATTCGAAAAAATCTGTTAAAAATAAAATAATAAGTTTAACTAGACCTCTATAAGGGCAAATAATTAGCTTACCAAGCTTTAGCCAAATACCAATTTAATTGGGTGTTATATTGGTATCCAAATACCAAGTGAAATTGGGTTTATATTGGGTACAGTTACTACTGTAAATACCTAATTTTTATGATAAAAAATTAGTACAATTATTTTAAGGGTTCTTTTCCGCAATCAATGAGTTATGATGACACACTAATATGCAGCAGACCCAAAAATTTGGTTAATTTTAGGTAAAAATCACGTCCCAAGGCTTATACTAAATAATAAGTAAAATATAAGGAAAGACCCCCAATTGTCAGTATAGTCTAGTATATAAGAATGATATAATAGTGTTTTTTTATTGTCCTACTACTTATTAATAAATGATTTAGTGACTAAACCACAGCGGAAAACTAATAGAATAGTTATACTCAAATAAAACTCACAATACTTGGATTTAAATGCGTGCTAGTGGTGGAAAATAGAAGAATAAAATATAGTTATAGCTTATATAAAGATAATATCAATTTATAAGGGCTTTATAATATATTTCTGAATGCTAATAATTGTATTGTAGTATTTTTTTGAAGTGTAGTAATTGAATGATGATAATAAACTGTCAAAATCCCCCCTTACTTATACCCAAATCCACTGGAGTGCACAGACCTTCAATCCAGATGATGTCACTGCTATCCCCAGCAATTACAGCACTGTGAGGGCCCATCACCTCCCCATGGCGTCCACTTCAAGAAATTTCAACACCCAGACCTCCATTAAGGACCCTCCATCACTATTAATAATAACACAGATCCATACCATAAATAGAAAACCCAGATAAAAGCGGATACCATAAAGAAACAGGTAAAATAAATAACCAAAAAGAGATTTAATGAAACTAAAAGCATATAAAAGAAACAAATAAAATTTCCAAGCCCCCAATAACATCCCTAAGCATCCACATTAACCCAGAAACATCCTTCTAACCCATAAATCCGTGAATAATTATCCAAGGAAGTAATTTGAGTTGTCCAAACTGGGTGTATGCGCCTGATATAGGTGTCTATGCTTCTGTAGGAGTTGTGAGTCCACTGATTTCGTCCATATGACCTAAAATAAGCAGAAAAACAAAGGTTATAGGCTATTAAGGGGCTAAAACCCACTTATATACCTAAATATACATAATATACTGCATATTTCACTGAATATGAGATTTATGTATACATATAAGCTTATGTATGTCAAAAATTACTTCATATAACTTAAGATAAGTATATTATGACTCCATTACCACCTTAATAAGTATTATTAGGCCATGGATAAGCTATTTAAACTATTATAAGTTATATAATAGAATAATAATTATATATATATATAGTAAAATAATATATATAATTATTTTAACCTTATTTTTAAGATATAAGCTTAATCTAGTTAAGGTTATCTTATTTTAAACATAAGAAATACCCAGTCCTAAGGATATTTAGGCTGACATACACTCAGTTTGGACAACTTAATCTGCTTCCTTAGATGGATATTCATGGATTTATGGGTTGGGAGGTCATTTCTGGGTCAATGTGGATGCTTGGGGATGCTATTGGGGGCTCGGAAATTTCATTTGTTTCCTTTAAATGCTTTGGTTTACATTAAATCTCTCTTGGATTACTTATTTTACCTGTTTCTTTATGGTATCCACTTTTATCTGGATTTTCTAATTATGTTTTGGGTCTGTGTTATCATTAATTGTGATGGAGGGTCCTTACTGGAGGTCTGGGTGTTCAATCTGCTTGAAGTGGACGCCATAGGGGGGTGATAGGCCCTCAAAGTGCTGTAATTGCCGGGGATTGAAGTGACATCATCTGGATTGAAGGTCTGTGCACTCCAGGGGATTTGGGTATAAGTAAGGAAGGATTTTGACGGTTATTTATCATCAATTACTTACTAAAGATCATTCTAACACTTCAATAAAGTTTTTAACATTTAGAAATATATTATAAAACCTTTTATAAATTGATATTATCATTATATAAGCTATAACTATATTCTATTTAACTGTTTTCCCCCACTAAGCACACAATTAAATCTAAGTATTGTGAGTTTTATTTGAGTATAACTATTTTATTAGTTTTCCCCTGAGGTTTAATCACTAAATCATTAATAAATAAGTAGTAGGACCATAAATAAATATGATTTTATCATACTTATATCATAGACAATACTGACAATTAGGGGTCTTTCCTTGATTATAATTGATTATTTAGTATAAGCCTTAGGGCATGATTTTTACTTAGTATAGCTCAAAAACAACGTAATATTTGGGTCTGATGCATATTAGTGGGTCATCATAACTCAGTGATTGAGGAAAAGAATCCTTATAATTATTGTACTAATTTTTGATCATAAAAATGAGGTATTTAAAGTAGTAACTGTACCCAATATAAACCCAATTTCACTTGGTATTTGGACACCAATATAACACCCAATTAAATTGGTATTTGGTTAAAGCTGGTTAAGTTAATTATTCACCCTTATAAAGGTCTAGTTAAGCTTATTATTATATTTTTAACAGATTTTTTTCGATTTTTTCTTATATTTTATTTAAATAAATAAAGATATAAATTCAGGGTAAGCTCCAGTGTTTTTTATTAGTAATAACATTGCTAATACTTTTTGTATACTAATTCAATAGAGTTCTTCTTTTCTGTATATGTGATATATTGTCATTATTAACAATATGAGTGCTCCTCAGGACAGTGTAAGTAAAAAGCCTACTTATAATACCAGGTCTAAAGCTAACAAAAAATATCCAGGACATAACCATGGAGGGTCAACAATACCCACAGGTAGAGAACATGAGCATAGAGGAAAAAGACGCCCTTTTAAAAAAGATAACCATAAGAAAGATGTCTCCTCCTCTTCAGGATCAACTATCCCAATTCGCCAAACAGGTTTTGAAGTTGGAAGAATCTAAGGCACTCATGTTCAAAGAGGTAGAGCAATTACAGAACAATTTCAAGGTAGGGTTTCAACAAATCAATCAGACACTGACAGAGCTAAAGGGAGGCCAGCCAAGTCAACCAAGTCAGAAACCCCTTACCTCAGGCAGGTCACATAACTCCCAGGAGAAAATCCTGGTAGACAAATGGAAGTGGGACTGGTTCCATCAACAATAGACCAGCCACAGCTGCACCAGGGATCCACCACCTCATCAGAATTGCTCAGTAAAAAGCGCCAAAAATCAGGACTGGAATCTATCCCTTCGTAAGTAGATTACCCTCTCAGATTGAATACAATACTGATAATTACAATATAGGTAATCCTATTGATGTTATATCTGTGCAGAAAATAGAAGAGTATTTAAGAAATTTAGGTTTTGATGTAGATACACCTGACTTGTCTTTTGTCCACAATAACAGTACTATTCATAATAATAATACAGTTAATCATCAGTTGCCACCACTTACTAGTGAGATGAGAAGCTCACAGGATAGTGAGAGGATTGAAAAGTAAGACATGGAGTATTTTAACAATAATCCAACTGTCCATAGAATTGTTTCAGCATTGTGGAATAGAATGACTGATTGTGATGTGCAGACAGTTAAGCTCACTAGTGATACAATTTCATCCTTTTCATTAAATATTTCTCAACTGGAAAAAAGTAATAAAGAATTAGAGAAAAAACATTTGTCTCTAACTCTTAAATATCATTCATTGAGTAACATATATAGTGAACTATCAAACGAATTCTGTGACTTGGAAAAATTTTATGAAGCACACTTGTTGAAAACTGAATCAAGAACTAAGTTATCTTTTACCCAGACTAATCAAAGTGTCTCTGAGAAATTACAATGATTAACTAAATTTGAGATTGAAACTGCCAATCTACTAATGAACCAGGATAATCATAAGTATACTCAATATAATAATAATCCTTTCATTGGCAAAAGTGAATCTCATTCCTTCCCTGTACCACCACAACTAAAACAATCTGGTGGTAGTGTTAAATCTGAAAATGTAAGTCACAAATCTGTACAGGAGGAAATACAAGACCATTTATCAAGAGTAAATGAGTTATTGAATTTACCTAAGATTAATGAGATAAAATCCAATCAGAAAAACTGGCCTGAGATTGATCAGCACCCAACTTATGATGGGGAAGCCATCTCTGATTGTCAACATTTTATTAAAAGAATTGACAATTTAAAGTTCTCATATAAGTTACCAGATGAAGAGATAACATCAAAATTAATTTCTTTAGTTAAGGATGTTGCTTTATTATGGTTTGAAGCTGTTTTAAGTGAGGGTAAAGATTACTATTGGGCTGAAGGTAAACAACTTATTGAAAAACAATTTGGAGGTTCTAAATTCAGGCTTACTCAGCAGAGACTTTATGAGAAAACTAGGTACAATCCGTTGAATGGTGTCAAACCTATGGTATTTTTAATTAATTTAAATAAAATATTAAAATTCATTGAGCCTAATATGGATTTTAACTTATGGAAAGATAAGATAATACATAAATTACCTATATCTATCAGAGACATTGTTGTAGCTAGAAAATTAAATGTTACTGAATATTCTGACTTTATTAATATTTCCAATGAAATATTATTAAACCATAAGTATGAATCAAGGTATTCCACTTATAAACAAAATGTTGAACCTGTGAAAAATAAGAATTCAAAAACACTTCAGGAGAAGCAGAAAAAACCAACTGCACCTGTAGTACCTAAAAAGTATGAAACAAATACTTGTTATAAGTGTAACAAACCTTGGGTTAAAGGTCACAAATGTGAGAAAAATATAAATATTGTTGAAAATCAATGTGAATATGAAAGTGAAACTGAAAAAAGTAAAGAATCAAGTGATTATGACAGCAATATCTCATATAGTGATGAAAATGAAGTCTGTATGTTGGAAGATGATTTCTCCATCTTTGAATTAAATATGGACTCAAATGAATCTTTAATGAATTTGGAGGATGATGAAATAATTAAAGATATACAAGCTGATTACTTTAAATTGACACCTATCACGGTTCCAGATATTATTTCTGGTGAAATTGGTAATATAGTAATGGACACAGGAGCTTCTGGTTCTGTTGTTTCTACTAATACATTACAGAAAATTGATAGTGAATATAATACTAAGCTTGAACCCCTTCAGAGTAAAAATTGGAGAGGTTTTGGATCAGTACTTCACCCCATTGGTAAATACAAAGCTGCTGTTTTCTTTAAACACCAACATGGTTATGTAAGGGTAACTTGTGACTTTGTAGTAATGGACAATACTAACTGTAGTAACTGTTTTATCATTGGAAATGATATTCTGACTAAGTTTGGGGTGAAATTAGACTCTGCTAATAACAATTTTACAATTGGCATGAATGGTAAAAGGAAATTTAAAATAAATTCTTTTAACACAGTCTTACACATTGAGTCAGTAACAAATTCTCCGTGAAAAGGAAGAGAATCCAATGAGATGGAAATTCTGGAAACAGAAATTTCTAAAGCATCATTTGGCACTCAGATAAGTGAAGCTTAGAAAAATAATATTTTTGACTTAATTAAAGCATTTTCAATGGCTTTTGCACATGGTACAAATGAACTTGGCCTTGTAAAAGATCATGAGATGAAAATTAGTTTAACCTGTGATATGGATAATATTCCTGCTAGTCTTAAAAAGAAACCATACCCTGCTTAACCAATGAAGAGGAAAGACATAGAGGATAATATTAAGATTTTATTAAAAATGAAAATTCTTGAAAAGGTTGAAACTGAACCAAAATATTGTGTAATATCACCAGTGCTTATTTCTTATGAACAAGATAAAGCAAGACTGTGCCGTGATTATAGAGCATTAAATAAATTTACAGTAGATGATATTTATCTCTTGCCAAGGATTGCCTCTATACATGCTACCCTAAAAGGTGCTAAGTATATAAGTTGCCTATATGGAAATAAATGGTACCATCAAATTCCTGTTTAAAATAATTCACAGAAATTTTTGTTGATAACAACACACATGGGAATTTATAAGTATGTCAGAATGCCATTTGGACCAAAAAATGCTTCATCAGTACTTCAGAAGTTAATGGATATAACCTTCCATGATGAAATGATTGAAGGATGGTTAATGGTATACATTGATGACATCATAGTGTTCTCTAAAACATATGATGAACACTTAATCCATTTACAGAATTTATTTCAGAAGATGGATGAAATAAAAATGACCCTTGCATTGAAAAAATGTAAATTTGGGTTTGAATCTTTAAAAGTGCTTGGTAATATTGTATCTGGCTTACTAGTATGTGTAGACCAAAATAAAGTGGCTGCAATAAAGAATATTGGCATTCCTTAAAATGTAAAGGATGAACAATCTTTTCATGGCATGTGTGGTTATTATAGACAATATATAAAAAACTACCAATTAATTGCTTCACCATTGACCACACTGATAAAGAAATCAGAAGCTTTCATTTAGAATAATGAAAGACAACAGGCTTTTGATAAGTTGAAAGAATGTTTGATGACAGCTCCTATCTTGGGATTACCCACAGGGGGAAAAAACAGTGCACTAGACGTCTAGTAGTTTTTTTTAACCGTGTTCAGACCTTGTCCCTGATTTTGTTTTGATTGTGTTCAGACATTGTCCCTGATTTTGTTTTACCGTGTTCAGACCTTGTCCCTGATTTTGTTCCATACCATGGAGTGACCTTAGTTGAGGCAAGTTCTGACTTTTACTTTTCATTGCCACAAAATCTCACCATCACCCTCCCTTCCTCACTCAATCCCATATCCCCTTTTTACATATTTCCCTTCTTCACTCTTTCCTCATTTGAGCTCTTTCTCTTCCTCCCATCCTCCCTTCTTCCCTTCTCCCCTTCCTTTCTTTTTGTCTTCCTCGCTTCCTCACTTCTCCCCTTTTGACTTTTATTCCCTTAATCAGGAATCTATATGTTATATTCTTCCTTCATTCAATTATAGATGAAAACATTTTTCCAGTGCAAACTCCACACTTCGATAGATCAGCCAACAATTTCACTGCTAAATCGCACCAACATAGTGGATGGGTATTCTGAAACCTGGTCTGCTATGCTGGCTGATTTTTTTCCATGGTATCCAAGGCATGTTTTTTCACTTATATCTCAACTTATTCTCCTATTTGTTTTTGATAGAGGGTTTATTTATGTATTTCATAGGATCTCTTGCCCTAAGGGCGTGAAACTATGTGTGGTTTCAAGGCATTCTTAACCAGGTACATACATAATAATTGAGTAAACATAGGTAGTATTAAGATGGTAGGATTTATCATGGCACTTATTGTCTGGATTTGTAATTGAGCGGTGTGTAACTTTTACATGGCACGAGGACTCAAGACATATGTGGAGGGATGAGTGAGTGAGCAGAAGATCAGAGGAGTGTGCTGAAAAGGTGGGAGGGTATGGTGATGCCGAGAGTGTTTTGGGTTGTGTCCTGCTCACTTGAAGGTGTCATTTCAGAATGAGGAGCATACGGCTGTAAAATATGATGATTGACCAGATCTGGTTGCATGTTGGATGGGTTGGTGTGCATGCATGCTTGTGCTCTATCCAATATGTACTGTACTACAGATTGCAACCTATATATCCAATTTTCATCGTTCTTCAAACTCTTAAAACTTTAGTAAGCAAGTTTTTTTAAACTCTTTCTATAAAAAATAATTTTTCTTTTGTGCACCAAATAACTAATTTTTTTACTTTTAGGTATGCCTTGATACAATTTCCCTTGGCCCAAAAAAGATAACCGTTCCATACAATATCTTTCTGGACAGCAATTTCAACAGTCAACTGGAAGTCAAGTCAGAAGATACCTGCAGTACCGCATTTCAAACTTCAACCACAATCAAGAAATTGTGCTGCCACGTAAAACAAGTACTCCCATCACCATTAAATTCAATGATGGAACTTACAATATTGTTCCACCTGGCTACACAGTAATTCAAGTAAGCAAATCTGATATTCCTCCTGTAATAATCCACTCTTTTGACCTAGAAGAGCTTGATAAATTTAACATGCTTTCAAAAACAAACAAATGCATTCAAAATCTTTTGCTCTTCAGTCATCCTGTTACAGAAACGGGCCACATGTTAGGGGTGGATGTCATGGACTTATGTTTGCCATAGGGTATAGAATTGCTTTTGGTAAGATCTTAGATGTTGGTATGTTATTATAATTAAATAATTTTCAGAGTCAGAAATATCAATTATCAAAAACAAAATTAATCAAATTATATTTGAAGGTCGATATGTAGGTCACAACGATAATAGTCCAGAGATGGAGGAAAAACTTAAAAACTTTCTAATTACTATGAATATTTCTCTCAACTTCTTTCTCAGAAAGAGCATCAAAATGCAGTAGATTTCTGTTTCAAAGCCAGTGTTCCAGGACTCATCAATAAGAGTGTGGATGTTTCTGGGAAAGAGAAATTTGGAGGCAACCTGACATGGACCAAAGGAGATAGAGGGCAGGGTTTCAGCAACATTTCACATTTTGACAATGACTCAAGTACTTAAACCTTTGGAATCTGGTTTGGGGAAAAATCTGACATCATGGAGATAGCAACTGATACTTGGAGCCCTTCAAAGCCACGACAAAATGGAGGTGATTTAATTTTTCCTCAACTGAGGTATAAAATAGAATTTGAACAATCAAGTGGAATCTGGGTGGTCCTTTGGCCAGCTAATCAGCTTTATCACTACACATCACAATGTCACGAGACTCCTGGTTTCACGTGATTTGGCTCCTCTGTCTAATATTCAACTAAATAAAATGACAACTTATCTAAGGAATGTAAAGACAACTGTGGGCAACGAATCCAAAATCTCAGCTGAATTTCATGAAGAACAAAAGAGGCAGCGCAAAGTAAAAAATTTTTGACGAGAATTAAGTATTTCATTGCCTTTTAAATTTACAATATTTCTTATTTCTAAGACAAATTCAATTATCTGTGTGATATGTGTGAATATGCTGCAAGTAAAGTCCTTAAACCACAATATTTGATTCTATTCAACAATATCTCTCTTCATTTTGACACTGAGTTTGATGAGAGAGGAGAAAAATTTTGAGTTACGGAAAATTGGAGAAGTGAAATGTTATTGCAGTGCCTGAAAAATTTGGAAGAACTATATATAAAGCAAATTTGGCTCAAAGCCATGCAAAAAAGTACTCTAACAAATGCAAGACTAAAACTTTTGCGTAAATCTAAACAAGTCTTGCCTCCACAAACAAATGATAGCGGTGAAGGTCCATTATCAGAAAAAATAGACATTTTGCTTCCACCACGAGGACTACCAAGAGACTTTTTTGATGCAAATTACCTGAAGAGTTTAGATGAAATAGAACTAGATGCTTTAGGAAATGAAGAGAGTGCTGATGTAAAAATTTTGGCAAGCTTTATTGGGAAGAAGGCAAATATCCTGAGAGGTGATTATGTAGAAGGAGAACTAAAACTTTCTTCTTAATTATTTTGTCACCATTATTTAGAAAAATTTGTTTTCTGATGTATATATATATATATATGTTATTTAGCATGCTTTTCCAGATATACACATGAGAAAATATATAAAGAAATGTTTGATGATTTGAATTAACTCTGAAAGGTTTGATAAAAATCAAAATATCAAACCCATATTCTGCACCACTGCTTGTTTACCTTGTTCATAATAACAATAGTCTTCTTTTTTTCATGTTCTGTTTTTCTCACCCCAAATTAATATGACCCATCTAATTGTTTCCTTTATTTTTAATTATAATGTTGTATTTCTTTCTAAAATTGTGTATGAAAATATAGCACGGATAAACTTAATTTCATCCCCTAAGAGAAAGAAACCTTACAAAATATATAAATCAACTATCAAAAGGGAAATAATATATGTTAAAATAGATTTTAGTATTAGTGGTAGTTCAAAGATTTCATCAGCACTTTGTTGGTTAAGAAACCATCAAGTATTTCATTTTTTCTCACTGTTAAAATATTTTTACAAGACTAAAATTCATGAATTTCCACCAATTTTACTTTTGAAAAATCATTGAAAATGCATTTCTTTGTTTTACTTAATCAAATATTGAGAAAAGTTAGACCCAAACATCAGATTATCTTTTTATACATATATTATTTCAGTGAAGACCAGCTGGAGCGTTGATCTCAGCTTTGATAATATTTTTATCGAAATATTTTTCATTCAAATCAGAAACAGAAATTTTCTTAAACTTTTAGCCGAAAAATTTTATAACATAACATTTAGACTTCATATGTCAGGTAAAAGTCTTTTTTTTTTACTTGAGAAAATAAATCCAATCTTACAATCAGTTAATAAACAGAAGAATTGTTTTTGTTTGCAAAAATACCTTTCCAAGGATTCTCCTCTGTCAAGGCATTCAATAAGCTTCTAAACAAGAGCTGTGTATCATCACCACGGAGTCCATTTTGTCAATCTGTGATTGATTTTGTGAAGTTGAATTTGGGAAAGAATTTGAAAGAAAATGAATATCCATCACCATTCCTTGATGAAGAGATTTCAAGGCTTCCTAAAGTAATATCAAAGCCTTTTAACTTAGTTTCTGATTATACCTTGGAGACTCCTGGAGACGAAATTAATGGAAACGGGCAAAAATCAATAATTTCAACAAAATTTGTATGTATATGCTTCCAGGAAGCCATCGAGATGTGGTTTACTCACATTTCAATTGATTTCAACAACCCAGACTCATTTACGAACAAAATTTTCATTGAGCATCTCACCAATCATTTTTTAGATGCATCTGAAAACAATGCATTTTCTCACTACTGTTATACTCCACCCAAAAATAGCAAGAACCAGGTTCCTCTCATTATAAGGCAATGGATTTGGGGAGTAAAGACACGAATTAGAGAAAATAATACTGAAATGACTGAGAAGAAAAAGAACAAAATTAGAGTGCAAAGGAGGGTAAGTAATTGATTTATTTATTTTACTCATTTTTACGAAATTTTTTTTAAAAATCATTTTATTCTGCAAGATAAGTGATTTACGACGAAAAACATTCATAAAGCACCTTTCTGAAAATCTGGAGCTGGATTTTCTCTTTAACGACCCATCTTTTGTTTCTGACACTGAAGAGACTTACACTGGGGAAATTCATAGCCTTAAATTACCATGGAGAAGCTCCCAATTGGTAAATTTTTATCATCAAGTGGATGAATTATATTTGAAGGATTTGAGGGCCCGTAAAAAAATACACTTGATTCACAAAAACATCTTTTTTAGGCGTAAAGACTCTAATAAAGTGATGGCTAATTATCCTGTTCCCTCTAATCTTCCCATTAATTTATATAATATGGATTTTTTGACAGCTCAACAGCCCCAGGGGCTTTCAAACAAATCATTAGTTCCAATCCCTTGCCTAAAACATTTATTATAGCTAATATAAATATGTTGATAATAGAAATAATGATCATCTTGATACTAATAATACTACTATTAGTGATGGTTTTTATGATAATTTCTACTGTTTGATCCTCACAACATCAGCACAATATTTTTATTCAAATCAAAGGCTCAAAATTTTCTTCTCATTGTATCAAGTGATCACATTATTATGAAACTTTTATACTTCTCAATGTGAAAATTTAAAAATGGTAGATTAGATATTTATTAGGGGTAAGTTGAAGAAATTAAATGATGATTGATTGAAATATCTGCTTGCATATTGAAACCAACAATTAGGTTAAGAAGAAGTTTAATTTTTTAAAATTTGATGACAATTTTGAAGCAACTCAGAAAAAATGATGTGATCAAAACCTATAAACAACAAGAATGTTCAAATAATAATATGCATCTTTTGCAAGTATATGAAGCTTGTTTTATTCTTGGAAGTGGAATGGAAATGTGGAGGGATATTGCATATAATATAATGATCAATAACTGTCCTATATGCATGTTGAATTGGTCCTGTGACTGGCTATCGAGTTGACAACTATCATATTCATTTAAATTTTTTTTGACCTCAAAAATTCCATCTGATAAAGGTTTCATCTGCAAATGCACCGAGTTCAACTTCATTGAAAATTGCTTCACTAATTCTGATGGACAAGGAGAAAGAGGAAAATATTTCACAAAAGTTGGATTTGAAAAGCATCTAATCAGAGTTGAGCTGAGAAAAAGAGAAAGTAAGAAAGACACATTCACATCAAATTTTCAAAGTACTGAATCATTATTGGAACAGCAATCATCAGATAAAATGGTAAGATATATTGTGAATTGCATTTTAACCACACTTAAAATAGATTTTCTTTCTTGTAATACAATAGGATCTTGACTCTCACCTGCCTCCAAATGTTACAAATTATTCTGAAGATAATCAATTCACTCCTGCCCACTCTGCATGACAAGAATCATCAGCATATTGTGAAAACATCTCATTTGTTAATACAGAAGTTTTTGAGCCACCCAAAATTAATCACTATTCATCCAAAATGTTACTTTCATTAGTTGATGTTATTCACAGCTATTTGATTTTGAAAATATCAAAAGAGCAAGTCACTCAAAAATTGATACTTGATAATTACCGGCTTTCTAAACTATCATGTCAGCCTCATTTTTTACTTCCTAACACCAGAAAGAAAAAGATTCTTCCAAAATCAATAGTGACAGTTTTAAAAATTCTCAATCTTACACCCCCGATCAAAAATATTTTATACTGCCCTACTTGCTTTCATCAACTCTTTTGTGAAGTTTCTGAATATATATCATCACAATCAAAATGTGAAGAATTGTTATTAAACTACATCAAAAATGAAAGTACCAAGACTTCTCAATGTGGCACATCCCTTTTCAAAGAAAAAAATAATAATAACGGCATAATTCAGCCAAGGAAGACATTTATTCGGCAATCCTTGATTGACTGGCTTTCTTGGCTTCTTCAATTGTTAAATTTTGAGGATGATCTTGATGTCCCTCTTCAAAACTTTCATAATGAAAATGAGACAAATACAGATGTTTGGGATGGATTGGTTTTGAAAGAACTTTCTGATAACGAAAGAAATTAATTCACTTGTAAAAATGGAAATCTTGTCTTTAGTTTCTATATTGACTGGTTCAACCCCTTTGGAAACAAATAGGGTCATGGGATTGTGTCATTTGGAGCAATGATTCTGGTCTGTCTGAACCTCAAATCATATACACAATATAAACCAGAACATA
Organism: Hemileia vastatrix; assembly: GCA_030280995.1. Classification (NCBI taxonomy): domain Eukaryota; kingdom Fungi; phylum Basidiomycota; class Pucciniomycetes; order Pucciniales; family Zaghouaniaceae; genus Hemileia; species Hemileia vastatrix. Next base: position 1,837,959 of record JASXTE010000020.1, read on the forward strand.
TATTTCTTGCTGGAATCACCCCAGGTCCTCATGAGCCAAGCTTAGATCACTGCAACAACATAATTGAACCTTTAATTAGTGAACTGAATCAATTATGGATAGGCTGTCATTTCTCAAAAACTCACTGGCACCCTGAATGACAATTGATCAAAGTAGCAATTTTTCCTCTTATTGCTGATTTTCCAGCAATAAGGAAAGTGGCAGGTTTCACTTCCCATTCTTCTAATCTTCCATGCTCTTTTTGCTTTATATCACGGAAATCTTTAGAGAAATAATTGAATGTTGTTTCTGTTGAATCACGATCAAATGAGAATCATTTTTTGTCTGCTAAAAGGTGGAGAGAAGCTTCAAATCCTAGTGAACAACAATCAATATTCAAGTCATGTGGTGTTCAATACTCTAAATTTTCGGAGCTTCCATATTGGAAGCCTACAGATTTCTTAAGCATTGAGATGATGCATTGCTTACTTTTGGGTTGGGAATTTCTAAAGACTTTACATACAACTATCTCAAGGTCAAAGTGATTGGAAAACAGTTATCCACCCCTACATTAAAGAAAAAGAAAGAAGGATCCTCCTACAACTATACTTCTCAAAAAAAAGGAGTGCTCCTTCATGCTCCTCCCAAGAAAATTCAACCCATTCTTCTTCCTCATCCTCTTTTTTGTCTGATAATTTAAGGTCATCTTTGAATTCATCCAATCATTCAGAACCCTTCTCCTCTTCTTCCTCCAATAACTTAAAATCATCCTCTATAAAATCTAAATATTTAAAATCATCCTCCATTGAATCTATTTCTAAAATCTCTCAAAAAAGAGAGAAAAAGTTAAGGGTTTTAATTCCACCCTACCATAAGAATTCAAACTCTAGCCCAGCTTTGAAAACTCATAAATGAAAAAATGATGAGGAGGATGAAAAAGTAAAAAACTGGCAAAAAATAGCCCACTCATCATCAAATTTATTGATTGGATCCTTGAAAGAGAAATGAAAGGAAAAGTAAACTTACTTGAATAGATCAAGACCATCATCTCAATATCTTGGCACAGATAACAGTGACTCTGGATCTAACTCTGAAGATAAAATTTGCCTAAAGGATGCTAAAATTAAAGAAGTAGAAGATTATCTTCCTAAAAATGAAGCAAATAAATTTTATGATCTATCAATGAATATAAATGATCTGATACTTGTTTAGAAGAATATTGATAAAACTAATTTTCCAACTTGGATTTCACGAGTTCCAGTTTGTTTTGGCCAACCAGGTGTTAGTTTGAAAGCTGCTGACTGGCTCATCCTATATAAATTTTTTTATGTTGAATCACTAATACCTCATTGGTCATCAACATCTTCTGGAGGGAGAGAGAAAAAGCTAAGAGAAATTTTGGAATGCCTGGTCAAGATTATCAACATTCTCACCTCACTTGTAATTGATAGAAAAAAACTCAATAAATTATCACTTCTTTTGAAATAATACAAAGCTCATTTAAAAAAAATTACAACAAAATAAACATCAAGCCAAATGTTCATCTTGGACAGCACTATCCAGAAGTTATTTCACGTTTTGGACCACCAGCATCAACAGCATCTTGGGCCCAGGAGAGAATTAAAGGTTTCTAGGTTCTATTTCAACTAATAATAAAATTGGTTAGTTTATGATTTTTATAGTCATTAAGGTTTCTTTTTCATACTAAAATTATTTATGATTATATTGATAAGATGGACCAGACAATGATGGAAAAGTTTGGACAAATCAGTCGTTTTAAATAATTTATGGAATGGGTCAATTTTGGGAGTCAAAAAAGCCTCAAGGATATATATTCAAAAAACAAAACTCTAGAAAGTAAAAAATTCAAAGAGGAAAAATGAGATGAAGAGACTTTTGACAAGTGGAAATCGTATGTTGGAAATGAAATGGTAAGTACAGTTAAATCTGTGAAAGTATTTTGAGACTTATATATAAAAACTTCAGGTTTTAAACAATAATGTCAAGGTCATAAAAAATTTTTCACTTGTGAGAAAAAATTATGGCTGTTATAGCAACCATCATGGAAATTCAATGGTTGAGTTTAATCATTTCGGAATAATTAAAAAGGGGGTAATATTAAAAATTTGGTATAGTGATGACATCTCCAAATTTAATTATTTACTTGTTGGCATATTTAAAAATATAGAAGATAGCATATTTAAACATTTTTTTTCAGCTGGTCTTGGTGCTGATTTTTTTATAACACCTGGGACAAGAGAAAAGTTGTTTCAACAGAAGAAATAAAAGGGCATATATCTAGACTAGTTAGTCCAGTAGATTTTTTTGAAATTGAAAAAGAAACTTCAACATTGATATCTTTGTCTACATTAGCTATTAGTTATGATATGTGAAAGTTTTTTTTAACAAAAAGTGTAATTTTGTGTTTTGATAAATTGAGATTTTAAATTGTGTTGTGTAACATCTTTTAATGGCAGCAAGAAAGTGTCCTGAGAGAAGTGCAAGAAAGGTCCTGAGCTCAGCTGTCAATATGTCACTCACTTTCAGGTCTCTGAAGTCAGTAGTAAGAGCTGTAAAAAAGAGCAGACAGATGGAGAAAGAAACGGGCAAGGTAGATCCAGAGATGTCTATTCCAGAAATGGCCAAGTTAGGGGCTAGGAAGGTCATGATATCTCTGTCAGACTATATACTAGAGACCCTCACCCAGGTGACCATAAATACTATTAGAGAGTTGTGTAATGACCCCACTTGCAGGAAGCTTATACAGGCCTCAACAGACAGAGATGAATTTAGGAGCAATATTTTTAACAGCTATGGGTCCAGTAGCGGGAGACACCTGCTTAGTGATGGTGACTTTGTTAGCCACTAAAGCATTCACAAAATTTTCAGATAATGCTAATTGAGTGTGAGAAGGGAGGGTGGTAGTTAAAGGATAGGCTGTGGAGTGAGGGGTGGTACTAGGGAGATGAGGATGTTTAATGGCAGGAGAAGGAACCATTGGCATGGTGGCATTTTTGATAGAAGTATTAGGAGATACATGTCTGGTAGGAGGAGGTGCAGCCTTGAATCTGATGATTGATGGGTAACTTCTGGGATGCTGATTGTCTTGAGAGGGAGGGGACACTTTAGAACCATTGAGTGGACGTGAATATGGTGCAGGAGCAGGTTTGGGAGCCTGGAAAGGAGTCAATGGAGAGGTCTTGACAGGCCCACTAGCAGTTTTGGAGGTTATTCTATTTGGACTCTTGGGGAAAGGACTGTGTCTCTCTGGAAAACATCACGACAAATGCAAAAGATGAGAATCTGCACAACAGAAAGAGAAGATTTCAGGGAAAAAGAAAAGGACACCAACATGCACACAATGCAGAAATAGCCACAGAGATTTCAGATTGACCTCTGGTGTTCAACACCCGCATGTTGGTCTTCAAGATGCCTGCTGAGTCAGAGGTTGGGTTGTTTTTGGAAGGAGATAGAAGTGGTGAAAGCAACCTACAAGAGCTTTCAAATTAAGCCAGCATGAGTAGCATTTCAAAAATTCGTTCCAAAAGGCATTAGGTACATCCACTGCGGTAAAAGCTCCTTAGGGGCGATACTGATTATGATAAATATATATATATGTATTCAAGACTGGTTAACGTTAGTAGTAGTAGTGTAATGAACCAATCAGCTTTATGAAATAGTGTTAACATGACCCAATGAAAGGTGTAATCATATGACTTTGACATTTTTGGCTACCCATCAAGCTGCCTTCATTTGCTTAACTTTATCTGCAGTGATTTGAAAAGACTTTCCAGTTTGGAAGGTGACTGGGACTTCCATTGATGGGCATATCATATGATATCTAATTCTAGTCATTTCAAAGTCAAAGCTGTGCAAAATCTGTCTCGTTTTAATCTGATGAATAAGGAGAATTGTGGGAATAGTTTATTTATTTTGTAGGATCCTGTGTCATATGGGGGATGAAACTACGTCACTAGTCAAAAAACTGGAGTTTATAGCTCACAATGGCAGTGCAAATCTTTGGAGCTCGTATTAGTAGTGGCTTGTCTTTTAAATGATTTAGTGTCATGGAAATTTCAAAGGGGATGGAAATAAAAATGAGAAGTTGAATAGGGTAGGGGAAAGGAGATGAACGATAGAAAGAAGGATTGAATATAAGGAAAATGTCTTCACCATCAATGAAAGCAAGGGCTGAGCAAGGGGAAACAAAAAAACATAACAACCATGAAAAGCATAAGAAAGGGAGGAAGTGGGGAAGGGGGAAAAATCTGAACAGGGTCAGAACAGGGTCAAGACACGGTCACAACCAGAAACAGGCACAGAGTCAAAACCAGGGACAAAAAAAACTACTAGACGTCTAGTGCACTGTTTTTTCCCCTGTGACCAGATTTCCAATCACCTTTTGTATTACATACAGATGCAAGTTTTATTGGTCTGGGTGCTGCTTTGCATCAAAAACAACTTATTGAAGGAAAAATGGCAGATGTAGTAATCTGCTATTTTTCATGTACTCTGAGAAGTAGTGAATTGAAATATGGTGCTACTCAACTTGAATGTTTGACAGTAGTATGGGCTCTTGAGAAGCTACATTATTACCTTGAAGACCAAAAATTTGAGTTAATAACTGACTGTAGTGCAGTTAAGTCACTCTTAATCATGAAAACTCCTAATAGACACATGTTTAGATGGCAATTAGCTGTACAAGAATACAGAGGAAGGATGACTATTACACATATAGCAGGAACCTTGAACTCTTATGTAGAACTGTTATCTAGAGTACCTCTGCCTAATAACGATGATAATCCTGCTTATGTTCCTGAATCAGAGATTATTAACATTTATGGCATTTATATTGTAGATCTTGAGGATGAATTTATGCAATCAATTCTTGATAATTATAATTCAGATTCTGACTTAAGTAAATTAACTACAATATTAAATGATCCATCTAATGCTTCAATGAATGTTTTAATAAAAACATTACCAATTAAGTATAAAGAGGCATTAGAGAAAGAAAAATTTTCCATTGAGGATGGTTTTATATATTACAGGAAAAAATTAAGTAATGTAATTGTAATTCCCCCTTCAATGAAGGAGTTAATGTTAAGTATATGTCATGATGATATATTAGCAGGTCATTTTGACTACCATAGAACATTAACCAGAGTAAAAAACACAGCTTGGTGGATTAACATGTCTGAGGATGTTCAGAAATATGTTGAAACATGTGATTCTTGTCAAAAATCTAAAAGATTAACAGGAAAAAGAGCTGGTTTATTACAACAAATTGATCAACCAAAATCTCCATGGGAAATCATTAACATGGCCTTTGTAACAGGTTTGCCAATAGCAGGGCATAATAGTTATAACTCCTGCTGGGTAATTGTAGATAGATTTACAAAGATGTGTAAATTTATTCCTACCCACAAAGAGGTTTCTGCAAAGGACTTAGATTTTTTATGGTGGACACAAATTTTAAATACAGCAGGTTTCCCCAAAGCAATAGTTTCTGACAGAGATCCTAAATTTACTTCTGAGTTCTGGACGTCAATTATGGATGTTTCAGGGTGTCAATTAAAACTTTCTACAGCACACCATCCACAAACTGATGGGCTAGCAGAAAGAATGATACAAACTTTAGAAGATATGATAAGAAGATATTGTGCTTTTGGTTTTAGCTTTAAATACAATGATAAATTGGCTCATGATTTGGTAATCCTTATCCCAGGTTTAGAATTTGCATACAATAGTACAGTACATTCTGTCACTGGCAAAATGTCATTTGAGTTATGGTTGGGTTATGTACCTAATACCCCTGCTAAAACTCTTAATAAATTACCTAGATTTTATATCCATCCAGGTACTAAGTCTTTTCTTCAAATGCAAGAATTGTGCAAAAATCATGCTCAAGAATGTATAAATAAGGCATTTGAGTATGAGAAGAAAAGATGGGATAAAGCCCATAAAGAACAAATGTTCAAAGAGGGTGATGAAGTCCTTATTTCCACACTACATTTCAATTTAAATGAAAATGTTAAATTGAAAGATCCATTCATTGGACCATTTGTAGTGAAAACAATGGTTGGTAACAATGCTGATGAGGTTATTCTATTTGCACCATATGATAGAAAACATCCAGTATTTCCTATATCTCTTATAAAACCATACCATTCTAATGATACTTCTCTATTTCCAAGAAGATCAGGAAGGCATAAACAGAAACCTGAAGAAATAGATGAAAAAGCAGAAATTGAAAAGATACTTAAAAAGAGACACCTTACTAAAGAAAAGGGAGTTGAGTATCTAATATGATTTAAAAATAAATCAAGTGAATATGACCAGTGGATTCCAGAAAATGAAATCTTTGATCTTAAAAAACTCTTGAAAAAATTTAAATCAAATTAATACTGTTTATTCAGTATATTTATTATAGAAAGTTTAAAAAATTATTTTTCTATTTCACTCCTTACTTTTTATTAAAGTGTCTTAACATTTTTTTTGTTTTTTTTGGGTGAGGGAGTGTCAGCCTAGATATCCCTAGGATTGAGTATTTCTTATGCTTAAAAGAGAAAACCTTAAGTACATTAAGCTTATATCTTAAAAATAAGGTTAAAACAATTATATATATAATTATAATATATATATATATAATTATTACACTATTATATAACATATAGTAGTTTAAATAGCTTATCCATAGCCTAATAATACTTATTAAGGTTTTAATGGAGTCATAATATACTTATCTTAAGTGATATTAAGTAATTATGGACATACATAAGCTTAAATGTATACATAAAGCTCATATTCAGTAAAATATGCAGTATATTATGCATATTTAGGTCTATAAGTGGGTTTTAGCCTCTTAATAGCCTATAAACTTTGTTTTTCTGCTTATTTTAGGTCATATGGACCAAATCAGTGGATTAACAACGCCTACAGAAGCATAGACATCTATATCAGGCATATACACTCAGTTTGGACAACTTAATCTGCTTCCTTAGATGGATATTCACTGATTTATGGGTTGGGAGGTCATTTCTGGGTCAATGTGGATGCTTGGGGATGCTATTGGGGGCTCGGAAATTTCATTTATTTCCTTTATATGCTTTGGGTTACATTAAATCTCTTTTGGATTACTTATTTTACCTGTTTCATTATGGTATCCACTTTTATCTTGATTTTCTAATTATGTTTTGGGTCTTTGTTATCATTAATTGTGATGGAGGGTCCTTACTGGAGGTCTGGGTGTTGAATCTGCTTGAAGTGGACGCCATGGGGAGGTGATGGGCCCTCACAGTGCTGAAATTTCCAGGGATAGCAGTGACATCATCTGGCTTGAAGGTCTGTGCACTCCAGGGGATTTTGGTATAAGTAAGGAGGGATTTTGATGGTTATTTATCATCAATTACTTACTACAAATCATTCTAACACTTCAATACAATTAATAACATTTATAAATATATTATAAAGCCTTTTATAAGTTGATATTATCATTATATAAGCTATAACTATATTCTATTTATCTATTTTCCACCACTAAGCATGCATTTAAATCCAAGTATTGTGAGTTTTACTTGAGTATAACTATTTTATTACTCTTCCCCTGAGGTTTAATCACTAAATAATTAATCAATAACTAGTAGGACCATAAATAAATACAATTATATCATACTTATATACTAGACAATACTTACACAAGCATTGATAAAATCTCTTCCTCCAAAATACCAAAATGCTTTGAGTAAGGGAAAGTTTTCCATTGAAGATGGTTATATTTATTACAGGAGAAAACTTGCAAATGTCATTTTTATCCCTCCTTCCATGAAAGAAACCATTTTAAAAATTTTTCATGATGAAAAATTAGCAGGACATTTTGATCTTGAGAAAACCATTATCAGAATTATAAAACATTGCTTGGTGGGATAATATGTCTGAAGACACTAAATTATATGTTGAATATTGTGATTCTTGTCAAAAATCTAAAAGATTTATTGGTAAAATAAAAGGATTTTTGCAACATATTGAAGCACCTGATGCTCCTTGGAAATCATTAACATGTATTATGTCACTGTTCTTCCTGTAGCAGGTAAAGATAGTTATAACCCTTGTTGGGTAATAGTGGATAGATTCACCAAAATGTGCAAATTTTTTCCCACCCACAAAGATGTATCTACTCACTAATTAGCTTTCTTTTGGTGGTCTTACATGTTTAATATTTTTGGATTTCCAAAAGCCATTATATCTGATAGAAACCCGAAATTTACATCTGAATTTTGGGTGTCTTTGATGGATATTTGTGGCTGTGAGTTAAAGTTATCTACACCTAGCCATCCTCAGACTGATGGTCCAGTTGAATGAATGATTCAAACTCTGAAAGATATGATTAGAATATAAAGACAATGACAGATTTACTCATGACTGGGTTACACTATTTCCAGGTCTTGAATTTTCTTATAATAGCACTGTTCATTTGGTCACTGAGAAAAAGCCTTTTGATCTTTGGTTAGGTTATGTCCCAAACACTCCTGCTAAAATTCTCAATAAAAAACTACCTAAGTTGGAACTACACCCTTTTAGAGAATTTTTTATGCAAATGCAACATCTATGCAGAAAACATGCTCAAAGCTGTATTGATAAGGCATTTGAATATGAAAATAAAAGGTGGCATAAATCCCATAAAGTATACACATTTAACAAGGGTGATGAAGCGTTGATATCTATTTTCCTTTTCAATCTACAGTAAAATAACAAATTAAAAGATCTTTTTGTGGGACCATTTGTTTTAAAAAGAATGGTTGGAGATAATGGAGTAGAAGTTGTATTGTAATCTCCATATGATAGAAAACACCCTGTTTTCCCCATTTCGTTGCTTAAAACTTATACTTACAACAGTGACTCATATCCCAAAAGAAGGGAGATACCTAAAAAAAACCCTTGGTGTGGCATTCCAAATCTGGGTAGGTCACTTAGGTGAAAATTATATTTGAACTTGGTTGGAAGAAGATCATGGTGTTACCAGGTGTTAATTAGGTTGAAAGGAGTTAACTGGATTTTTTTTGGGTTGATTTTTGGTGTGTTGGAATGGTTATATGTGGTATTTCTTTTGTGATTTTATAGTTTTATGGATTTGTATTTTTGGTGAATAAAGTGTGCTCTTGGAATGGCTACTTTTTTCTGGTGCGCTCTGGTGCGCTCCAGTTTGCTCCAGTGATTTTTAAGTGCAAAAGTGAAGTCTACTGGAAAAATTCTGTCATTGTGGTCAAGTTTGGTCATGGTGACAAGATTAACTCACTGTGGCAAATTTAGCTCACTCTGGAAAAATTAGCTCATTATGGCAAAATTAGCTCATTATGGCAAAAAGAGCTCATTGTGGCAAAATTTGCTCACAATGCAAAAGTCTGATCACCAGTGCAAAGTTTGGTCACTGTAGAGAAGTCTGATCATCAGTGAAAATTTTGATCACTGTAGAAAATTCTGATCACCAGTGCAAAGTTTGGTCACTGTAGAAAAGTCTGATAACCAGTGCAAAGTTTGGTTGCTGCAGAAAAGTTTGGCTATTGTGGCAAAATTTGGTTAGAATTTATTATGCTTGCTAGTTCAATAGTTTATTGTAGATCCTATGCATGTAGGGTACTGTTGGAACGGTCTGGAGGAGGAGAATCAGATAGAAATGGAATCTTAGTCTTCTAGAGGTTTTTTTTTGTCTTTTATTTTCGATATTGGGAGTCTTTTTTGGATTTTTAACAACCATTTTTCATATTTTTCTTTTGTCAACAAAATAATTAATCATTTATAATACCCTTATAAAATAAAAATTTTTCATAACACTTTAAAGTTTTTACTCAAAAACTCTTAAACATTAACATATAGGGTATCACTAGAAAGTTCTCAACTCCAGGGACTCATTTATTGTATCTTATATCAAAAATTATTAAAATCTAAAAACATTAAAACTTCTTTCTTTTAAAATATTGTTTCTGGTGTAACTTTATTGTTGCATTTCAGTTGTTCTGCGCAGAAGAACCGATCAATCATCCTAAAAAGCGTAATTAGACAGAGTTTCATTCTTTATTATTATCAAATAGACTTTTAAGCTTATTGATCTAAAAAACTCACAAATTCATTTAGAGGGACAGGGTTTTTTCTGATTATCCAACTCCTTCGGATTCTGTTTACAGCAAGGCGGCTGTAAGAGTCTACCTTCATATTTGGCGCCCAATGTGGGGTTTTATTTCTCTAGCTTTTAGAAGAACTTACTTGATACTTGGACTTTTAGCCTGAAAGAGGCTTGTTTTCTGAAACTGTTATAGATTTATTTATCTTAGCCTGCTAGAGGCTCACTTATTGGAACACTTTATCTTTAATCTAATCTATTAGGATGTCTTCTGCTGCTGGATCTGGTGTGTCTCTTCATATGACATCATCAGTTAGGATTGTTTCTTGGGATGGGCCCAAGTTAAATGGGGAAGAAGTTAAATGGTTTTTGAGCAGATATGAGGCTGCTGCTTTGGTGGATGAAGCTACTAACCTGGATATGGTAAAGCAGATAAGGTTTTTTATTGTTGACAGAGAGGTGGAAAAGGAGGTCATTGCTATGGAGGGTTATAAAAGTTTTGATTGGATAAGGTTTTCAAAAGAGATGGTTGATAGATGGGGTGTCAGGTATACTATGGTGGATCTCAATAATATTGTCAGTGATTAACAAGCCAAAGATTGTTTTTCCAATATGGCGGACTTCAAAAAGTTATGTGGACAGTTTGATGAAGTGGTGGAATATCTGATTTTGGTGGAGGAATTGGTCCATGAAAATCAAGCCAAGGATCTATTCTGGTCTTCTATTAGTAGGGGTATTAGGATGGATTTTTTAAATGAACTGTCTAGGAAAAATTTGATGAAGGATCTGCCTAATGGTAAACAGCAACTGCCTGCTTTGGAGATCATCAAGGAGAATATTCAAGAACACTTAAAACTCATGGCACTGGAGAAATATCAAGAATCTTGTACTCAATATGTTAGCAAGGTTAGTGAAGTATTGGCTGAAAATAACGATATTATGATTCAAGCTCAAGAAGCCAAGAAGGCTCAGATGGGACAGCCTCTTACTAAAGTTGAGGGAAATATAGATAACAAGATGGTCGATCACTTGTCCAATTTAACTAAACAATCAAAGATATTTGTTCAAGAGACTCAAAAAGCCAATAGACCACCTGTGGATTCAACTTCAACTTCTTCTTCTTACCAATCTAGAGGTTATGAGAGGAGGAATTATGGATTTAATGGCAATGGTAATTGGTTTTCAAGAAATGGTAATGGTGATAAGAATGGCAATGGTAATGGTAATGGTAATGGTGGATATGGCGAGCCCAGGGTGTTCTCTTATTGTAATTGGAGGGGACACAAGGCTGGACAATGTTATTTTTTGGATAGGGACTTAGATGCTGGTAGAGTTAAATTTGATGGAAAGGTTTATAAATTCCCTGATGGATCTTTCATCAAGCCCAGTGAAGGTCAAGCTCCCTTGGATTTGGTTAGGAGAAATATGTATTTGGGGAAAACAACCAGGTTTGAAGAGTTACCTGGTGATGATGATGAAAAGGTTAAAGGTGGTAAATTTGATGATGGTAAAGATGTGGAAAAGGTAGATAAAGGAAAAGGAAAAGAGGTCAATAAGGCCACATTCTAAACTTCATTTGGTGTTTAAGAGTTATCCTCTGTAGTCAGGGCAGAGGAAAGTTGTATGGTGGGTGAATAAAATGTCAATGCTGACAGAAGAGCAGCTGCTACTAAAGCTAAGAGTAGCATACAGAGCCAATTAAGTTATAAACCGGGCAAGGCAGAAATTAAAAAGTTGGAAAATAAACCTTACTCTAAGGACAAAATTTATAATATGCAGAAGGGGATGGCTGATATGGGGCCTCCTAGTTTTGGAAAGTTGGATTTAAATGGTGAGCCTATGCCTGTGAACGAAGATTCAGATTCTGAGGAGGATGGACCTTTGGAATCTCTACCCAGACTAAGTTTTAGTGGTCCTACTCCTATGAAAGGGGTAAGGAGGATTAGTGAAAGTAGCTGGTGATGGAGTTAGGTTTATTAGTAGTGAAGAGGTTATTATGGGGGGTGAAGATGGTAATGTGGGTCCCCAAGAGGTGCCCTGGGCAAAGGTAACAAAATATAGGGCTCAATATGAAAGGCCCATTTCTGCTTGACAAGAGAATGCAATGGAAATGGTTTTAGAAAGATTAAATCAAATTCAAATCCCTTTATCCTTAGGTGAATCATTTACAATTATTCCAGCCCTTGCAGAAAAGCAGAAGAAGCATCTGACAAGGAGAAGAGTGTCCACAGGAGAGGTGGAATAGATATGAGAAAATGTGGAGAAGTTAGGTGAGGAGATGGAAACTCATTTTTCTGCACCTTTAGGTTATTTGATGGTTACTCTCAATGGTAGAGAGGTTAAGGCCCTGGTCAAATCAGGGCTTCAAATTAATCTCATTTATTTTGAGCAGGCTACCAGTACTTGTCTGCCTATTAAATCTGGCACTGGGGGAAACCTCAGAGGTATTGGAGGGCAAGCTACTGAGCTTATGGGTACAGCAGAACATGTTAAGCTATGTGTTGGTGGATCAGTAGGAAAGGTTCATTTCTATGTGGCCAGAGGGGAGGTTAAAACTGTTCTTGGTGATCATTTTTAATGGATTTTGAGGCCTGGATTGGTTATAAAGCTGGTATGGGAATTAGTTTGAAGATTACAGGGGACGATATGAGAAGGCTTCATATGCGGTTGGCACCTCCTGGAGACAAAGGTTGGGAGACACGGCCAGGGATCACCACTATGTGACAATGTTGTATATGCACCAAGAGGCGGCGTATTAAATGGACGGCTTCTGGTGAAATATGTTTAGAGGGGGATTTCAGTGACCCTCATTTTTTGTGGTAGCTGGGGCTGATCACTCTAATGTGGCAATCTCTCCTCAGGATGAGATCCCAGATTGCAATAGGTCAGCTCACTTGGAGATAATTCAAGTGGATTCTCAATTATTTTCTGTTAATAATACGTTAAATTGTTATTATGTTTTCAAATTTTTGGTTTGTCTCACTTCTCTGTCAAGATTTTTGATTGCATTTAAAAATGGATCAAGAGGGAAGATGGGAAATATTATTTTGAATAAAAATTGGAATGGTTTATTTCCTGACCTCCAGCAAGAGGGTAAACTGAAATTATTTCATCAAAATTCTATAAAAAATCTTAGTATAATTAAAAGGCAAAAAAATAATTTTTTTGATAATTTGATTCTGGTCCTCCAGCAAGAGGATAAACTGCCAACTTTTTTTACGGGTGATTTAATGTTGAATGAGGGAATTAAAGGTGTTGGTAATATTTTTGATAAACTAGACAAGGGAAAAGAGAAAAGAGTTAAATTTTAAAATGAAATAAAATATTTTTCTACTTATATTGATTCTGATTCTGACAAAGAAGTTAATTCCATTGATGAAATTTCCAATGGCGATACCAAAATAAATATTTTACCTCAAGTTAATGTAGATGTGGAGGAAGAAAAATATAAGAGGTTAGCAAATAAAATCAGACTGATTAATGAACCGCTACCTGATGAATTAAATCCATCTTTGAGAAGACCAAGGCTATCAAGAGATCCTTCTGAATGTCCCTTGGTGAAGAATCTTCCCAAATTTTCTGAAACGTCAAGAATCACTTTTGATAGATTAGGTGTTTTTAATTTTGGACCTGATGGTTGGTTTTCAGGAGAAAGAAGAAGTTGTTTTTTAATGTGATGGTCAAGAACAAGAAGGCCATTGCTTTTGTTGAAGAGGAGAGGGTTGTGTTGAAGCATTCCTATGGGGAGCCTTACAAGATTCCTGTATTATGTCATGAAAAGTGGCAGCAAAAACCAATCCCAATTCTGGCTGCATTAAAAGAAGCTTATATCAAAGTTGTCAGAGAACAGATTTGCACTGGACTGTATGAGCAATCATCATCAAGTTATTCTAGTCTGGTATTTTGTATCAAGAAACTGAATGGCAAACTTAGAGTATTTCATGATCTCAAGGAATTAAATAGGGTTACAATAAAGGATGCTGGTATACCACCTAGTGCTGAGGAGTTTTTGGAAGAGTTTTCTGGGAGACTGTGTTATGGTTTAGGAGATATTATGGGGGGATATGATCAGAGAGAGTTGCATCCAGACTCTAGGCCTCTCACTATTTTTGATACACCACTAGGACAATTACAATTGATAAGATTACCTCAAGGAGCAACAAATTCAGTTGCTGTTCATCAAGCTCAGATGTCTTGGATTCTTCAAGATGAAATTCCTTAATATACTGGAATCCTTATTGACAATGGAGGAATTAAAGGACCTTCAACAGATTATGATAATGAAGTGTTGGAGGAGAACCCAGGGATATAAAAATTCATCTGGGAGTATGCAATCACTTTAGGGAGGATCTTGTTTAGAATTGGAGAAGATGGTTTAACTATTTCGGGTTCAAAATCTTCATTTTTTGTGCCAGCTTTAGAGTTTTAGGTCATGTGGTATGTAGAGAGGGTAGGATTATAACCAAGCAGAAAGTGAATAAAACTCAGTCCTGGCCAAGACGCAAGAATACAACCAAAGTTAGGGGGTTTTTAGGCCTATTTGTTTATGTTTGAATGTTTATCAAGGACTTTTCTTCATTGGCAGCTCCATTGAGAAGGTTGACAAGAAAGGATGAAGACTGGGAGTGGGATGAAGAGTGTGAAAGGGCGTTTGAGAGATTGAAGAAGATTGTGGGGAAGGATTTAGTCCTGCATAAGTTAGATTATGGAAAAGATGCTGGTAAGATTTATTTAGTAGTTGACTCAAGTCACGTTGCTGCTGGGGCAGTTTTGTCTCAGATGGATAAAGCTGGTTACATTAGGCCAGTTAGGTATGAATCTTTGGTATTCACCCTAGTTGAATCAAGATATTCTAAGCCGAAATTGGAACTGTGTGGAGTGGCAAAAATTTTAAAGAAACTTCAAAATTATTTGTGGGGCAAACACTTCAAATTGCAAATGGATGCAAAATCTTTAATTCAAATGATTAATCCCCAAGTTTACCAAATGCACCTATGACTAGATGGGTAGCATTCATTCAACATTTTTCTTTTGACTGAGTTCATAACCCTGGAAAAACTTTTACTATTCCAGATGGTTTGTCAAGAAGACCACCCACTGAAGATAATTCAGACTCAGAAGAGTTCAATGAAGATATAGCTATGATTAAAGCCAGCACTAAAGGAGCTTAAGACTTTCCATACCTCCCCCATGAGGTGAAACTGGCAGGACTATTGTGTTTAGATGAATTTGATGATGACCTCCACCAAGAGGATAAACTAAAAAAATATTTTTATGTTGATAAAATTGATGAGATTGGTGTGAATAAATTTGGTAAAAAAGAGGTAGAAGAAGATGTTTTGTATATAGATGAAGAGGGAGTGGTAGTTTGGGATAGTAGTAGGTTAAGGAAGGGTGTATATGTTGGAGAATTAGAAAATTTGGTTAAAAAGGGTAAAGAAGAGAAAGAGGTATTTTTGAATTTGGTTTCTAAAAGGTAAAAAGGTTCAGATGAAGAAAATTGATATAGCTCAATAAAGAATCAAATTTGTGGTCAACGTCTATTGGCTCATTCATGTGCAGGGGATATTGGTGATAGAGAAGTGCCCCTTGATATTATATTAATCTATGTTCAAGATGAAGTCTGGGGTCAGACTGATTTTTTATTTGTTGTTGGTCAAATATTTATTGACTTTAGAAAGGCCAAAAGATTTTGAAGATGATGAATGGGTGGCTATAAAAAGGAAGTCATCTACTTTTTACTTATCTGGTCAACAATTAATGAAAAGGAGGTATCCAAATCCTCAAGTAGTTTTAACTTAAAAGAAAGGGCAAGAATTAGTTTTAAAGTCACTGCATGAAGATCTTGGGCATAGAGGTTTTGGAGAAAATTTCAGAAGATTTGCTGATCAATTTTGGTGGCCAGGCATAAAGATGGCTGTTAAAAAGTGGGTTCAGTCATGCAAAGAATGTCAAAGAAGAAGTTATTTAAGGCCGAAAGAACCTGGACACACTAATAGCAAAGATACTCTCTTTGGAAGGGTTAGCTTGGATGCCATTCATATTAAGGAGGGACAGTATAAATATTTAATTGTAGACAGAGATGATTTATCTGGTTGGGTAGAGGCAGCACCTCTTGTTAATTTGACTGCCAAAAATGTGGCAGAATTTATTTTGAAAAATTGGGTGTATCAATATGAAGTTATGAATTTGGTAACGGTAGATGGAGGTTCTGAATTTGGGACAGAGTTTGGAGAAGCTATATCAAAAGTTGGGTCAAAATTTAGGGTAGCAACCCCTTATTATCCTGAAGCTTAAGGTATGGTTGAAAGAGGGCATCAAGTTATTAAGAATGCTTTAGTCAAAATTTGTGGGTAGAGTGCAGAAAAGTGGAGGCAATATTTGCCTTTAGTTTTATTTGCTGATCAAATTACTTCCAGAAGGACAACCAGATTTTCCCCCTATGAACTTGTTTTTTCACAGAAAGCAGTTTTACCAGTTGTTTTGGAAGCTGAATCATATCCTGGAGTTGATTGGGACATGGTAAAGACTACTGAAGAGTTATTATGTTCAAGAATGATGCAGCTAGAAAAGAAAGAAGAATACTTAGAAAAGGCATATTCACGTATGATGAAGATCCGAAATCAGTCAGTAAGATATTGGGATGAGCAGCTTGCACATCAACTTAGAAAACCTTTGAAAACTGGAGATATGGTTTTGGTGTATAATAGAAGTTTGGAGAGCCAATAGGGCAAGATGTTTTCAGATAGGTGGAATGGACTGTATAAAGTCAAGGAACATGTATCTGGCGGTTCATATGTTTTGGAAGAATTGGATTGAGTAGTTATAAAGAAGAGGGTAGCAGATGATCAAGTAAAACCGTTCTATCCTAGGGGCACCAGGTGTCAGCCTAAATATCCTTAGGACTGAGTATTTCTTATGCTTAAAATAAGATAACCTTAACTAGATTAAGCTTATATCTTAAAAATAAGGTTAAAATAATAATATATATTATTTTATTATATATATATATAATTATTATTCTATTATATAACTTATAATAGTTTAAATAGCTTATCCATGGCCTAATAATACTTATTAAGGTGGTAATGGAGTCATAATATACTTATCTTAAGTGATATGAAGTAATTATTGACATACATAAGCTTATATGTATACAAAAATCTCATATTCAGTGAAATATGCAGTATATTATGTATATTTAGGTATATAAGCGGGTTTTAGCCCCTTAATAGCCTATAAAATTTGTTTTTCTGCTTATTTTAGGTCATATGGACGAAATCAGTGGACTCACAATGCCTACAGAAGCATAGACACCTATATCAGGTGCATACACCCAGTTTGGACAACTGAAATTACTTCCTTGGATGGTTAGTCACAGATTTATGGGTTGGAAGGATGTTTCTGGGTTAATATGGATGCTTGGGGATGTTATTGGGGGCTTGGACATTTTATTTGTTTCCTTTATATGCTTTTAGTTTCATTAAATCTCTTTTTGATTATTTATTTTACCTGTTTCTTTATGGTATCCGCTTTTATCTGGGTTTTCTATTTATGGTATGGATCTGTGTTATTATTAATAGTGATGGAGGGTCCTTACTGGAGGTCTGGGTGTTGAAAATTCTTGAAGTGGACGCCATGGGGAGGTGATGGGCCCTCACAGTGCTGTAATTGCCGGGGATAGCAGTGACATCATCTGGATTGAAGGTCTGTGCACTCCAGTGGATTTGGGTATAAGTAAGGAGGGATTTTGACGGTTTATTATCATCATTCAATTACTAAAATTCAAACAACCACTACAAAACAATTATTAGCATTCAGAAATATATTATAAAGCTATTATAAATTGATATTATCTTTATATAAGCTATAACTATATTTTATTCTTCTATTTTCCACCACTAGCACGCATTTAATTCCAAGTATTGTGAGTTTTTTTTGAGTATAACTATTTTATTAGTCTTACCCTGCCTGAGGTTTAATCACTAAATCATTTATCAATAAGTAGTAGGACCATAAAATAACACTATTATATCATACTTATATACTAGACTATACTGACACCAGGAGTGCTGAAATTTAACTCCGAACTGAGGGTAAACTATTTCTACAATTGTTTTAAAGGGACTCTGAAACAATGATAAACTACATAATCGATTTAATAAAATTTTGTCAAAGTTTAACTCTTGAATGAGGATAAACTACTTTCTTATTAAAAATATTACTGTTGTTTTATTATGGTATGGGAGACAAAACTATTAAAAAAATTTACAACATTTATGAAGACATTCATTTGAAAATTCTTAAAACTCTTAAAAGCGATAAAAATTATGGGGATGATATATGTTGGATTGATAAAAATTTTTTATTGGTAGAAGTTTTCACAGGGGAGCCTTCTGAATTAAATATTGGCAAGTTTGGGAGTAATTGATGGGCTGGCTGCTCTATACACAATTACCCCACAATGTTCATTAACAATTTTTCCCTGTTTCTAGTTGAATCCTGGCTTTGATTTTGATCTATATGAAGTCCTCTAAGACTATAAACTGGAACATACGAAAGACAATGCTCCCACTGCAGGATTCAAGATTATTTTTTATTTTTTTTGTTATTTCTTTTATTTTAAATTTTTTATGTGTTTCTTTCATTTTAATTTTTATAATACTAAAATATTGTTAATGGTGATGCTCACTGGTGGTCTCTAATCATTTTTACAAATTGAAGGGAGCCCACCCAGTGATCATTATCATAAAATTTTAGTTTCCTAAACTTTCATTTATTAATTTTGTATTTTCAATTTCTCAAAATTGTGTAACCACATCAAGTTGCACTTGGATGTTGGTATGATGTTGAGCGTACGGCTCATCATTCATTACAATCATTGATAACCTTTTATTATTTTCTTCATTAAAAAATCAAAAAATAAAATAAAATTAAATTAAAAATTAAAAATTAATAATTAAAAATTAAAAATTAAAAATAAAAAATAAAAAATTAAAAATTAAAAATAAAAAATAAAAAATAAAAAATAAAAAATAAAAAATAAAAAATAAAAAATAAAAAATAAAAAATAAAAAATAAAAAATAAAAAATAAAAAATAAAAAATAAAAAATAAAAAATAAAAAATAAAAAATAAAAAATAAAAAATAAAAAATAAAAAATAAAAAATAAAAAATAAAAAATAAAAAATAAAAAATTAAAAATAAAAAATTAAAAATTAAAAATTAAAAATTAAAAATTAAAAATTAAAAATTAAAAATTAAAAATTAAAAATTAAAAATTAAAAATTAAAAATTAAAAATTAAAAATTAAAAATTAAAAATAAAAATAAAAAATAAAAAATAAAAAATAAAAAATAAAAAATAAAAAATAAAAAATAAAAAATAAAAAATAAAAAATAAAAAATAAAAAATAAAAAATAAAAAATAAAAAATAAAAAATAAAAAATAAAAAATAAAAGATAAAAAATAAAAAATAAAAAATAAAAAATAAAAAATAAAAAATAAAAAATAAAAAATAAAAAATAAAAAATAAAAAATAAAAAATAAAAAATAAAAAATAAAAAATAAAAAATAAAAAATAAAAAATAAAAAATAAAAAATAAAAAATAAAAAATAAAAAATAAAAAATAAAAAATAAAAAATAAAAAATAAAAAATAAAAAATAAAAAATAAAAAATAAAAAATAAAAAATAAAAAATAAAAAATAAAAAATAAAAAATAAAAAATAAAAAATAAAAAATAAAAAATAAAAAATAAAAAATAAAAAATAAAAAATAAAAAATAAAAAATAAAAAATAAAAAATAAAAAATAAAAAATAAAAAATAAAAAATAAAAAATAAAAAATAAAAAATAAAAAATAAAAAATAAAAAATAAAAAATAAAAAATAAAAAATAAAAAAAATAAAAATAAAAATAAAAAATAAAAAATAAAAAAAATAAAAATAAAAATAAAAAATAAAAAATAAAAAATAAAAATAAAAATAAAAAATAAAAAATAAAAAATAAAAAATAAAAAATAAAAAATAAAAAATTAAAAATTAAAAATTAAAAATTAAAAATTAAAAATTAAAAATTAAAAATAAAAAATAAAAAATAAAAAATAAAAAATAAAAAATAAAAAATAAAAAATAAAAAATAAAAAATAAAAAATAAAAAATAAAAAATAAAAAATAAAAAATAAAAAATAAAAAATAAAAAATAAAAAATAAAAAATAAAAAATAAAAAATAAAAAATAAAAAATAAAAAATAAAAAATAAAAAATAAAAAATAAAAAATAAAAAATAAAAAATAAAAAATAAAAAATAAAAAATAAAAAATAAAAAATAAAAAATAAAAAATAAAAAATAAAAAATAAAAAATAAAAAATAAAAAATAAAAAATAAAAAATAAAAAATAAAAAATAAAAAATAAAAAATAAAAAATAAAAAATAAAAAATAAAAAATAAAAAATAAAAAATAAAAAATAAAAAATAAAAAATAAAAAATAAAAAATAAAAAATAAAAAATAAAAAATAAAAAATAAAAAATAAAAAATAAAAAATAAAAAATAAAAAATAAAAAATAAAAAATAAAAAATAAAAAATAAAAAATAAAAAATAAAAAATAAAAAATAAAAAATAAAAAATAAAAATAAAAATAAAAAATAAAAAATTAAAAATTAAAAATTAAAAATTAAAAATTAAAAATTAAAAATTAAAAATTAAAAATTAAAAATTAAAAATTAAAAATTAAAAATTAAAAATTAAAAATTAAAAATTAAAAATAAAAAATAAAAAATAAAAAATAAAAAATAAAAAATAAAAAATAAAAAATAAAAAATAAAAAATAAAAAATAAAAAATAAAAAATAAAAAATAAAAAATAAAAAATAAAAAATAAAAAATAAAAAATAAAAAATAAAAAATAAAAAATAAAAAATAAAAAATAAAAAATAAAAAATAAAAAATAAAAAATAAAAAATAAAAAATAAAAAATAAAAAATAAAAAATAAAAAATAAAAAATAAAAAATAAAAAATAAAAAATAAAAAATAAAAAATAAAAAATAAAAAATAAAAAATAAAAAATAAAAAATAAAAAATAAAAAATAAAAAATAAAAAATAAAAAATAAAAAATAAAAAATAAAAAATAAAAAATAAAAAATAAAAAATAAAAAATAAAAAATAAAAAATAAAAAATAAAAAATAAAAAATAAAAAATAAAAAATAAAAAATAAAAAATAAAAAATAAAAAATAAAAAATAAAAAATAAAAAATAAAAAATAAAAAATAAAAAATAAAAAATAAAAAATAAAAAATAAAAAATAAAAAATAAAAAATAAAAAATAAAAAATAAAAAATAAAAAATAAAAAAATAAAAAATAAATAAAATTAAAATAAAAAATAAATATATATATAAACATACAATTATTTTTTTTCAAATTTTGTTAAATTTAATTTTCAATTTTCTTTTGGTTTATTTTTTTATATTATATTTTATATAGGAAAAAGGGTTAAGAGGAGCTCAAGAAAAATTGGATCCTACTTCAAAATTTATAGTCCTCCAAGACTTTAAACTGGCTTCTTTTCAAGACTTTCTTTAAGGTCTTTTTTGTATTCAAGATCAGTTAGTCCACTAGGACTTTAAACTGGATAATTTTTACAATTTTCTTTCAAGAATTTGATTCCTTATTGGTTCTGTTAGTCCACTAAGACTTTAAACTGGATAATTTTTACAATTTTATTTCAATAATTAGGTTCCTCATTAGATCTGTTAGTCCACTAAGACTTTAAATTGAATAGTTTTGTATGATTTTTTTTCAAGATATGCTGTTAGTCCTTCAAGACTTTTAACTGGCTAATTTTCAAGGACGTTCCAAATTTTATGGATATTTTTGGAGAAAGGTTTAGGATAGTAGTAGGCACTGGCAATTAATTAAATGTTTGATCCACCAAGACTTTAAACTGGAATGTCAATCTATTTGGTGAAATTTTTGGTGCTTTAAAATTGTCTAAAAGTTTAAAATTAAATATTGGAAGCCTGCCAAAAAGTATTTTGTAAAGGTTGCTGAATAGCAAATGGATAAAAATTGTAATGAATGAATCAGAAGTCAGGGTGCTAGTTGGATTTATATTGTTTATTTTAAAGTCTCAGTGTTAGGCTGTTTGGTGGAAGCTGAGAGGACCTTATGGAAAGATTGGAATCATAGAATTAGGCTCAGTGGAGGGACCTATGAGAATGGAATCAAGAGTATTCCGCTCATTAGGGAGATCCACTCTCTCATGCTGTGACATAGTGGGAAGACTGGTATATGGGAGTCTGAAGAGATTCAAACCTTGCTCTCAGCAGTGGAATCATCACAAAAATTTATTTTTATTATTATTATGATCTATATCAAGAGTCGGAGAAGAAGACAAACAGTGTAAATTTGTAGAAGACCAGCTAGAACAATTTTCATCAAAAGAAACTAATTAGAATGCATAATTGTTTGGAATGGGGAAATTACTTATTGGAGGGAGGATGTGGCATTCTAAATCTGCGTAGGTCACTTAGGTGAAAATTAGATTGTAACTTGGTTGTGTCAAAATAGATCTATTTTACTTACTGTTACTACCGTTATTTATTTTTAACCTAATCTTTAACCTTACAGCATGATAGCTAAGCATTATATACGGATGCGCCAGTCCTCTCTGATTCCGCATCCATTCTTCTCCCTTATTTTATTTTTCCCATTTCTTTATTTACTTATCTTACTTTTCCACATTCCTCCTCAAGTCCCTTCCTCTGTCCGCTCCAGTCCCGAGTCCCTTCTGTCCTTAGTCAATCTTGTCCACTATTATTTAACTTACCTGCTATTCTTGTCTATCAGGTAATTCTGTACGTATGCTCTGCTACAGCAATGAATCCATTCTTCTCCCTTATTTTATTTTACCCATTTCTTTATTTACTTATCTTACTTTTCCACATTCCTCCTCAAGTCCCTTCCTCTGTCCGCTCCAGTCCCAAGTCCCTTCTGTCCTTAGTCCATCTTGTCCACTATTATTTAACTTACCTGCTATTCTTGTCTATCAGGGTTATGGGCCCAGCGCCCCAGAAATTTAATTAATAAAATCTGGCGACTCCTGAATCAACAATCACCTCACCCGGTTCTCCAGGAAATTTTTCCTCTTCTACCTACACTGCCATGGCTGAATCCTCATCCTCACAACCTCCAGATTTCAAGTACCTCCAAGATAGTTCGAATTACTCTGAAATTAAGGGCATTGAAAAACTGAATGACAAGAACTACAGTACTTGGAAAACTGACTTGAAATATGCTCTCACAGTCCGTAACCTGGATCAATTCCTTATTGAAGACAACCCTATCACATCTGATCCGGAACTTCACTCTCTCTTCAAATTTAAACAAAGGCAAACAAACACAATCATTAAAATGTTCATGGACCGGGCTAATCAACACAAGTTCATTCTAGACGATGATGCTGTCGAACCTTCTGAGTTGTGGACTCGAATCAAAAATCATTACGCTTCCAAATCTAGTCAAAACTGCTCCTATGTAATCAGTAAATTGTTCAAGATTAAATTCACGGAGAGCAATGTTCTGG
This sequence comes from Hemileia vastatrix, assembly GCA_030280995.1. Taxonomy (NCBI): domain Eukaryota; kingdom Fungi; phylum Basidiomycota; class Pucciniomycetes; order Pucciniales; family Zaghouaniaceae; genus Hemileia; species Hemileia vastatrix. The sequence goes on from JASXTE010000020.1 coordinate 1,861,641, forward strand.
AAGCTATGGACGAATTCAGAGGGACTATCAAATTATTACGAGATGTCGCACCCGATTTATTTAAAGAAAATATCCTATCTTACATCATGGCGAATTACGTACTCAACTTGCTCCCTGAATCATATCAAACTGCCGCTACTATTATTCTGAGCAAGTACGACATCACCAACCAGCGGCCTACCATTGAGTCAATCTTTGCTGATGTTGAAACTGAAGTTACTCGTCTTAAAACTCTAAATCTCACAAGTAATTCAGCCGGGACTGTTTTGGCCGTGGACACCAAAACAAAAACCTTCTGTTCAAAAGGGAAGCACAACCCACTTGCACCTCACTCGGAAGCCTCATGTTTTCAACTTCATCCTGAAAAACGGGAAGAATTTCTAAAACGGAAGAAGGAAAGAGAGATGAAGGGCAGTGATGGACAATACAAAGTACTATCTGTTTTCTCCTATATTCCACTTAATCACGCCATCCTGGACAGTGGCGCCTCTTATTCAATCTTCAATAATCGGAACTTATTCACTCAGTTTGAAGACTCTAAAATTTCATTAACTCTGGCTAATGGGGATGAAATTCTTGCCCTTGGACAAGGCAAAGTTTCCTTCACCTCATCATCCAATCAGAAGTTCAATATCAATTGTGCTCTCTATGTACCTTCAATTAGTATAACTCTTATTGAAATAGTTGATCTCCTCAAAAGTGGTCGGTATCTAGAAAATGACAATGGGACGACTCTTATTGAATGCTCAAATAAGGGTAGAATTATAAGCTTCCCATTGTTGAGATATCCGATTTTATACATTAATCTAACATCTCCTAGCAAACCGGACCTCAAACTACTTCATTATAATTTTGGCCATCCAAGTAATCAAACTATGGAATCGATTTTCCCAGGTTTGAATTTCTCTCAGTTCAGTTGTAAAACTTTAGCTCTTTCAAAAGCTCACATTCTGCCATTTTCCGGTTCTTTTCCTACGCCTAAATTACCTCTTGATGTACTACATATGGATCTATGTGGTCCAGTCACCCCAGATTCCAAAGGCGGAAAATCATACTTTTTCCAAATTGCAGATGGTCACTCTTGCTTTTGGCATGTATACTTCTTGCAGCTCAAGTCAGAAACTTATGAAAAATATAAGGAGTATGAAAAGCTAGTCGAAAATCAATTAGGTTGAACTGTTAAAGCCATAGTGTCAGACAATGGAGGGGAGTTTACCAGCAATAATTTCAAAAATCATCTTAAAAATAAAGGTATCAAACACCTACTTACTGCTCCGTATTCACCACAACAAAATCCTATAGTAGAAAGAGGCAATCGATCCCTGGTTGAAAAGGCCAGATGTTTACTTCTTGAATCTGGACTCGATTCTTATTGGTGGGCTGAAGCTATCAATACTGCCACTTTCCTTCTTAACATCCTACCCTCGTCTGCTCACAAAAATCATCAAACACCATGGGAATTGTGGCATGGTGATTCAGATAATATTCCAAGAAAACTCCACCCCTTTGGCTCCGATGTTGTTTACTATCAACATAAGCAGTATCGAAATGGAAAATTTGACAGCAGTGGAACTGAAGGAATATTTCTGGGATATTGTGAGGGCCATATAAATTATTGTATTTATTCCTTATTTTCTGATTCCATTATCATTACTCATAATGTCAAATTTCTCAACTCATTCAATCTCGCCCCCAAAATTGCGAAAGGGTTTCCCATCAAAACCTTAGTTTTTCCGGACCTTGACTTTGCACACACTCATCTCCCTAACTCATCTTCTTCTGTGTCAATTCCAAATAATTCCCTCAAAATCCCCTCTCCTGAAGATCATTCCAACGGTGAACTAAACACTGACATCCCTGATTCAGAAATATTTGAAGAAATTACATCCGTTCCAGTCGCACCAAAAAATTACGCTTATGTTGAAAAAGATCTCAGACCTTCAAAAGAAATTTCGTCAGACATCGACCCTGCTATTATCCTTCAAACCAAACGAAGAAGTAATCCCATTTGTTTAGCAGTCACTCCTTGGGATACTCCAAAAAACTATTATGAAGCCTTCAATTTTCCCGAAAGTGATGAGTGGTTGAAGGCTATTCAATCTGAGCTAGGAAGTATTTCAAAACATCAAGTCTGGGAAGAGGTACCTATCCCAGCCCACAATCATCTTCTAGGCACCACCTGGACTTTCAAAAAGAAAACTGATTCCGAAGGTAATATAGTGAAGTACAAAGCCAGGTTATGCGCTCAGGGTTTCTCCCAAATTGAAGGAATTGAGTACAACGAAACTTACGCTCCCACAGGCCAACTAACAACTCTTCGATTTCTTCTTGGTATCGCTGCTTTTAGAGATTGGGAGCTTCATCAAATGGATGTCAAATCTGCCTTTTTACATGGAGAACCTGAAGAAGATCTCTATTTACGATATCCTAGTGGTTACAATCCTAACGATACCAAACGTTGCCTACATTTAAAAAGGTCACTCTACGGTCTCAAACAAAGTCCCAGGTGCTGGTATCACAAATTGAGTACTTTCTTTGCTAACATTGATTTCAAGGCTAGTAAAGCCAATCCTTGCTTGTTCTTCAATAATGACACTGGTAGTCCATGTTATGTTTACATTCATGTCGACGATCTAATCATTGGCGGTCCCTCCATTCAAGATTTCAAAGACAAAATTTCTCAAGTCTTTGATATGGATGATCAAGGGGAACTAAAGTGGGTACTGGGAATGAAGGTTGATCGAAACCGAAAAAACAAAACTATATCTTTATCTCAATCTCTTTATGTCGAAAAGATCCTTAATGAGTTCAATCACTTGAACTGTCGTCCCATATCGACTCCTCTAGTTCCTAACACTCACCTCACTCAAAGTTCTTCCAAGAAAATCACACATCTAGTGAACTATCGCCGTGCTATCGGGTTGCTCAATTACCTAGTTTTGTGCACACGTCCTGACTTATCATTTGCTGCCAGCTCATTAGCTCAATTTCTCAATGATCCGTCTGATGATCAAATTAATTTTTTCTTTCATGTATTAAGATATCTCCAACTCACTAAACACTACTGCTTAACTTTGGGTGCTGTTGGTGAAAGTAAATTAGGTTATCTCACTGGCTACGCCGACACAGACTACAATAAAGCTGAAGACTCCAAATCTACCTCAGGCACCCTTGTTTTTCATCTTGGACTCATTAGCTGGAGATCATCAAAACAACAATCTGTTGCACTTTCAACCTCTGAATCTGAATACTACGCAATGACTGAATGTGGACAAGACTTAATTTGGACTAAAGAACTATTCAATGACTTCAACATATCTCTCATTCATTCCTCTCTAATCGGTGACAACCAAGGTGGAATAAATCTGGCGCTCAATCCACTTTATCAGCATAGAACTTGACACATAAACACTAAAGTATGTTGGTTACCAGAACAAGTAAACAACAATGAATTTAAAATTAGTTATATCCCCACGGATCTAATGTTAGCTGATATTCTTACTAAATCTCTATCTAGACCTAAGCATCACCAACTCTTAAAGTACTTAGACTTAAAACCATTGCTGTCTTGAGCACGGGGGAGTGTCAAAATAGATCTATTTTACTTACTGTTACTACCATTATTTATTTTTAATCTAATCTTTAACCTAACAGCATGATAGCTAAGCATTATATACGGATGCGCCAGTCCTCTCTGATTCCACATCCATTCTTCTCCCTTATTCTATTTTGCCCATTTCTTTATTTACTTATCTTACTTTTCCACATTCCTCCTCAAGTCCCTTCCTCTGTCCGCTCCAGTCCCGAGTCCCTTCTGTCCTTAGTCCATCTTGTCCACTATTATTTAACTTACCTGCTATTCTTGTCTATCAGGTAATTCTGTACACATGCTCTGCTACAGCAATGAATCCATTCTACTCCCTTATTTTATTTTGCCCATTTCTTTATTTACTTATCTTACTTTTCCACATTCCTCCTCAAGTCCCTTCCTCTGTCCGCTCCAGTCCCGAGTCCCTTCTGTTCTTAGTCCATCTTGTCCACTATTATTTAACTTACCTGCTATTCTTGTCTATCAGGTAATTCTTCCCTTCCTCTGTCCGCTCCAGTCCTGAGTCCCTTCTGTCCTTAGTCCATCTTGTCCACTATTATTTAACTTACCTGCTATTCTTGTCTATCAGGTTGGAAGAAGATCATGGTGTTACCAGTTGTTAATTGGGTTGAAGGGAGTAAACTGGATTCTTTTTGGGTTGATTTTCGGTGTTTTGGAATGGTTATATGTGGTATTTCTTTTGTGATTTTATGGTTTTATGGATTTGTATTTTTGGTGAATAAAGTGTGCTCTTGGAATGGCTACTTTTTTCTGGTGCGCTCTGGTGCGCTCCGGTTTGCTCCAGTGATTTTTCAGTGCAAAAGCGAAGTGTACTGGAATAATTCTGTCATTGTGGTCAAGTTTGGTAATGGTGACAAGATTAACTCACTGTGGCAAATTTAGCTCATTCTGGCAAAATTAGCTCATTATGGCAAAATTAGCTCATTATGGCAAAAAGAGCTCATTGTGGCAAAATTTGCTCACAATGCGAAAGTCAGATCACCAGTGCAAAGTTTTGTCACTGTAGAAAAGTCTGATCATCAGTGAAATGTTTGATCACTGTAGAAAAGTCTGATCACCAGTGCAATGTTTGGTCACTGTAGAAAAGTCTGATAACCAGTGCAAAGTTTGGTTACTGCAGAAAAGTTTGGCTATTGTGACAAAATTTGGTTAGAATTGATTATGCTTGCTAGATCAGTAGTTTATTGTAGATCCTATGCATGTAGGGTATTGTTGGAAAGGTCTGGAGGAGGAGAATCAGATAGAAAGGGAATCTTAGTCTTCTAGAGGTTTGTTTTGTCTTTTATTTTCGATATTGGGAGTCTTTTTTGGATTTTAAACAACCATTATTCATATTTTTCTTTTGTCAACAAAATAATTAATCATTTATAATACCCTTATAAAATAAAAATTTTTCATAACACTTTAAATATTTTACTCAAAAACTCTTAAACATTAACATATAGGGTATCATTAGAAAGGTCTCAACTCCAGGGACTCATTTATTGTATCTTTTATCAAAAATTATTAAAATCTAAAAACATTAAAACTTCTTTCTTTTAAAATATTGTTTCTGGTGTAACTTTATTGTTGCATTTCAGTTGTTTTGCACAGAAGACCAATCAATCACCCTAAAAAGCGTTAATTAGACAGGGTTTCAATCTTTATTATTTTCAAATAGACTTTTAATCTTATTGATCTAAAAAACTCACAAATTCATTTAGAGGGACAGGGTTTTCTCTGATTATCCAACTCCTTCGGATTCTGCTTACAGCAAGGCAACTGTAAGAGTCTACCTACATCGGGAAGTCAAAGAAACTGCAGAAATTGATGAAATTCTCAATTTTAGAATTATCACTTATTAAAGAGGTATTGAATACTTATTGAGATATAAAAACAAATCATCTGAAAATGATGAATAGATACCTCGAAAGAAATTTCTATTCTTCCTACTCTGTTTAAAAAAAATTAAAAGAAAAAAAATTAGCATTTTTTTATTGTTTTTTTTAGGGTAAGGGAGTGTCAGCCAGGCTATCTCAGGAGCCCAAAAAATTTTTATTATAATTTATTGGAATCATATAAGGGAATAAAATTATGTATTATATGCATTTACAATAAAATATTGTATTGAATAATAAAATTATATAAATCTTTTATAAATAAGTAAAATAATTATTATATTTACTTGATTATTATATAAATTTTTTATTACATAAAAACATATTATATTTTATAAAATCATTGTGCATTTTTATGTATTTAATATTCACAAATTAATAAATTATTTATTTATAAAATTATATTATAAGTGTAATAATAAATAATTTAATTACAATTCAATTAATAAAATTTATATATCTAATACAACTTTTAATATATTATTATCCATAAATATTGGGCACTTTTTTGACCCTTAATTGTGTCAGTAAATTTATTAAATAAATTAAAACACTTATTTAATAAAATGATATTAAAATTTTCACTTTAATTTAATAAAATTATTAAATTATCTATTTTTTCAATTAAACTAATTGTTAAATTACTTAAAATATTTAAAGAAATTAGTTAATTTTTCTTTATACTGAATTAAATTGATTACATAAATTTTGGCGTAAAAATAATTTTATTTGTTTTAATTAAAACCTTTACATCTTACTGTAATACCTGTTAAGGATTTTTTTTCTCACAGTTCTCAGATTTCATGCTCACTTAGTTACTCATTATTTTATTTACTTGTTTTTCAACTTTATGGTGGGAAAAATATTTACTTATTCACGCTATGGTAAGGTAAAATCTTACAGTCGCCTTGCTGTAAGCAGAATCCGGAGGAGATATGTGGATTTAGTTGAAAACCCCGTCCTTCCAACAAAAATAAAAAAATGGGAATTCTAAATCACTAAGCTACCCAGTCTACTTGGATCTGATTTATAAAAATAATGAAACTCTAATATGTTTAACGCTTATTGAGATTTAAATAAAAGTGGCCGTTGAGAAAGAAATACTGATTACAACAATTAAGGTGTACCAGTGAAAGATCTGAAAAGATTGAATTTTATGTTTTTATAATATTTTGAATTTTTATGAGACAGCAATAATCAAGTCCCAGTGAAGAAGACCTTTCTAAAGATACCCTGTATGAAGTGTTATTTAAATTGTTGAGTAGTATTTCTAAAATGTTATATATAAGATAAAAAGTTATAAGGGTATTACAAATTTATTTAATTTGTTGAGTAATAAAAAATGAGACCGTGGTGGTTAAAGATTAAGCTGTATGATGTCTCTCCCCTCAATTTCGAGTTTGAGAGGCTCTTAAGTATTCCTAGTCACGTGCCTAAGTTTTCCCCTCCAGAGCTCACCCAGAGTCAATGTGGAGCTCGTACAGAGCTCGTACGGAGTCCATACGGAGTCCAAGCGGAGTCCGTCCGGACTCAATTAGAACCTTCAAAACTATAATAAAAAATATAGAAAATTATACATAACAGAGCCACTTCATCTTTACATTTCAAACTATTTTTCGTAGTCTGCGCAGCTCTAATTACCCCGTGAAAACTCATCAAAGTTAAGTTATTTCTAAAAACGTAAGTATTTCTATAAAACTTTAAAATTCATTTAAAAAAATATAAGAAAAATAGTAAAAATTCTAGGAAAATTTCCCAAGGTTCTTGAGTGACTCGACTTGATACTTATAAATTCTTCAGACGGTAAAAATAAGTTTCCTCCGTAAAATAAATTGTTTTCGCGTAGGTATTTGCTCTTGACCAATTTCTTCATATTTAAAACTCAAATAAATTAAATAAAACCCTTTTATATAAAAAAAATAATAACGCCAATCTTGCACGCCGTAATAACTCCATTTACGTACTTAGGTGCCATACTAAACTTTAGGCTACCACATCCTCCCTCCAATTGAGAATGTCCCCATTATTATAACTTTGCATAAGTGGTTGAGCAATTCCAAAAGAATTATCTTTTCTAATAAAATAATTTGATAAATTTGTTTTAGCTGGTCTTCTTTTAATTCTTTATAATAAAAATGTTGTTTCTTCTTCTCTGGCTTGATATAACATAAAATAAAATAATATAAATCTTGTGATGATTCCACTACTGAGAGCAAGGTTTGAATCCCTTCAGACTCCCATATACCAGTCTTCCTTCTTGTCACAGCATTGAGAGAGTGGATCTTCCTATGAGCCGAATACTCCTGATTTCAACCTCATAGGGCCCCCCACTGAGCCAAATTCTATGATTCCAATCTCGCCATAAGGTCCTCCAATCTTCACACCAAAAATGGCCTAACAATGAGGCACTAAAAAAAATCATTCCCTAAAATCCAACTACCATCCTAACTTCTGATTCCTTCATCACAATTTTCAAACTTTGCTATGCAGCAAACCCATAAAATACTTTTGCCAGGCTTCCAATAATAATATTAACTTTAGACCATGTTAAAGCGCCACAAATTCCACCTAATTAGCCATTATGCTTTCCTTAGCATCATCACCACCTAAAATTTTAACCTCCTAAAGCTTATCAGCACCCAATTCCAGAAATTATTGAATAACCAGTTTAAATTCTTAGTGGACAGTGATAAATTAAAAGATTGAATTGAGAAATCCAAACAAGATTGAAATTCCAGTTTAAAGTCTTGGTGGACCAAACATATAATTGATTGCCAGTTTATGGTCTTAGTGGACCAAAGATCATTTAAGTGCATAAATAACTTGAAATATTCCTAAGTAAGGCCTAGGCTTGTCCAAAGATTGAATAAACTTGATAATCTAGTTTAATGTCATAGTGGACCAAACATTTGATTGACAAGTAATCCAGTATAAGGCCATAGTGGACCAATGAATGTTGAATTATCCTGCAGATATTAATTTTCCAGTTTAAAGTCATAGTGGACTAAAACAATGAATGCACTACCAGTTTAAAGTCATGGTGGACCAAACATTTGATCAATAAGAAATCCAGTTTAAGGTCATGGTGGACCCAACAACTTGATAATAGTCCAGTTTAGGGTCTTGGTGGACCTAACATTTGATAACACTCCAGTTTATGGTCTTTGTGGACCTAACATCTGATTGATAAATTTAAAAATAAAAAAATCTGTCTCCCAAAAATATCCATAAAATCTTGAACATTCTTAAAATTCAGTTTAAAGTCTTGAAGGACTAATAGCTCCAATATTAAATCTTTAATGAAAGTCTTGAAAATTAGCCAGTTTAATGTCTTGGAGGACTAACAGCTCCAAAATTCGTATAAAACCCTTAAGGAAAGTCTTGAACAGTAGCCAGTTTAAAGTCTTGGAGGACTAACAGATCCAAAATATGTATAAAAAACCTTAAAGAACGTCTTGAAAAGTAGCCAGTTTAAAGTCTTGGAGGACTAACAGCTGTATTGAAGTAAAATTCCATAGGTATTGAGCTCCCCTAGACCCTGTTTCCTGTCTAAACTAAATGAATAAACTAAAAAGAATGAAAACTAAAAAAAATAAAACTGAGAAATATAATAATTTTGATTTAATTAATTAATTTTTTTTTTTTTATTATTATTTTATTTTTATTTTTTTATAATTATTTTATTTTTATTTTATTTTATTTTTATTTTATTTTTTTATTTTATTTTTTATTTTTTATTTTTATTTTTTAATTTAAAATAAAAGATTTAAGAAAAGATAGTTTTGAAATAAAAGTTAAAATTTAATTTTTAAAGAAAGATAAACGAGTGTGAAAAGAAAGATAAAAAAAGTAATAATAATAAAAAAATTTAAAAATAAAATTTTTAAAAGATGCCCCCCGGCCATTTGATGAGCCGTACCCTCGACATCATACCCACATCCAAGTTCAACTTGATGTGGTTACACAATTTTGAGAAATTTAAAAAAAGAAAAAAAATGAAAGTTTTTTTTTTTAGAAGATAATTTTTATAATGATGATCCCTGGGTGGACTCCTCCAATTCATAAAAATGATTAGATACCACCAGTGAGCATCACCTTTACAATAATTCCTAATATATATGAAAGAAAAGAAATCACAATCTAACGTAAAAAATTCAAAAACAAAATAAAATAAAAAGAATCATGAATCCAGCGTTGAGAGCGGTGTCTCTTGATTCGTTCCAGTTTATAGTCTTAGTGGACTTCCTATAATTAAATGACAAAGCCAGGATTCAACTAGAAACAGGGAAAATTTTGGAAACAAACATTATGGGGCAATTGTGTATAGAGCAGCCAGCCCATCAATTACCCCCACACTTGCCAATATTAAATTAAGAAGGTTCCCCTGTGAACACTTCTTCCAATAAATTTTTAAAATTTTCCAACACTATCTTCACCCATATTTTAAGAATTTTAAATTTCGAAAATTTCAAAGAAGATTTTCTTGCATTTCGTTAAGTTTCATCAAAGTTTCTTTGCCCATAGGCAGTGTAACTACAGTAAAGTATTTTGATAAAAAGAAGATAGTTTATCCTCGTTGCGGAGGTCATCATAAAATTTTGTTGGTATTATAGTTTATCCTCATTGCGGAGGAAGACTTCGGCACTCCTGGTGCCTCTAGGATAGAACCGTTTCACTTGATTGGCCGCTACCCTCTTCTTCAATACTACTCCATCCAACTCTTCTAGCACATATGAACCGCAGGAAACTTGCTGCTTGATTTTATACGGTCCATTCCACCTATCTGCAAACATCTTTCTCCATTGACTCTCTAGACTTCTATTATACACCAGGACCATATCACCTGGGTTCAAAGGTTTCCTTAATCTATGTGCCAACCGCTCATCCCAATATCTAACTGATTCGTTTCTGATCTTCATCATCTGCAAAAATGCCTTTTCTAAATATTCTTCTTTCTTTTCTAGCTGCATCATTCTTACACACAATAATTCTTCAGTAGTTTTGACCGTATCCCAGTCAACTCCAAAATATGATTCAGCTTCTAAATACACCGGTAAAACTGCTTTCTGTCCAAAAATAAGTTCATAAGGTGAAAATCCGGTCTTCCTTTTGGCAGTGATTCGATCAGCAAATAAAACTAAAGGTAAATAGTGCCTCCACTTTTCGGCACTTGTCCCACACATTTTAACTAAAGCATCCTTAATAACTTGATGCCCTCTTTCAACCATGCCTTCAGCTTCAGGATAATATGGGGTTGCTACCCTAACCTTTGATCCAACTTTCAATACGGCCTCTTTAAACTCTGTCCCAAATTCAGGACCTCCATCTACCGTTACCAACTTCATCACCCCATACCTATATACCCAATTATTCAAAAATAATTCTGCCACATTTTTGGCAGTTAAATTAATAAGAGGCGCTGCCTCTACCCAACCAGATAAATCATCTCTGGCCACTATTAAACATTTATACCGTCCCTCTTTTATATGAACGGCATCTAAACTAACTCTCCCAAAGAGCGTATATTCACCGGTCGCGCGTCCAGGTTCTTTTGGCCTTAAATAACTTTGTCTTTGACATTCTTCACATGACTGAACCCACTGTTTAACAGCCATCTTCATGCCAGGCCACCAAAATTGATCAGAAATTCTTCTAAATGTTTCTCCAACGCCTCTATGCCCGAGATCTTCATGCAGTGATTTCAAAACTAATTCTTGCCCCTTCTGTTGAGTTATAACTACTTGAGGATTTGGATGCCTCCTCCTCATTAAACGTCAACCAGATAGGTAAAACGTAGTTGACTTCCTCTTGATAGCCACCCATTCATCGTCTTCACAATTCTTCTGGCCTCTCTAAAGTCAACAAATATTTGACTAACAAAAAATAAAAACCAGTCTGACCCCAGACTTCATCTTGAGAATCGATTAATATAACCTCAATAGGGACTTCTCTATCACCAATATCACCTGCACATGAATGAGCCAATAATCATTGACCCCTAAATAAATCTTTAATCGAGCTATGTCGACGTTTTTCTTCTGAACATTTGGATCCTTCGTAAACCGTATTTGAAAATACCTCTTTCTCTTTATCCACCCTTTTATTTAAATTCTCTAATTCTCCAAAATATACACCATTCCTTAATTTACTACTATCCCACACTACCAATCCATCTTCCTCTACATAAACCACATTTTCTTCTACCTCCTTTCTACCGAATTTATCTACACTTTTTCCAACACCTTTATTAACATAAAAACCATTTTCCAGTTTATCCTCTTGGTGGAGGTCATTATCAACATAATCTAAACACAATAGTCCTGCCAGTTTTACCTCATGGGGGAGGTATGGAAAGTCTTCAGCTCCTTTAGTGCTGACTTTGATTATAGGTATATCTTCATCGAACTCTTCTGAGTCTGAATCTTCTTCAGTGGGTGGTCTCCTTGATAAACCATCTGGCATAGTAAAAGTCTTGCCAGGCTTATGAACTAAATCGAACGAAAAATGTTGAATAAAAGCTACCCATCTTGTCATGGGTGCATTTGGTAAACTTGGGGAATTAATCATCTGGATTAACGATGTCGCATCCACTTGCAACTCAAAATGTTGCCCCCACTAAATATGCTGAAGTTTCTTCAGTATTTTTGCCACACCACATAATTCCAATTTTGGTTGAGAATATCTTGATTCGACCTCAGTAAATACTACAGATTTATACCTAACAGGCCTGATGTAACCAGCTTTATCCATCTGAGACAAAACCGCCCCAGCTGCAATCTGACTTGAATCAACTGCTAAATAAATTCTGCCAGCATTTTTTCCATAATCCAACTTGTGCAGGACTAAATCCTTCCCCACAACCTCCTTCAACTTCACAAACGCCTTCTCACACTCTTCATCCCACTCCCAGTCTGCATCCTTTCTTGTTAACCGTCTCAATGGAGCTGCCAATGAAGAAAAGTCCTTGATAAACATTCTAACATATACGCAAACGCCTAAAAACCCTCTAACTTTGGTTGTATTCTTGGGTCTTGGCCATAACTGAATTTTGTTAACTTTCTTCTTGGACATAATCTTACCCTCTCTACATACCACATGGCCTAATATTTCTAAGGCTGGCACACAACATGAAAATTTTGAACCTGAAATAGTTAAACCAGCCTCTTCAATTCGAAACAAGATTCTTTCTAATGTAATTGCAAGCTCCCAAATGAATTTGCGTATCCCGGGATTCTCTTCCAACACCTGGTTATCATAGTCAGTTTTTGGTCCCTTAATTCCTCCATCATCTATAAAGGTTCCAGCATATTGTGGAATTTTGTCTTGAAGGATCCAAGCCATCTGAGCTTGATAAACTTCAACCGAATTTGTTGCTCCTTGAGGTAATCTTGTTAACTGTAAACGTCCTAGTGGCGTATCGAATGTAGTGAGAGGCCTTGAGTCCGGATGTAACTCTTTCTCATCATATCCACCCATAATATCTCCCAAACCATAACACCTTCTCCCTGCAAACCCTTCAACAAACTCCTCAGCACTAGGCGGTATCCCAGCATCCTTTATTGTAACCCTATTTAATTCCCTAAGATCATGAACAACTCTAAGCTTGCCATTCGGTTTCTTGATACAAAATACCGGACTAGAATAACTTGACGTTGATTGCTCATACAGTCCAGTGCGTATCCGTTCTCTGACAGCTTCAATATAGGCTTCTTTTAATGCAGCTGGAATAAGAATCGGTTTCTGCTGCCATGGTTCATGACATACCACAGGAATCTTGTAAGGCTCCCCATAGGAATGCTTCAACACATCCCTCTCCTCTTCTACAAAAGCAATGGCCTTCTCTTGCTTGACCATCACATCCAACAACAACTTCTTCTCTTCTCCAGACAACCAAACATCAGGTCCAAAATTAACAACACCCAGTCTCTCAAAAGTGATTCTTGACGTTATGGTAAGGTAAACTCATACAGTCGCCTTGCTGTAAGCAGAATCTGGAGGAGATATGTGGATTTAGCTGAAAACCCCGTCCTCCTAATAAAAATAACAAAATGGGAATTTTAAATCGCTAAGCTAACCAGTCTACTTGGATCTGATTGTTAAAAATAATGAAACTCTAAAATATTTAACGCTTATTGAGATTTAAAAAAAGTGGCTGTTGAGAAAGAAATACTGATTACAACAACTAAGGTGTACCAGTGAAAGATCTGAAAAGATTGACTTTTATGTTTTTATAATAATTTGAATTTTTATGAGACAGCAATAATCAAGTCCCATTGACGAAGAACTTTCTAAAGATACCCTGTTTGAAGTGTGATTTAAATTGTTGAATAGTATTTCTAAAATGTTATATATAAAATATAAAGTTATAAGGGTATTACAAATTAATTTAATTTGTTGAGTAATAAAAAATGAGACCGTGGTGGTTAAAGATTAATCTGTATGATGTATCCCCCCCCTCAATTTCGAGTTTGAGAGGAGCTTAAGTATTCCTAGTCACGTGCCTAAGGTTTCCCCTCCAGAGCTCTCCCAGAGTCAATCTGGAGCCCGTACGGAGCTCGTACAGAGTCAAAGCAGAGTCCGTCGGGACTCAATTAGAACCTTTAAAACTATAATAAAAAATCTAGAAAAATTACACATAATAGAGCCACTTCATCTTTACATTTCAAACTATTTTTTGTAGTCTGCGCAGCTCTAATTACCCCGTGAAAATTCATCAAAGTTAAGTAATTTCTAAAAACGTAAGTATTTCTATGAAACTTTAAAATTCATTTAAAAAAATATAAGAAAAATAGTAAAAATTCTGGGAAAATTTCCCAAGGTTCTTGAGTGACTCGACTTGATACTTATAAATTTTTCAGACCTTAAAAATAAGTTTTCTCCGTAAAATAAATTGTTTTCGCATAGGCATTCGCTCTTGACCAATTTCTTCATATTTAAAACTCAAATAAATTAAATAAAACCCTTTTATATAAAAAAAATAATAACGCCAATCTTGCACGCCGTAATAACTCCATTTACGTACTTAGGTGCCATACTAAACTTTAGGCTACCAATTCCCCCTCCAATTGAGAATGTCCCCATTCTTATAACTTTGCATAAGTAATTGAGCAATTCTAAAAGAATTATCTTCTCTAATAAAATAATTTGATAAATTTGTTTTAGCTGGTCTTCTTTTAATTCTTTATAATAAAAATGTTGTTTCTTTTTCTCTGGCTTGATATAACATAAAATAAAATAATATAAATCTTGTGATGATTCCACTACTGAGAGCAAGGTTTGAATCCCTTCAGACTCCCATATACCAGTCTTCCTTCTTTTCACAGCATTGAGAGAGTGGATCTTCCTATGAGCCAAATACTCCTGATTCCAACCTCATAGGGCCCCCCACTGAGCTGAATTCTATGATTCCAATCTCGCCATAAGGTCCTCCAAGCTTCACACCATAAATGGCCTAACACTGAGGCACTAAAAAAAATCATTCCCTAAAATCCAACTACCATCCTAACTTCTGATTCCTTCATCACAATTTTCAAACTTTGCTATACAGAAAACCCATAAAATACTTTTTCCAGGCCTCCAATAATAATTTTAACTCTAGACCATGTTAAAGCGCCACAAATTTCACCTAATTAACCATTATGCTTTCTTTAGCATCATCACCACCTAAAATTTTAACATCCTAAAGCTTATCAGCACCCAATTCAAGAAATAATTGAATAACCAGTTTAGAGTCTTAGTGGACAGTGATAAATTAAAAGATTGAATTGAGTTATCCAAACAAGATTGACATTCCAGTTTAAAGTCTTGGTGAACCAAACATATAATTGATTTCCAGTTTATGGTCTTGGTGGACCAAAGATCGTTTAAGTGCATAAATAACTTGAAATATTCCTAATTAAGGCCTAGGCTTGACCAAAGATTGAATAAACTTGATAATACAGTTTAATGTCATAGTTGACCAGTGAATGTTGAATTATTCTGCAGATATTAATTTTCCAGTTTAAAGTCATAGTGGACTAAACAATGAATGAACTACCAGTTTAAAGTCATGGTGGACCAAACATTTGATCGATAAGAAATCCAGTTTAAGGTCTTTGTGGACCCAACAGCTTGATAATAGTCCAGTTTAGGGTCTTGGTGGACCTAACATTTGATAACACTCCAGTTTAAGGTCTTGGTGGACCTAAAATTTGATAACACTCCAGTTTATGGTCTTGGTGGACCTAACATTTGATTGATAAAATTAAAAATAAAAAAAATCCGTCTTCCAAAAATATCCATAAAATCTTGAACATTCTTGAAATTCAGTTTAAAGTCTTGAAGGACTAACAGCTCCAATATAAAATCTTTAATGACAGTCTTGAAAATTAGCCAGTTTAAAGTCTTGGAGGACTAACAGCTCCAAAATTTGTATAAAAAAACCTTAATGAAAGTCTTGAAAAGTAGCCAGTTTAAAATTTTGGAGGACTAACAGATCCAAAATACGTATAAAAAACTTTAAAGAACTTCTTGAACAGTAGCCAGTTTAAAGTCTTGGAGGACTAACAGATCCAAAATACTTATAAAAAACCTTAAAGAATGTCTTAAACAGTAGCCAGTTTAAAGTCTTGGAGGACTAACAGATGTCTTGAAGTAAAATCCCATAGGTATTGAATTCCCCTATACCCTGTTTCCTGTCTAAACTAAATGAATAAAACTAAAAAAAAAAATGAAGACTGAAAAATAAAACTAAGAAATATAATAATAATTTTGATTTAATTAATTAATTATTATTATTACTTTTTATTATTATTATTTTATTTTTATTTATTTATTTTTAATTTTAATTTTTTTCTTTTAAAATTTAAAATAAAAATTTTTAGAAAAGATAGTTTTGAAATAAAAGTTAAAATTTAATTTTTAAAGAAAGATAAACGAGTGTGAAAAGAAAGATAAAAAAAGTAATAAAAAAGAATTATCAAAATTAAAATTTTTAAAAGATGCCCCCCGGCCATTTGATGAGCCGTAGTCTTGACATCATACCCACATCCAAGTGCAACTTGATGTGGTTACACAATTTTGAGAAATAGAAAAGAAAGAAAATAAATGAAAGTTTTTAGAAGATAACTTTTATAATGATGATCACTGGGTGGGCTCCCTCCAATTTATAAAAATGATTAGAGACCACCAGTGAGCATCACCTTTACAATAATTCCTAATATATATTAAATAAAAGAAATCACAATCTAACATAAAAAAATCAAAAACAAAATAAAATAAAAAGAATCTTGAATCTGGCGTTAAGAAGGGTGTCTCTTGATTTGTTCCAGTTTATAGTCTTAGTGGACTTCCTATAATTAAAAGACAAAGCCAGGATTCAACTAGAAACAGGGAAAATTTTGGAAATGAACATTATGGGGTAATTGTGTATAGAGTAGCCAGCCCATCAATTACCCCCACACTTGCCAATATTAAATTAAGAAGGTTCCCCTGTGAACACTTCTTCCAATAAATTTTTAAAATTTTCCAACACTATCTTCACCCATATTTTAAGAATTTTAAGTTGTTTGAAAATTTCAAAGAAGTTCTTCTTGAATTTCGTTAAGTTTTATCATAGTTTCTTTGCCCATATACAGTGTAACGACAGTAAAGCATTTTGATATAAAGAATATAGTTTATCCTCGTTGCAGAGGTCGATAAGGTTTTTATAAACATCATAGTTTATCCTCGTTGCGGAGGGATCCATAAAATTTCGTCAATATCATAGTTTATCCTCGTTGCGGAGGTTAATAAAATTTGATAATTGTCATAGTTTATCCTCATTGCTGAGGATCCATATAATTTCATAAGTGTCATAGTTTATCCTCATTGTGGAGGTAGACTTCGGCACTCCTGGTGCCTCTAGGATAGAACAGTTTCACTTGATTGGCCGCTACCCTCTTCTTCAATACTACTCCATCCAACTCTTCTAACACATATGAACCGCCGGAAACTTGCTCCTTGATTTTATATGGTCCATTCCACCTATCTGCAAAAATCATTCCCCATTGACTCTCTAGACTTCTATTATACACCAGGACCATATCACCTGGGTTCAAAGGTTTCCTTAATCGATGTGCCAACCGCTCATCCCAATATCTGACTGATTGATTTTGGATCTTCATCATCCGTGAATATGCCTTTTCTAAATATTCTTCTTTCTTTTCTAGCTGCATCATTCTTGCACACAATAATTCTTCAGTAGTTTTGACCCTGTCCCAGTCAACTCCAAGATATGATTCAGCTTCTAAATCAACCGGTAAAGCTGCTTTCTGTCCAAAAACAAGTTCATAAGGTGAAAATCCGGTCGTCCTTTTGGCAGTGATTCGATCAGCAAATAAAACTAAAGGTAAATAGAGCCTCCACTTTTCGGCACTTGTCCCACACATTTTAACTAAAGCATCCTTAATGACTTGATGCCCTCTTTCAACCATGCCTTCAGCTTCAGGATAATATGGGGTTGCTACCCTAACCTTTGATCCAACTTTCAATATGGCCTCTTTAAACTCTGTCCCAAATTCAGGACCTCCATCTACCGTTACCAACTTCATCACCCCATACCTATATACCCAATTATTCAAAAAAAATTCTGCCACATTTTTGGCAGTTTAATTAATAAGAGGCCCTGCCTCTACCCAACCAGATAAATCATCTCTGGCCACAATTAAATATTTATACCGTGCCCCTTTTATATGAACGGCATCTAAACTAACTCTTCCAAAGAGCGTATATTCACCGGTCGCGCGTCCAGGTTCTTTTAGCCTTAAATAACTTTGTCTTTGACTATATTCGCATGACTGAACCCACTGTTTAACAGCCATCTTCATGCCAGGCCACCAAAATCAATCAGAAATTCTTCTAAACGTTTCTCCAACGCCTCTATGCCCGAGATCTTCATGCAGTGATTTCAAAACTAATTCTTGCCCCTTCTGTGGAGTTATAACTACTTGAGGATTTGGATACTTTCTCCTCATTAAAAGTCGACCAGATAGATAAAACGTAGATGACTTCCTCTTGATAGCCACCCATTCATCGTCTTCACACTCTTCTGGCCTCTCTAAAGTCAAGAAATATTTGACTAACAAAAAATTAAAACCATTCTGACCCCAGACTTCATCTTGAAAATCGATTAATATAACATCAATAGGGACTTCTCTATCACCAATATCACCTGCACATGAATGAGCCAATAATCTTTGACTTCTAAATAAATCTTTAATTGAGCTATGTCGTCTTTTTTCTTCTGAACCTTTGGATCCTTCGTAAACCGTATTTGAAAATACCTCTTTCTCTTTATCCACCCTTTTATTTAAATTCTCTAATTCTCCAACATATACACCATTCCTTAATTACCTATTATCCCACACTACCAATCCATCTTCTTCTACATACACCACATCTTCTTCTACCTCCTTTCTATGAAATTTATCTACACCTTTTCCAACACCTTTATTAACATAAAAACTATTTTCCAGTTTATCCTCTTGGTGGAGGTCATTATCAACATAATCTAAACACAATAAACCTGCCAGTTTAACCTCATGGGGGAGGTATGGAAAGTCTTCAGCTCCTTTAGTGCTGGCTTTGATAATAGGTTTATCTTCATCGAACTCTTCTGAGTCTGAATCTTCTTCAGTGGGCCGTCTCCTCAATAAACCATCTAGCATAGTAAAATTCTTGCCAGGCTTATGAACTAAATCGAACAAAAAAAGTTGAATAAAAGCTACCCATCTCCTCATGGGTGCGTTTGGTAAACTTGGGGAATTAATCATCTGGATTAACGATTTCGCATTCACTTGCAACTCAAAATGTTGCCCCCACAAAATATGCTGAAGTTTCTTCAGTATTTTCGCCACACCACATAATTCCAATTTTGGTTGAGAATATCTTGATTTGACCTCAGTAAATACTACAGATTCATACCTAACTGGCCTGATGTAACCAGCTTTATCCATCTGAGACAAAACCGCCCCAGCTGCAATCTGACTTGAATCAACTGCTAAATAAATTCTGCCAGCATTTTTTCCATAATCCAACTTGTGCAGGACTAAATCCTTCCCCACAACCTCCTTCAACTTCACAAACGCCTTCTCACACTCTTCATCCCACTCCCAGTCTGCATCCTTTCTTGTTAACCGTCTCAATGGAGCTGCCAATGAAGAAAAGTCCTTGATAAACATTCTAACATATACGCAAATGCCTAAAAACCCTCTAACTTTGGTTGTATTCTTCGGTCTTGGCCAGGACTGAATTTTGTTAACTTTCTTCTTGGACATAATCCTACCCTCTCTACATACCACATGGCCTAATATTTCTAAGGCTGGCACACAACATGAAAATTTTGAACCTGAAATAGTTAAACCAGCCTCTTCAATTCGAAACAAGATTCTTTCTAATATAATTGCAAGCTCCCAAATGAATTTGCGTATCCCGGGATTCTCTTCCAACACCTGGTTATCATAGTTGGTTGTTGGTCCCTTAATTCCTCCATCATCTATAAAGATTCCAGCATATTTTGGAATTTTGTCTTGAAGATCCAAGCCATCTGAGCTTGATAAACTGCAATTAAATTTGTTGCTCCTTGAGGTAATCTTGTTAACTGTAAATGTCCTAGTGGCGTATCAAATGTAGTGAGAGGCCTTGAGTCCGGATGTAACTCTCTCTCATCATATCCACCCATAATATCTCCCAAACCATAACACACTCTCATTGAAAACGCTTCAACAAACTCCTCATCACTAGGCGGTATCCCAGCATCCTTTATTGTAACCCTATTTAATTCCCTAAGATCATGAACAACTCTAAGCTTTCCATTCGGTTTCTTGATACAAAATACCGGACTAGAATAACTTGACGTTGATTGCTCATACAGTCCAGTGCGTATCTGTTCTCTGACAACTTCAATATGGGCTTCTTTTATTTCAGCTGGAATAGGAATTGGTTTCTGCTGCCACGGTTCATGACATACCACAGGAATCTTGTAAGGCTCCCCATAGGAATGCTTCAACACATCCCTCTCCTCTTCTACAAAAGAAATGGCCTTCTCTCGCTTGACCATCACATCCAACAACAACTTCTTCTCTTCTCCAGACAACTAACCATCAGGTCCAAAATTAACAACACCCAGTCTCTCAAAAGTGATTCTTGACGTCTCAGAAAATTCAGGCGGATTCTTTACCAAGGGACTTTCATAAGGATCTCTTGATAACCTTGGTCTTCTCAAGGGTGGATTTAATTCAGCAGGTAGCGGTTCATTAATAGATTGAACTTTATTTGCTACCTTCTTATATTTGGCTGCGTCTGCATCAAAATAAACTTGAGGTAAAACATTTACTTTTGTATCGCCATTACATATTTCATCAAATGAATCTTCTTCATTGCCAGAATCAGAATAAGAAAAATTAGAAAAATATTTTATTTCATTATTAAATTTTACCCTTTTCTCCTTTCCCTCGTCTAATTTATAAACAGATTTTCCAACACCTTTGCTTCCCTTATCCAACAGTAAATCACCAGTAAAGAAAGTTGGCAGTTTAACCTCTTGCTGGAGGGCCGGAATTGAATTTTCACAAAAATTATTTTTTTGAGTTTTAATTATACCAAGATTTTTTATTGGATTTTGATAGGATTTTTGCAGTTTACCCTCTTTCTGGAGGTCCAAAATAGAAGGAGATAATTGCAGTTTAACCTCTTGCTGGAGGTCATAAAACATACCCTTCTAATTTTTATCCAACCTAATTTGGCCCATTTTGCCTTTTTCACCATTTTTAAATTTAATAGAAAAACAGGGTAAATCCAATAAACATGTAGAAAAGTCCAAAACGTATTTGCACTCCAAAGTAATATTAACAGAAAATGGTTGAGAATCCACTTGAATTATCTCCAAGTGAGCTGACCTATTGCAATCGGGGATCTCATCCTGAGGAGAGATTACATCATTAGAGTGATCAGCCCTTGCTACCCCAAAAAATCAGGGCATCCATAATAATTTGAATCCTGAATAAATTGAAGGCATAACGATAAAAGAAAATTTCAGCCCAGTTTAGGTAGTTTATCCTCATTTAGGAGAAATTAAATTCTTGATATCCCCTGGAGATAATCTATAATTTTGAACCAAGGGCTTATCCATCGATTTCATAAAACCCAAAAATAAACCCCCATAATTTGTCCTACCATTGGACATAAAAAATAAACAACCATTTTCCAAAATATGAGTGCATCCAATTTATGCACTCTATTATCAAATTCCACTACACTCTTTATTAGTGCAGGGAAAACCATATCCTCCTTAACGATCTCTCCCTGAGATTGTAACAAATCCACCATATCCATATCTTCATTGCAGACAGTCTCTGCTTCTGAAGACAAAACCTGAGGCAAAAAATCCTCCAAATCCGATTTCAAATCATTCAACACAAAATTATCCCCATCATCCAAAATTTTGTCATTAATGACAACAATATCTTCATCTTCAAAAATCTCTTCTTTCCCAACAGAATTGTTAACAAAAATAATATCTTCAGGCTGGAAAAAATCTTCAGGAATGGCTGATTCCAAAAATTCAACAGGAGCTAATTCTTCTAAACCGCCCTCTCCTATCTCATGATCAAGAAAAACCTCTTTTCCAGAGTCCAAATCAACAGAATTATGAGTATCCAGATGTTCTAAAATAGCCTTCTTTAGCACCTCCATACCAGGAATCCTAGTTTCTCCATCTGGGCAATCCTTCATTTAATTCGAATTAATAAGCACCATCAAAACATCTTTCTTAACCTTTTCCCCCGTGGCACCCCAATAAACATACTTTGATGCATTATCTTGAAATAAAATTTCATACTCCAACAAATAATCCAGAACCACTTGAAATTCAACCATAAACTGATGATACTGATGCAGAGATGTTACACCACCTTTTGATTCAAATTTCCTAGCTATATCCTTTAGATCCTCCAATGAATAAACTTTTGGCCGCCTTTTTTCCATTTCCATCTTAAGCTTTCTCCAATCTTGATCTTTATAACCATCCATAGAAATAACCTCCTTTCCACCTCTCTGTCCAAAAAAAAGAACCTAATCTGCTTCACCATATCCAAAGGTAAAGCACCATCAATCGCAGCTGCAGTTTCATACCTATGTAAAAATCCTTCTAAATCATCTCCAGAAAACTTGGGCCCAACCCAAGATACAATCCTTCCTGATGCCCTAACAGGTACACCAGCAGCCAACACAGCAGTTCCACTAGTAGAAGACATCCCAAAACATAAGAAAAGCATTAACAACGGATAAAATAACAAGCCTCTTGCAGGCCAATAACAAAGATCGATTAGAGTTCCAAAGAATAAGCCTCTTGCAGGCTAATAAATAAGTCCTTGACCCAAAAAAAAGTCCTAGAAAAAGCTAGAGATTTCCAACCCCACGTTGGGCGCCAACTATGGTAAGGTAAAATCTTACAGTCTCCTTGCTGTAAGCAGAATCTGGAGGAGATATGTGGATTTAGCTGAAAACCCCGTCCTTCCAATAAAAATAACAAAATGGGAATTTTAAATCGCTAATCTAACCAGTCTACTTGGATCTGATTGTTAAAAATAATGAAACTCTAAAATATTTAACGCTTATTGAGATTTAAATAAAAGTGGCTGTTGAGAAAGAAATACTGATTACAACAACTAAGGTGTACCAGTGAAAGATCTGAAAAGATTGACTTTTATGTTTTTATAATAATTTGAATTTTTATGAGACAGCAATAATCAAGTCCGAGTGACGAAGAACTTTCTAAAGATACCCTGTTTGAAGTGTGATTTAAATTGTTGAATAGTATTTCTAAAATTTTATATATAAAATATAAAGTTATAAGGGTATTACAAATTTATTTAATTTTTTGAGTAATGAAAGATGAGACCGTGGTGGTTAAAGATTAAGCTGTATGATGTATCCCCCCCCTCAATTTCGAGTTTGAGAGGAGCTTAAGTATTCCTAGTCACGTGCCTAAGTTTTCCCCTCCAGAGCTCTCCCAGAGTCAATCTGAAGCCCGTACGGAGCTCGTAGGGAGTCAAAGCGGAGTCCGTACGGAGTCCGTACGGAGTCGAAGCGGAGTCCATCCGGACTCAATTAGAACCTTTAAAACTATAATAAAAAATCTAGAAAAATTACACATGATAGAGCCACTTCCCCTTTACAATCCAAACAATTTTTCTTAGTCTGCGCTGCTCTAATCACCCCGTGAAAATTCATCAAATTAAGTAATTTCTAAAAACATAAGTATTTCTATAAAACTTTAAAATTCATTATAAAAAATATAAGAAAAATAGTAAAAATTCTGGGAAAATTTACCAAGGTTCTTGAGTGACTCGACTTGATACTTATAGATTCTTCAGACCGTAAAAATAAGTTTTCTCCGTAAAATAAATAGTTTTCGCGTAGGCATTTGCTCTTGACCAATTTCTTCATATTTAAAACTCAAATAAATTAAATTAAACCTTTTATATATAAAAAAATAATAACGCCAATCTTGCACGCCGTAATAACTCCATTTACGTACTTAGGTGCCATACTAAACTTTAGGCTATCTCAACGTCTCAGAAAATTCAGGCGGATTCTTCACCAAGGGACTTTCATAAGGATCTCTTGATAACCTTGGTCTTCTCAAGGGTGGATTTAATTTGGCAGGCAGCGGCTCATTAATAGGTCGAACTTTATTTGCTACCTTCTTATATTTGGCTGCGTCCACATCTAAATAAGCTTGAGGTAAATCATTTACTTTTGTATCGCCATTAAAAATTTCATCAAATAAATCTTCTTCATCGTCAGAATCGGAATAAGAAAAATTAGAAAAATATTTTATTTCATTTTTAAATTTTACCCTTTTCTCCTTTCCCTCATCTAATTTATAAACAGATTTTCCAACACCTTTTCTTCCCTTATCCAACAGTAAATCACCAGTAAAGAAAGTTGGCAGTTTAACCTCTTGCTGGAGAACCGGAATTGAATTTTCACAAAAATTATTTTTTTGTGTTTTAATTATGCCGAGATTTTTTATTGGATTTTGATGTGATATTTGCAGTTTACCCTCTTGCTAATGGTCCATAATAGAAGGAGATAATTGCAGTTTAACCTCTTGCTGGAGGTCCGGAATAAAATTTTCACATAAATTATTTTTTTGTGTTTTAATTATACCGAGATTTTTATTGGACTTTG
The DNA here is from genome assembly GCA_030280995.1 of Hemileia vastatrix. NCBI lineage: Eukaryota > Fungi > Basidiomycota > Pucciniomycetes > Pucciniales > Zaghouaniaceae > Hemileia > Hemileia vastatrix. The sequence goes on from JASXTE010000020.1 coordinate 1,886,340, forward strand.
ATAAGATTTTTGCAGTTTACCCTCTTTCTGGAGGTCCATAATAAAATTTTCACAAAAATTATTTTTTTGTGTTTTAATTATACTGAGATTTTTAATTGGGTTTTGATATGATATTTGCAGTTTACCCTCTTGCTGGAGGTCATAAAACATACCTTTCCAATTTTTATCCAACCTAATTTGGCCCATTTTGCCTTTTTCACCGTTTTTAAATTTAATAGAAAAACCGGGTAAATTCAATAAACTTATAGAAAATTCCAAGACATATTTTCACTCCAAAGTAATATTAAAAGAAAATAATTGAGAATCCACTTGAATTATCTCCAAGTGAGCTGACCTATTGCAATCTGTGATCTCATCCTGAGGAGAGATTACAACATTAGAGTGATCAGACCCTGCTACCCCAAAAAATGAGGGCATCCATCTCTTTCCAACAAACATAATTCACCAGAAGCCGTCCGTTTAATATGCCGCTTCTTAGTGCAAACACAACACTGGCACAGAGTCGTAATCCCTGGCCGTGTTTCCCAACCTTCATCTCCAGGAGGCGCTAACCCCATATGTAACCTCCGCATATCTTCACCAGTGATCTCCAAACTAATCCCCATGCCAGCTTGATACCCTATCCTGGCCTCAAAATCCATCAAAAAAGGACCACCAAGAACAGTTTTTACTGCTCCTCTGGCCATATAAAAGTGAACCTTACCAACAGATCCACCAATGCCTAACCTGTCATGCTCAGATGTACCCATCAGCTTGGTTGAATGCCCTCCAATGCCTCTGAGGTTTCCCCCAGTTCCACTTTTAATTGGCAAGCCTATACTTGTCGCTTGCTCCAATGAAATTAAATTAATTTGAGACCCTGAATCGACCAAGGCCTTTACTTCTTTACCGTTAAGTGTTACTACCAGGTAACCCAGGGGAGCAGAAAAATGTGTATCTACATCTTCCCCAGACTTTTCAGCATTTTCACAAATTTATTCCACCTCTCCAGTGGAAACCCGACGCCTTGTCAAATGCTTCTTTTGCTTTTCAGCAAGCGCTGGACTAATTGTAAATAACTCCCCCAAAGATAAGGGAATCTGCAGTTGATTCACCCTATTCAAAACTTCGTCCATTGCATTAGCTTGACCAGAAACTACTGGCTGCTCATACTGGACCTTTGATTTAACAACCTTGGCCCTGGGTACCTCTTGAGGTCCAACCAAGCCATCTTCACCCCCCATAATAACATCTTCACTTTCTATAACCCTAACTCCATCACCAGCTTCTTGCACTAATCCTGATCCATCGCTAGTCCTTCTTACACCCTCCATTGGGATGGGACCGCTAAAACTTGGTCTGGGTAGAGACGCCAACGGTACATCCTCCTCGGAATCCGAATCATCCTCTGGCATAGGCTCACAATTTAAATCAAACTTTCCATAACTAGGGGGCCCCATATCAGTAATCCCCTTCTGCATTTTATATAATTCGTCCTTAGAGTAAGGGTTCAATTTGTTGGCGGCAGTTTGAGCAATAGAATTCTTGTCCTTAGAGTAAGGGTTCACTTTGTTATTGGCCTTGCCAGGATTAGCCCTCAATTGACTCTGAATGCTAATCTTTGCCTTAGTAGCAGCTGCTCTTCTAGCAGCATTAAAATCATATTCGCCAGCCATACAGCTACCCTCCACCTGGGCAACCGTCGCCAGCTCTAATCCTCCAAAAGAAGTAGAAAATGTGGCTTTACTGACCTCTTTATCCTTTCCCTTGTCAGCTATACCACCATTACCATTACCATTTTTGCCACTCTTGGCATTAACATCTTCATCCGTCACCTCTTCAAATCTGGCTCTCCTTTCAGCCATTAAACTTCTTCTGAGCAAATCAAAAGGAGAGTATCCATCACTGGGCTTGATGAACGAACCATCAGGAAATTTATATACTTTACCATCAAATAAAACTTGCCCAGCATCCATATCCTTATCAAGAGCAAAAAAAACTGTTGCTCTGTGCCCCCTCCTATTACAATAGGAGCACACCTTTGGCTCATTGTAGCCACCTCTATATCCATTACTACCACCATTCCCACCATTTCTCCCATTGCCTGGGAAGCGGTTACCATTATTATTGCCATTATAATTTGGACGTTCATAACCTCTGGACTGATAAGAAGTTGACGTTGACGAAGAAGCGATTGGGACCTTATTGGCCTTCTGGGTTTCTTGAACAAATATTTTTAACTGTTTAGTTAAATCGGCCAAATGATCGACCATCTTATTATCCACATTCCCCTCAACTTTAGCAGCAGGTAATCCCATTTGAGCCTTCTTGGCCTCCTGGGCTTTGACCATAATATCGTTGTTTTCAGCCAAAACTTTGCTAACCTTGCTAACATATTGAGTGCATGACTCTTGATATTTGTCCAACGCCAATAACTTTAGATGGGCTTGAATGTTGTCCTTGATAACCTCCAGAGCTGGCAGTTTCTGCTCACCATTAGGCAGTTCCTTCATCAAATCCTTTCTTGAAAGATCCTTCAAGACGTCCATTCGAATATCCCTGCTGCATGCTGACCAAAACAAATCTTTTGCCTGGTTCTCATGCACTAACTCGTCCACCAGTATGAGATATTCAACCACTTCATCAAACTGAACACACAGCTTTTTGAAGTCTGCCATAGAAGAAACACCACCCTTTGCTTGCCAGTAACCAACAATTTTATTGAGGTCCATCATAGTAAACCTAACACCCCATCTATCAACCATAGCTTTAGAAAGCTTAACCCAATCTTTGTCCTTAAATGCCTGCATAGCAATAAACTCTTTTTCCACCTCCCTATAAGCAATAAAAAACCTAACTTGCTTCACCATATCCACATGAGAAGCACCATCAACAGCAGCAGCAGCTTCATACCTGATAATGAACCATTTAACCTCCTCCCCATCAATATTTGGGCCATCCCAAGAAACAATTCTAACTGAGGGAGTAAGAGGGTTAGAAGATCGAGAAGCAACAGCAGAAGAAGACATCCCAATAAGTAATGAAAAGCTTTAACAATTGATAAAATAACAAGCCTCTTGCAGGCCAATAACAAAAATCCAATTAGAGTTCCAGAAAATAAGCCTCTTGCAGGCTAAGAATGTTCTTGATCCAAGTAAGTCAGTAAAGAAAGCTAGAGAAATCGAACCCCACTTTTGGCGCCAACTATGGTAATGTAAACTCTTACAGTCGCCTTGCTGTAAGCAGAATCCGGAGGAGATATGTGGATTTAGTTGAAAACCCCTTCCTTCCAACAAAAATATCAAAATGGGAATTATAAATCACTAAGCTACCCAGTCTACTTGGATCTGATTGATAAAAATAATGAAACTCTAATATGTTTAACGCTTATTGAGATTTAAATAAAAGTGGCCGTTGAGAAAGAAATACTGATTACAACAATTAAGGTGTACCAGTGAAAGATCTGAAAAGATTGAATTTTATGTTTTTATAATATTTTGAATTTTTATGAGACAGCAATAATCAAGTCCCAGTGAAGAAGACCTTTCTAAAGATACCCTGTATGAAGTGTTATTTAAATTGTTGAGTAGTATTTCTAAAATGTTATATATAAGATAAAAAGTTATAAGGGTATTACAAATTTATTTAATTTGTTGAGTAACAAAAAATGAGACCATGGTGGTTAAATATTAAGCTGTATGATGTATCCCCCCCTCTCAATTTCGAGTTTGAGAGGCTCTTAAGTATTCCTAGTCACGTGCCTAAGTTTTCCCCTCCAGAGCTCGTACGGAGCTTTTACGGAGTCCGAACAGATTCCATACGGAGTCCAAGCAGAGTCCAAACGGAGTCCAAACAGAGTCCGTCCGGACTCAATTAGAACCTTCAAAGCTATAATAAAAAATATAGAAAAGTTACACATAATAGAGCCACTTCATCTTTACATTTCAAACTATTTTTCGTAGTCTGCCCAGCTCTAATTACCCCGTGAAAATTCATCAAAGTTAAGTAATTTCTAAAAACGTAAGTATTTCTATAAAACTTTAAAATTCATTTAAAAAAATATAAGAAAAATAGTAAAAATTCTGCAAAAATTTTCCAAGGTTCTTGAGTGACTCGACTTGATACTTATAAATTCTTCAGACCGTAAAATAAATTGTTTTCGCGTAGGCATTCGCTCTTGACCAATTTCTTCATATTTAAAACTCAAATAAATTAAATAAAACCCTTTTATATATATAAAAAAATAATAACGCCAATCTTGCAAGCCGTAATAACTCCATTTACGTACTTAGGTGCCATACTAAACTTTAGGCTACCACAACGGGTTTAATTTATTGTTTCAATTTTTTCTATTAATTTATATCTTTTAATTAAATTATTTTAATCTCTTGTTTACATTACTACTACTTTTTTATATAAATTTGAGGCGCTTCAGAGGTATCCTTGTCTATAAAAGGGCCTTGGAATTCCCCTTTGGAAGCCATCACTTACATAACATTACTTATAATAATTTAAATAGTTTATTACTATTTTTTTGGCATTACAAGTCTAATAAAAATATAATATAAATTCCTATAGGTTTCTTTAAGTCTATTAGTAATCATTATTGATATTTAAGCAGCAATAAAATTCTTACTTGATCAATAATCCCTATTAAAACAATCCTTATTTTGTGTCAATAATTACAAGTGTTGTTGCACCTTCTTTTTTTTAGTTATTTTATTTATTTTATTTTATTTATTTATTTCTTCATTTTATTATCCTTTTATTTTTTTTTCCTCCTTCTTCCTCTTCTTTTCTTCCTCTTCTTCTCCTTCTTCTAGACAACTAGCCAATAATCATACTCTGTGTTTTTGAGATAAATAAAGTTACAAGATAATTTTACTGCTATAAAATTGCACATTCTCTTCATGTGAGAATTATAGGTTAAATTTTTTTTATTATTTATTTGGAATAAGATAATAAAACCTATGGGTAAAAATAAATTATCTAACACATTAAATGAGTCAATATATTTAATTCTTTCTTGAAAAAAACACTATATAAATTCTCTTAAATATTTTAATTATCATAATTTAAACATGATAGTTAAATTTTTTAGTTAAATTAATTTCAACTGAGAGTATTATGAATTTCCAGTTAATATTATAGCAGAAAAAAAAGTTCATAAGGTATAATTGATTTAAATTAAAATTTTGGAAAAAGATTTTATGATTATATTTTAAAAACTTCAATATTTATTCATTGGAATCTATTAAACTTAAACATATAGATCTATATAAAAGAATGTGTTACTAAGAAGGACCTGAAATATTTTAATTTAAGAGAGATTTTTTTCATTAAAGTATAAACAGTATCAATAGGAACTCTGGAAACTATTTATAGATATTATATGAATATAATCATATCTGATGAATTTTCTTTTCAGCTATTCATTTTAAATCAAATTCATTCTATATTAATTGAAGATATAATGACAGCTATTTGAAAAAAAAAAATTTTTAAATTAATTTTTTATTTATTTATTCCCATAGATTCATATCATGTAGAAAGAATATTTTTGATATAAAATTTTGCTTAAACTTACATCATAATAGTTTTTTTTTAATTTTAAGAAATTAAAAGAAGTTCTCACAGTTTAACTAAGGTTGAACTACAGTTATGCAAAGGTTGTCATTAAGAGTTCAATCTAAGTTCTGTAAAATCTAAGATATTCAAATTAAAAAAACTTTATGTATTTATTGTGATAAACTATTTTTAGAAATTAAAAGGAGTTCTCACTGTTTAACTAAGGTTGAACCACAGTCATGCAAAGGTTGTCATTAAGAGTTCCATCTAAGTTCTCTAAAGGCTAAGATATTAAATTAAAAAAAATTTATGTATTTATTGTGATAAACTATTTTTATAAATTAAGATATCTTATAGAATTTTTTCTTTTACTGATTAAATAATAATACATGTATTAAAAAATTCTATAGTTTTTATTTTCCTGATTGTTTAGTAATTAAATTTATTTATTAAGGTACATATATTGAACATAAATTAAGATATTAAGAAAAAAAATAATAGCTTTATCAATACATCTTGTGGTATATTTTCTTTTGAAGCGCATAATTCATGTAGAAGATTTTTTTCACCTCACCAAAAGCACTAGCATGTACATTCCAAACTATGTAAGCTTACCTGATGAAGCCTATGAGAATGGTTTAAAATTTAATCAAATTTTTTTGGATAAAATTATTTTCTAAAATAAATATTATTTTTTGTCATATATATAATTATCAACCACATTCTATAAAAAAGTTTTAATGATTAGCACAATTACCTTTACAATTTTCATACAACATACTAAATCCCTTATTTCCCTTGAACCATTTTTAAATTTAATAGAATAATTTGATAAAGATAATAATTTTATGGAAAAATCCATCACATAATGTCATTCCAATGAAATATCAACAGAAAATCATTGTGAATCTACTTGAACTATCTCCAAGGGAGCTGACAGCAAAATTTAAAGGAAGTTGTAAGGGGAGAAAATAAAAGAGAAGGTAAGAGGAATTTTGAAGGGAAGTAATGAAAATTAAGGACTTTGATGATATAAGAGGCAACAATTTTAATGGTGAACCAATAACTTATTAGGTAATTTCAGTTTATCTGCTTAAATACCAATTACTTACCACTAAAAATCTTAAAGCAACCTTTAATGTATTTAATATAGTAATTAAAAGGGAGAAAAGTGCCACAAAAAATTAATAAAATAATTTATTGTAAAAAATGATAAGATAATGTAAGTGATGGGGCTAAAAGGGGTTACTCAAGGCCTTTATATAGGCAAAGGGACCTCTGAAGCGCCACAAATGAGTATATACAAAATAGTAATAAAGTGAAACAAAGAAATAAAATAATATAAGTAAAACATAGATATTAAGAAAAAAAAATGAAACAAATAATTAAACCCATGAGTAAGAGACTAATTTTCCCACCATAGTTTCCCAAACCAGTTAATTAAAATAATGAGTAACTAAATAAGTCTGAATCATAAGAAATGTTGTTGTCTTCCAACATTGGCAGAGCCCTTTGTTGGTTTATTTGAAGTTTCTTTGGTATGCCTTAAATGGCATTGTTTAAATATTTAGGTTTTTTTCTAGAATTAATCAGAAAATATTGGGAATAAAGGGAATCGGGTACTACCACTGGATACCCCAGTTTTTCTCTTAATTTTATGTGCTGTGGACATTTTTCATAGCTTAAGTATTTGGGGGATAATTTCTCATTTTTCATTTTAAAAGATTGCTGTTGAATTTTTTTTTTCCTCTTTTACTGACTAACCTTAAGTCTTAGGGTTAAGTTATTAGTATTGTTGGAATGAGTGGAATTTTCTCTACATTTCATGTCAAAATGTTGTTATAGCGTAATTATGTGTTTTAAGGGTTTTAGTAGTTGTAGAAGATTTTTCTAAGTATTTTGGGTGTTTTTGGTGGTTTTCTGGCTTCAGGGTGGTCAGGCCGCTTCAGTCGGGCTTCCTGACATTTGGTGGACCACCTGCCTCAGTGCTAGAGGGCTGGGAAACATTTCTAGGGAGGTTTTATGCAATTTGGCGGTTAGGAACGCCAAATTTGTGGGTGTGCATGGGCTCATAGTTAGTAGTCTGTGTGTATATAGTGAGGAAGACAGTTTGGGTAAACTCTAATTATCATACAACCATCCGGCTTAGAAAATCATATAGTACTATCTATAGGCCTTGACCAAGGGAGTTGGAGAAAAACCAGAATGAAAATCCCCTGTCCCTTTAGAAAAACAATTGAGATTTACCTGCTACAGTAAATTGGTTCCTCTTTACTAGAAAGCCCCTTTTCCAAACACTTGACTGCTTGATCAGCCAAGAAAGTAGTCCCCAGACAGACTACCAGACCAACGAACTAAAATGTAGACCAATGTCCACACCAGAGAAAGCAATGATACTTGATGTAGGTTGCAAATCCACACCAGAGACAGCAATGATACTTGCTATAGCTTGCAAGACTATAACATAGAAAACAGCTGCTAGTAAAGCTAAATGAAGAGCTTACTTGCAACAAAACACAGCCAAAATGTGGCCAACAACAGTGGAAACAGCCTCAAAAAACCGTATATATCCACCAGATGGTTGTATAATGATTTGATATTCCCTAAACTGTCTTATGCAGTATATACACACAGACCACCTGTCAGTATAGTCTAGTATACAAGTATGATATAATAGTGTTTATTTATGGTCATACTACTTATTGATAAATGATTTAGTGATTAAATCTCAGGGGAAGACTAATAAAATAGTTATACTAAAATAAAACTCACAATACTTGGATTTAAATGTGTGCTAGTGGTGGAAAATAGATGAATAAAATATAGTAATAGCTTATATAAAGATAATATCAATTTATAATGGCTTTATAATATATTTCTGAATGCTAAAAATTGTATTATAGTTTTTGTTTGAATTTTAGTAATTAAATGATGATAAATAACCGTCAAAATCCCTCCTTACTTATACCCAAATCCACTGGAGTGCACAGACCTTCAATCCAGATGATGTCACTGCTATCCCCGGCAATTACAGCACTGTGAAGGCCCATCATCTCCCCATGGCGTCCACTTCAAGCAGATTGAACACCCAGATCTCCAGTAAGGACCCTCCATCACTATTAATAATAACACTGATCCATACCACAAATAGAAAATCCAGATAAAAGCGGATACCATAAAGAAATAGGTAAAATAAACAATCAAAAAGAGATTTAATGAAACCAAAAGCATATAAAGGAAAAAAATAAAATTTCCAAGGCCCCAATAACATCCCCAAGCATCCAAATTAACCCAGAAATGACCTTCCAACCCATAAATCCGTGAATAACCATCCAAGGAAGTAAATTTAGTTGTCCAAACTGGGTGTATGCGCCTGATATAGGTGTCTATGCTTCTTTAGGCGTTGTGAGTCCACTGATTTCGTCCATGTGACCTAAAATAAGCAGAAAATTAAAGGTTATAGGCTATTAAGGGGCTAAAACCCACTTATATACCTAAATATACACAATATTCTGCATATTTCACTGAATATGAGATTTATGTATACATATAAGCTAATGTATGTCAATAATTAATTCATATCACTTAAGATAAGTATATTATGACTCCATTAACACCTTAATAAGTATTATTAGGCTATGGATAAGCTATTTAAACTACTATAAGTTTATATAATAGAATAATAATTATATATATATATAATATAATAATTAATATAATTGTTTTAACATTATTTTTAAGATATAAGCTTAATTTACTTAAGGTTATCTTATTTTAAGCATAATAAATACTCAGTCCTAGTGATATCTAGGCTGACACTCCCTCACCCCAAAAAAAAACAATAAAAAAATTTTTAAGACATTTTAATTAAAAGTAAGGAGTGAAATAGAAAAATAAAAATATTTTTTATAATACATATACTGAATTAACAGTATTATTTTGATTTAAATTTTTTCAAGAGATTTTTAAGATCAGAGATTTCATTTTCTGGAATCCCCTTGTCATATTCACTTGATTTATTTTTAAATCTTAATAGATACTCAACTCCCTTTTCTTTAGTATGGTGTCTCTTTTTAAGTATCTTTTCAATTTCTGCCTTTTCAACTATTTCTTCAGGTTGCTGTTTATGCCTTCTTGATCTTCTTGGAAATAGACCAGTATCATTAGAATGGTATGGTTTTATAAGAGAAATAGGAAATACTGGATGTTTTCTATCATAAGGTGCATATTGAATAACCTCAACAGCATTATTACCAACCATCTTTTTAACTACAAATGGTCCAATGAATGGATCCTTCAATTTAACATTACCATTTAAATTGAAATGTAGTGTTGAAATAATAACTTCATCATCCTCTTTGAACATTTGTTCTTTATGGGCTTTATCCCATCTTTTCTTCTCATACTCAAACCCCTTTTTTATACATTCTTGAGCACGTTTTTTGCACAATTCTTGCATTTGAAGAAAAGATTTAGTACCTGGATGGATATCCAATTTAGGTAACTTATTAAGAGTTTTAGCAGGGGTATTAGGTACATAACCCAACCATAACTTAAATGGCTTCTTGCCATTGACAGAATGTACTGTACTATTGTATGCAAATTCTAAACCTGTGATAAGTATTACCCAATCATGCGTGAATTTGTCATTTTCTTTGAAATTAAGACCAAAAGCACAATATCTTCTTATCATATCTTCTTAAGTCTGTATCATTCTTTCTGCTAGCCCATCAGTTTGTGGATGGTGTGCTGTAGAAAGTTTTAATTGACACCCTGAAACATCCATAAGTGATGTCCAGAACTCAGAAGTAAATTTAGGATCTCTGTCAGAAACTATTGCTTTGGGGAAACCTGCTATATTTAACATTTTTGACCACCATAAAAAAGCTAAGTCCTTTGCAGAAACCTCTTTGTGGGTAGGAATAAATTTACACATCTTTGTAAATCTATCTACAATTACCCAGCAGGAGTTATAACTCTTATGCCCTGCTATTGGAAAACCTGTTACAAAGTCCATGTTAATAATTTCCCATGGAGCTTTTGGTTGCTCAATTTGTTGTAATAAACCAGCTCTTTTGCCTGTTAATATTTTAGATTTTTGAAAAGAATCACATGTTTCAACATATTTCTGAACATCCTCAGACATGTTAATCCACCAAGCTGTGTTTTTTACTCTGGTTAATGTTTTATGGTAGTAAAAATGACCTGCTAATATATCATCATGACATATACTTAACATTAACTCCTTCATTGAAGGGGGAATCACAATTACATTACTTAATTTTTTCCTGTAATATATTAAACCATCCTCAATGGAAAATTTTCCTTTCTCTAATGCCTCTTTATACTTATTTGGTAATGTTTTATTAAAACATTCATTGAAGCATTAGATGGATCATTTAATATTGTAGTGAGTTTACTCAAGTCAGGATCTGAATTATAATTCTCAAGAATTGATTGCATAAATTCATCCTCAAGATCTACAATATAAATGCCATAAATGTTAATAATCTCTGACTCAGGAACATAAGCAGGATAATCATCATTATTAGGCAGAGGTACCCTAGATAACAGATCTACATTAGAGTGCAAGGTTCCTGCTATATGTGTAATAGTCATCCCTCCTCTGTATTCTTGTACAGCTAATTGCCATCTAAACATGTGTCTATTAGGAGTTTTCATGTTTAAGAGTGACTTAACTGCACTACAGTCAGTTATTAACTCAAATTTTTGGTCTTCAAGGTAATAATGTAGCTTTTCAAGAGCCCATACTACTGCCAAACATTCAAGTTGAGTAGAACCATATTTCAATTCACCACTTGTCAGTATAGTCTAGTATATAAGTATGATATAATAGTGTTATTTTATGGTCCTACTACTTATTAATAAATGATTTAGTGATTAAACCTCAGGGGAAGACCAATAGAGTAGTTATACTCAAATAAAACTCACAATACTTGGATTTAAATGTGTGCTAGTGGTGGAAAATAGAAAAATAAAATATAGTTATAGCTTTTATAAAGATAATATCAATTTATAAGGGCTTTATAATATATTTCTGAATGCTAATAATTGTATTGAAGTGTTTGTTTGAAGTTTAGTAATTGAATGATGATAATAAACCGTCAAAATCCCTCCTTACTTATACCCAAATCCACTGGAGTGCACAGACCTTCAATCCAGATGATGTCACTGCTATCCCCGGCAATTACAGCACTGTGAGGGCTCATCACCTCCCCATGGTGTCCACTTCAAGCAGTTTCAACACCCAGACCTCCATTAAGGACCCTCCACCACTATTAATAATAACACAGAGTCATACCATAAATAGAAAACCCAGATAAAAGCGGATACCATAAAGAAACAGGTAAAATAAATAATCAAAAAGAGATTTAATGAAACTAAAAGCATATAAAGGAAACAAATAAAATTTCCAAGCTCCCAATAACATCCCTAAGCATCCACATTAACCCAGAAACATCCTTCCAACCCATAAATCCGTGAATAACCATCCAAGGAAGTAATTTTAGTTGTCCAAACTGGGTGTATGCGCCTGATATAGGTGTCTATGCTTCTGTAGGCATTGTGAGTCCACTGATTTCGTCCATATGACCTAAAATAAGCAGAAAACAAAGGTTATAAGCTATTGAGGGGCTAAAACCCACTTATATACCTAAATATACATAATATACTGCATATTTCACTGAATATGAGATTTATGTATACATATAAGCTTATGTATGTCAATAATTACTTCATATAACTTAAGATAAGTATATTATGACTCCATTAACACCTTAATAAGTATTATTAGGCCATGGATAAGCTATTTAAACTATTATAAATTATATAATAGAATAATAATTATATATATATATAATAAAATAATATATATTATTATTTTAACCTTATTTTTAAGATATAAGCTTAATCTAGTTAAGGTTATCTTATTTTAAGCATAAGAAATACTCAGTCCTAAGGATATTTAGGGTGACACTCCCTCACCCCAAAAAAAAACAATAAAAAAAATGTTAAGACATTTTAATTAAACTTAAGGAGTGAAATAATAAAATAAAAAAAATAATTTTTATAATACATATACTGAATGAACGGTATTATTTAGATTTAAATTTTTTCAAGAGATTTTTAAGATCAGATATTTCATTTTCTGGAATCCACTGGTCATATTCACTTGATTTATTTTTAAATCTTAATAGATACTCAACTCCCTTTTCTTTATTAAGGTGTCTCTTTTTAAGTATCTTTTCAATTTCTGCTTTTTCCACTATTTCTTCAGGTTGCTGTTTATGCCTTCCTGATCTTCTTGGAAATAGAGCAGTATCATTACAATGGTATGGTTTTATAAGAGAAATAGGAAATACTGGATGTTTTCTATCATAAGGTTCATATAGAATAACCTCAACAGCATTATTACCAACCATCTTTTTAACTACAAATGGTCCAATGAATGGATCCTTCAATTTAACATTACCATTTAAATTGAAATGTAGCGTTGAAATAAGGACTTCATCACCCTCTTTGAACATTTGTTCTTTATGGGCTTTATCCCATCTTTTCTTTTCATACTCAAAAGCCTTATTTATACATTCTTGAGCATGTTTTCTGCATAATTCCTGCATCTGAAGAAAAGATTTGGTACCTGGATGAATATCCAATCTAGGTAACTTATTAAGAGTTTTAGCAGGGGTATTAGGTACATTACCCAACCATAACTCAAATGGCTTTTTGCCAGTGACAGAATGTACTGTACTATTATATGCAAATTCTAAACCTGGGATAAGGGTTACCCAATCATGCGTGAATTTGTCATTGTCTTTAAAATTAAGACCAAAAGCACAGTATCTTCTTATCATATCTTCTAAGGTTTGTATCATTCTTTCTGCTAGCCCATCAGTTTGTGGATGGTGTGCTGTAGAAAGTTTTAATTGACACCCTAAAACATCCATAAGTGACGTCCAGAACTCAGAAGTAAATTTAGGATCTCAGTCAGAAACTATTGCTTTGGGAAAACCTGCTGTATTTAACATTTGTGTCCACCATAAAAAAGCTAAGTCCTTTGCAGAAACCTCTTTGTGGGTAGGAATAAATTTACACATCTTTGTAAATCTATCTACAATTACCCAGCAGGAGTTATAACTCTTATGCCCTGCTATTGGCAAACCTGTTACAAAGTCCATGTTAATGATTTCCCATGGAGCTTTTGGTTGCTCAATTTGTTGTAATAAACCAGCTCTTTTTCCTGTTAATCTTTTAGATTTTTGACAAGAATCACATGTTTCAACATATTTCTGAACATCCTCAGACATGTTAATCCACCAAGCTGTGTTTTTTACTCTGGTTAATGTTTTATGGTAGTCAAAATGACCTGCTAATATATCATCATGACATATACTTAACATTAACTCCTTCATTGAAGGGGGAATTACAATTACATTACTTAATTTTTTCCTGTAATATATAAAACCATCCTCAATGGAAAATTTTCCTTTTTCTAATGCCTCTTTATACTTAATTGGTAATGTTTTTATTAAAACATTCATTGAAGCATTAGATGGATCATTTAATATTGTAGTTAATTTACTTAATTCAGGATCTGAATTATACTTATCAAGAATTGATTGCATAAATTCATCCTCAAGATCTACAATATAAATGCCATAAATGTTAATAATCTCTGACTCAGGAACATAAGCAGGATTATCATCATTATTAGGCAGAGGTACTCTAGATAACAGATCTACATTAGAATGCAAGGTTCCTGCTCTATGTGTAATAGTCATCCGTCCTCTGTATTCTTGTACAGCTAATTGCCATCTAAACATGTGTCTATTAGGAGTTTTCATGTTTAAGAGTTACTTAACTGCACTACAGTCAGTTATTAACTCAAATTTTTGGTCTTCCAGGTAATAATGTAGCTTTTCAAGAGCCCATACTACTGCCAAACATTCAAGTTGAGTAGCACCATATTTCAATTCACCACTTCTCAGAGTACGTGAAATATAGCAGATTACTACTTCTGACATTTTACCTTCAATAAGTTGTTTTTGATGCAAAGCAGCACCCAGTCCAATAAAACTTGCATCTGTATATAATACAAAAGGTAATTGGAAATCTGGTAATCCCAAGATAGGAGCTGTCATTAAACATTCTTTCAACTTATTAAAAGCTTGTTGTCTTTCATTATTCCAAATGAAAGCTTCTTATTTCTTTATCAGTGTGGTCAGTGGTGCAGCAATTGATTGGTAGTTTTTTATATATTGTCTATAATAACCACACATTCCAAGAAAAGATTGTACATCCTTCACATTTTGAGGAATGCCAATATTCTTTATTGCAGCCACTTTATTTTGGTCTACACATATTTGTAAGCCAGATACAATATGACCAAGCACTTTTAAAGATTCAAACCCAAATTTACATTTTTTCAATGCAAGGGTCATTTTTATTTCATCCATTTTCTGAAATACTTTCCTTAAATGGATTAAGTGTTCATCAAAATTTTTAGAGAACACTATGATGTCATCAATGTATACCATTAACCATCCCTCAATCATTTCATTATGGAATGTTATATCCATTAACTTTTGAAATACTGATGGAGCATTCTTTGGTCCAAATGGCATTCTGACATACTTATAAATTCCCATGTGTGTTGTTATTAACAAAAAGTTCTGTGAATTCTTTTCAACAGGAATTTGATGGTACCCTTTATTTCCATCTAGGCAACTTATATATTTAGCACCTTTAAGGGTAGCATGTATAGAGGCAATCCTTGGCAAGGGATAAATATCATCTACTGTAAATGTATTTAATGCTCTATAATCACCGCACAGTCTTGCTTTATCTTGTTCATAAGAAATCAGCACTGGTGATATTACACAATATTTTGGTGTAGTTTCAACCTTCTCAAGAATGTTCATTTTTAATAACATCTTAATATTATCCTCTATGTCTTTCCTCTTCATTGGTGAAGCAGGGTATGGTTTCTTTTTAAGACTAGCAGGAATATTATCCATATCACAGGTTAAACTAATTTTCATTTCATGATCTTTTACAAGGCCAAGTTCATTTGTACCATGTGCAAAAGCCATTGGAAAAGCTTTAATTAATTCCAAAATATTATCTTTCTCAGTTTCACTTATCTGAGTGCCAAATGATGCTTTTGAAATTTCTGTTTCCAGAAGTTCCATCTCATTGGATTCTCTTCCTTTACACGGGAATTTGTTACTGACTCAATGTGTAAGACTGTGTTAAAAGAATTTATTTTAAATTTCCTTCCACCATTCATGCCAATTGTAAAATTGTTATTATCAGGGTCTAATTTTACACCAAATTTAGTCAGAATATCATTTCCAATGATAAAACAGTTACTACAATTAGTATTATCCATTACTACAAAGTCACAAGTTACCCTTACATAACCATGTTGGTGTTTAAAGAAAACAGAAGCTTTGTATTTACCAATGGGGTGTAGTACTGATCCAAAACCTCTCCAATTTTTATTCTGAAGTGGTTCAAGCTTAAACTTATATTCACTATCAATTTTCTGTAATGTATTAGTGGAAACAACTGAACCAGCAGCTCCTGTGTCCAATACTATATTAACATTTTCACCAGAAATGATAGCTGGAACCGTGATAGGTGTCATTCTAAAGTTGTCAGCTTGTATATCCTTAATGATTTCAGCATCCTCAAAATTCATTAAAGATTCATTTGAGTCCATATTTAATATTGGATTTTCAAAGATGGACAAATCATCTTCCAACATACAGACTTCATTTTCATCACTATATGAGATATTGCTGTCATAATCACTTGATTCTTTACTTTTTTCAGTTTCAGTTTCAGATTCACATTGATTTTCAACAATATTTATGTTTTTCTCACATTTGTGACCTTTTACCCAAGGTTTGTTACACTTATAACAAGTATTTGTTTCATACTTTTTAGGTACTACAGGTGCAGTAGGTTTTTTCTGCTTCTCCTGAAGTGTTTTTGAATTCTGAGTTTTTACAGGTTCAACATCTTGCTTATAAGTGGAATACCTTGATTCATACTTATGGTTCAATAATATTTCATTGCAAATATTAATAAAGTCAGAATATTCAGTAACATTTAATGTTCTAGCTACAACAATGTCTCTGACAGATATAGGTAATTTGTATATTATCTTATCTTTCCATAAGTTAAAATCCATATGAGACTCAATGGCTTTTAATATTTTGTTTAAATTCATTATAAATACCATAGGTTTGTCACCACTCAATGGATTATACCTAGTCTTCTCATACAGTCTCTGCTGAGTAAGCCTGAATTTAGAACCTCCAAATTGTTTTTCAATAAGTTGTTTCCATTCAGCCCAAGAGTAGTCTCTACCCTCACTTAAGACAGCTTCAAACCATAATAAAGCAACATCCTTAAATAAAGAAATTAATTTTGATGTTATCTCTTCATCTGGTAACTTATATGAGAATTTCAAGTTGTCAATTCTTTGAATAAAATGTTGCCAATCAGAGCTGGCTTCCCCATCATAAGTTGGGTACTGATCTATTTTAGGCCAGTTCTTCTGATTGGATTTTATCTCACTAATCTTAGTTAAATTCAACAACTCATTTACTTTTGATAAATGGTCTTGTATTTCTTCCTGCACGGATTTGTGACTTACATTTTCAGATTTGACACTACCACCAGATGGTTTTAATTGTGGTGGTATAGGGAAGGAATGAGATTCACTTTTGCCAATGAAAGGATTATTATTATATTGATTATACTTATGATTATCCTGGTTCATTAGTAGATTGGCAGTTTCAATCTCAACTTTAGTTAATCTTTGTAGCAACTCAGAGACACTTTGATTTGTCTGTGCAAAAGATAACTTTGTTCTTGATTCAGTCTTTAATAAGTGTGTTTCATATAATTTTTCTAACTCACAAAATTTGTTTGAAAGGTCATTATATTTATTACTCAATGAATCATATTTAAGAGTTAGAGACAAATGTTCTTTCTCTAATTCTTTATTACGTGTTGCTAATTGAGAAATGTTCAATGTCAAGGATGAAATTGTATCACTAGTGAGCTTAACTGTCTGTTCCTCACAATCAGTCATTCTATTCCACAATGCTGAAACAATTCTATGGACAGTTGGATTATTGTTAAAATATTCCATGTCCTCCTTTTCAATTCTCTCACTCTCCTGTGAACTTTTCATCTCACTAGTAGGTTGTTGCAACTGAGGATTAACTGTATTATCATTGTATATAGTACTGTTATTATGGACAAAAGACAAGTCAGGTGTATCTACTCTAAAACCTAAATTTCTTAAATCCTCCTCTATTTGTTGTACAGATTTAACATCAATAGAATTACCTATATTGTAATTATCAGCATTATGTCTAATCTGAGAGGGTAAGTTACTTACCAAGTGATGGTTGCCAGTCCTGATTTTTGGCTCTTTTTTCCCTTGTAAGATTGAGCTGAGGAAGTCAGATGAGGGGGCGGATCCCTGTTGCAACTGTGGCTTGTCCACTGTTGGTGAAACCAGTCCCATTTCCATTTGTCTACCAGGATTTTCTCCTGGGAGTGAGTGGACCCTCCTTGGGTAGGGGGTTGCTGATTTGATTGACTGGGCTGGCCTCCCTTTAATTCTGCCATTGCCTGATTCATCTGCTGAAATCCTACCTTGCAATTGTTTTGCAACTGCTCTACCTCTTTGAACATGAGAGATTTTGATTCCTCTAGCTTCAGAACCTGTTTGGCCAGGTGGGACAGTTGATCCTGAAGAGGAGGAGACGTCTTTTTTATAGTTTTCTTTTTTAAGAGGGCGTCCTTTTCCTCTATACTCATGCTTTCTGGCTGAGGGTACTCTTGTCCCTCCATGGTAATGTCCTGGAAAGTTTTTATTAGCTTTAGACCTGGTATTATAAGCAGGCTGTTCACTTACACTATCCTGGGGAGCACTCATATTGTTCAGAATAACAATATTTTACGTCTACAAAAGGAAAAAACTCTGTGGAATTAGTAGACAAAAGATATTAGTAATTATATTACTAATAAAAAAGCAATGGAGCTTACCCTGAATTTATATCTTTATTTATTTAACTAAAATATAAGAAAAATTCGAAAAAATCTGTTAAAAATATAATAATAAGTTTAACTAGACCTCTATAAGGGTGAATAATTAGCTTACCAAGCTTTAGCCAAATACCAATTTTATTGGGTGTTATATTGGTGTCCAAATACCAAGTGAAATTGGGTTTATATTGGGTACAGTTACTACTGTAAATATCTAATTTTTATGATAAAAAATTAGTACAATTATTATAAGGGTTCTTTTCCGCAATCAATGAGTTATGATGACCCACTAATATGCCGCAGACCCAAATATTTGGTTAATTTTGAGTTGTACTAAGGTAAAAATCACGTCCCAAGGCTTATACTAAATAATAAGTAAAATATAAGGAAAGACCCCCAATTGTCAGTACAGTCTAGTATATAAGTATGATATAATAGTGTTATTTTATGGTCCTACTACTTATTAATAAATGATTTAGTGATTAAACCTCAGGGGAAGACTAATAGAATAGTTATACTCAAATTAAACTCACAATACTTGGATTTAAATGCGTGCTAGTGGTGGAAAATAGAAGAATAAAATATAGTTATAGCTTTTATAAAGATAATATCAATTTATAAGGGCTTTATAATATATTTCTGAATGTTAATAATTGTAGTGTAGTGTTTGTTTGAAGTGTAGTAATTAAATGATGATAATAAACCGTCAAAATCCCTTCTTACTTATACCCAAATCCACTGGAGTGCACAGACCTTCAATCCAGATGATGTCACTGCTATCCCCAGCAATTACAGCACTGTGAGGACTCATCACCTCCCCATGGCGTCCACTTCAAGCAGTTTCAACACCCAGACCTCCAGTAAGGACCCTCCATCACTATTAATAATAACACAGAGTCATACCATAAATAGAAAACCCAGATAAAAGCGGATACCATAAAGAAACAGGTAAAATAAATGATCAAAAAGAGATTTAATGAAACTAAAAGCATATAAAGGAAACAAATAAAATGTCCAAGCCCCCAATAACATCCCCAAGCATCCACATTAACCCAAAAACATCTTTTTAACCCATAAATCTGTGAATAACCATCCAAGGAAGTAATTTTAGTTGTCCAAACTGGGTGTATGCGCCTGATATAGGTGTCTATGCTTCTGTAGGCATTGTGAGTCCACTGATTTCGTCCATATGACCTAAAATAAGCAGAAAAACAAAGATTATAGGCTATTAAGGGGCTAAAACCCACTTATATACCTAAATATACATAATATACTGCATATTTCACTGAATATGAGATTTATGTATACATATAAGCTTATGTATGTCAATAATTGCTTCATATCACTTAAGATAAGTATATTATGACTCCATTAACACCTTAATAAGTATTATTAGGCCATGGATAAGCTATTTAAACTATTATAAATTATATAATAGAATAATAATTATATATATATATAATAAAATAATATATATTATTATTTTAACCTTATTTTTAAGATATAAGCTTAATCTAATTAAGGTTATCTTATTTTAAGCATAAGAAATACTCAGTCCTAAGGATATTTAGGCTGACATTAGTCCTTTGCAGAAACCTCTTTGTGGGTAGGAATAAATTTACACATCTTTGTAAATCTATCTACAATTACCCAGCAGGAGTTATAACTCTTATTCCCTGCTATTGGCAAACCTGTTACAAAGTCCATGTTAATGATTTCCCATGGAGCTTTTGGTTGCTCAATTTGTTGTAATAAACCAGCTCTTTTTCCTGTTAATCTTTTAGATTTTTGACAAGAATCACATGTTTCAACATATTTCTGAACATCCTCAGACATGTTAATCCACCAAGCTGTGTTTTTTACTCTGGTTAATGTTTTATGGTAGTCAAAATGACCTGCTAATATATCATCATGACATATACTTAACATTAACTCCTTCATTGAAGGGGGAATCACAATTACATTACTTAATTTTTTCCTGTAATATATAAAACCATCCTCAATGGAAAATTTTCCTTTCTCTAATGCCTCTTTATACTTAATTGGTAATGTTTTTATTAAAACATTCATTGAAGCATTAGATGGATCATTTAATATTGTAGTTAATTTACTTAAGTCAGGATCTGAATTATAATTATCAAGAATTGATTGCATAAATTCATCCTCAAGATCTACAATATAAATGCCATAAATGTTAATAATCTCTGACTCAGGAACATAAGCAGGATTATCATCATTATTAGGCAGAGGTACTCTAGATAATAGATCTACATTAGAGTGCAAGGTTCCTGCTCTATGTGTAATAGTCATCAGGCCTCTGTATTCTTGTACAGCTAATTGCCATCTAAACATGTGTCTATTAGGAGTTTTCATGATTAAGAGTGAGTTAACTGAACTACAGTCAGTTATTAACTCAAATTTTTGGTCTTCAAGGTAATAATGTAGCTTTTCAAGAGCCCATACTACTGCCAAACATTCAAGTTGTGTAGCACCATATTTCAATTCACCACTTCTCAGAGTACGTGAAATATAGCAGATTACTACTTCTGACATTTTACCTTCAATAAGTTTTTTTTGATGTAAAGAAGCACCCAGTCCAATAAAACTTGCATCTGTATATAATACAAAAGGTAATTGGAAATCTGGTAATCCCAAGATAGGAGCTGTCATTAAACATTCCTTCAACTTATTGAAAGCTTGTTGTCTTTCATTATTCCAAATGAAAGCTTCTGATTTCTTTATCAGTGTGGTCAGTGGTGCAGCAATTGATTGGTAGTTTTTTATATATTGTCTATAATAACCACACATTCCAAGAAAAGATCGTACATCCTTCAAATTTTGAGGAATGCCAATATTCTTTATTTCAGCCACTTTATTTAGGTCTACACATATTTGTAAGCCAGATACAATATGACCAAGCACTTTTAAAGATTCAAACCCAAATTTACATTTTTTCAATTCAAGGGTCATTTTTATTTCATCCATTTTCTGAAATACTTCCCTTAAATGGATTAAGTGTTCATCAAAAGATTTAGAGAACACTATGATGTCATCAATGTATACCATTAACCATCCTTCAATCATTTCATTATGGAATGTTATATCCATTAACTTCTGAAATACTGATGGAGCATTTTTTGGTCCAAATGGCATTCTGACATACTTATAAATTCCCATGTGTGTTGTTATCAACAAAAAGTTTTGTGAATTCTTTTCAACAGGAATTTGATGGTACCCTTTATTTCCATCTAGGCAACTTATATATTTAGCACCTTTAAGGGTAGCATGTATAGAGGCAATCCTTGGCAAGGGATAAATATCATCTACTGTAAATGTATTTAATGGTCTATAATCACCGCACAGTCTTGCTTTATCTTGTTCATAAGAAATCAGCACTGGTGATATTACACAATATTTTGGTGTAGTTTCAACCTTCTCAAGAATTTTCATTTTTAATAACATCTTAATATTATCCTCTATGTCTTTCCTCTTCATTGGTGAAGCAGGGTATGGTTTCTTTTTAAGACTAGCAGGAATATTATCCATATCACAGGTTAAACTAATTTTCATTTCATGATCTTTTACAAGGCCAAGTTCATTTTTACCATGTGCAAAATCCATTGGAAAAGCTTTAATTAATTCCAAAATATTATTTTTCTCAGCTTTACTTATCTGAGTGCCAAAGGATGCTTTTGAAATTTCTGTTTCCAGAAGTTCCATCTCATTGGATTCTCTTCCTTTACACGGGAATTTGTTACTGACTCAATGTGTAAGACTGTGTTAAAAGAATTTATTTTAAATTTCCTTCCACCATTCATGCCAATTGTAAAATTGTTATTATCAGGGTCTAATTTTACACCAAATTTAGTCAGAATATCATTTCCAATGATAAAACAGTTACTACAATTAGTATTATCCATTACTACAAAGTCACAAGTTACCCTTACATAACCATGTTGGTGTTTAAAGAAATCAGCAGCTTTGTATTTACCAATGGGGTGTAGTACTGATCCAAAACCTCTCCAATTTTTATTTTGAAGTGGTTCAAGCTTAAACTTATATTCACTATCAATTTTCTGTAATGTATTAGTGGAAACAACTGAACCAGCAGCTCCTGTGTCCAATACTATATTAACATTTTCACCAGAAATGATAGCTGGAACCATGATAGGTGTCATTCTAAATTTATCAGCTTGTATATCCTTAATGATTTCAGCATCCTCAAAATTCATTAAAGATTCATTTGAGTCCATATTTAATATTGGATTTTCAAAGATGGACAAATCATCTTCCAACATACAGACTTCATTTTCATCACTATATGAGATATTGCTGTCATAATCACTTGATTCTTTACTTTTTTCAGTTTCAGTTTCAGATTCACATTGATTTTCAACAATATTTATGTTTTTCTCACATTTGTGACCTTTTACCCAAGGTTTGTTACACTTATAACAAGTATTTGTTTCATACTTTTTAGGTACTACAGGTGCTGTAGGTTTTTTCTACTTCTCCTGAAGTGTTTTTGAATTCTGAGTTTTTACAGGTTCAACATTTTGCTTATAAGTGGAATACCTTGATTCATACTTATGGTTTAATAATATTTCATTACAAATATTAATAAAGTCAGAATATTCAGTAACATTTAATGTTCTAGCTACAACAATGTATCTGACAGATATAGGTAATTTGTATATTATCTTATCTTTCCATAAGTTAAAATCCGTATGAGGCTCAATGGCTTTTAATATTTTGTTTAAATTCATTAAAAATACCATAGGTTGTCACCATTCAACGGATTATACCTAGTCTTCTCATACAGTTTTGCTGAGTAAGCCTGAATTTAGAACCTCCAAATTGTTTTTCAATAAGTTGTTTCAATTCAGCCCAAGAGTAGTCTCTACCCTCACTTAAGACAGCTTCAAACCATAATAAAGCAACATCCTTAAATAAAGAAATTAATTTTGATTTTATCTCTTCATCTGGTAACTTATATTAGAATTTCAAGTTGTCAATTCTTTGAATAAAATGTTGCCAATCAGAGCTGGCTTCCCCATAATAAGTTGGGTACTGATCTATCTTAGGCCAGTTCTTCTGATTGGATTTTATCTCACCAATCTTAGGTAAATTCAACAACTCATTCACTTTTGATAAATGGTCTTGTATTTCTTCCTGCACGGATTTGTGACTTACATTTTCAGATTTGACACTACCACCAGATGGTTTTAATTGTGGTGGTACAGGGAAGGAATGAGATTTACTTTCTCCAATGAAAGGATTATTATTATATTGATTATACTTATGATTATCCTGGTTCATTAGTAGATTGGCAGTTTCAATCTCAACTTTAGTTAATCTTTGTAGCAATTCAGAGCACTCTGATTTGTCTGGGCAAAAGATAACTTTGTTCTTGATTCAGTCTTTAATAAGTGTGTTTCATATAATTTTTCTAACTCACAAAATTTGTTTGAAAGGTCATTATATTTATTACTCAATGAATCATATTTAAGAGTTAGAGACAAATGTTCTTTCTCTAATTCTTTGTTGCGTGTTGCTAATTGAGAAATGTTTAATGTCAAGGTTGAAATTTTTTCACTAGTGAGCTTAACTGTCTGTTCCTCACAATCAGTCATTCTATTCCACAATTCTGAAACAATTCTATGGACAGTTGGATTATTGTTAAAATATTCCATGTCCTCCTTTTCAATTCTCTCACTCTCCTGTGAACTTCTCATCTCACTAGTAGGTGGTTGCAACTGAGGTTTAACTGTATTATCATTGTATATAGTACTGTTATTATGGACAAAAGACAAGTCAGGTGTATCTACTCTAAAACCTAAATTTCTTAAATCCTCCTCTATTTGTTGTACAGATTTAACATCAATAGAATTACCTATATTGTAATTATCAGTATTTTGTCTAATCTGAGAGGGTAAGTTACTTACCAAGGGATGGTTGCCAGTCCTGATTTTTAGCGCTTTTTTCCCTTGTAAGGGTGAGCTGAGGAAGTCAGATGAGGGGGTGGATCACTGTTGCAACTGTGGCTTGTCCATTGTTGGTGAAACCAGTCCCATTTCCATTTGTCTACCACGATTTTATCCTGGGAGTGAGTAGATCCTCCTTGGGTAGGGGGTTGCTGATTTGATTGACTGGGCTGGCCTCCCTTTAATTCTGCCATTGCCTGATTCATCTGCTGAAATCCTACCTTGCAATTGTTTTGCAACTGCTCTACTTCTTTGAACATGAGAGATTTCAATTACTCCAACTTCAGAACCTGTTTGGCCAGGTGGGAAAGTTGATCCTGAAGAGGAGGAGACGTCTTTTTTATAGTTATCTTTTTTAAGAGGGCGTCCTTTTCCTCTATACTCATGCTTTCTGGTTGGGGGTACTGTTGTCCCTCCATGGTGATGTCCTGGAAAGTTTTTGTTAGCTTTAGACCTGGTATTATAAGCAGGCTGTTCACTTACACTGTCCTGGGGAGCGATCATATTGTTCAGAATGACAGTATTTTACGTCTACAAAAGGAAAAAACTCTACGGAATTATTAGACAAAAAATATTAGCAATTATATTACTAATAAAAAAGCAATGGAGCTTACCCTGAATTTATATCTTTATTTATTTAAATAAAATGTAAGAAAAATTAGAAAAAATCTGTTAAAAATATAATAATAAGTTTAACTAGACCTCTATAAGGGTGAATAATTACCTTACCAAGCTTTAGCCAAATACCAATTTAATTGGGTGTTATATTGGTGTCCAAATACCAAGTGAAATTGGGTTTATATTGGGTACAGTTACTACTGTAATTATCTAATTTTTATGATAAAAAATTAGTACAATTATTATAAGGGTTCTTAACCGCAATCAATGAGTTATGATGACCCACTAATATGCAGCAGACACAAATATTTGGTTAATTTTGAGCTTTACTAAGGTAAAAATCACGTCCCAAGGCTTATACTAAATAATAAGTAAAATATAAGGAAAAACCACCAATTATCAGTATAGTCTAGTATACAAGTATGATATAATAATGTTTATTTATGGTCCTACTACTTATTAATAAATGATTTAGTGATTAAACCTCAGGGGAAGACTAATAGAATAGTTATACTCAAATAAAACTCACAATACTTGGATTTAAATGTGTGCTAGTGGTGGAAAATAGAAGAATAAAATATAGTTATAGCTTTTATAAAGATAATATCAATTTATAAGGGCTTTATAATATATTTATGAATACTAATAATTGTATTGAAGTGTTTTTTTGAAGTGTAGTAATTGAATTATGATAATAAACCGTCAAAATCCCTCCTTACTTATACCCAAATCCACTGGAGTGCACAGACCTTCAATCCAGATGATGTCACTGCTATCCCCGGAAATTACAGCACTGTGAGGGCTCATCACCTCCCCATGGCGTCCACTTCAAGCAGTTTCAACACCCAGACCTCCAGTAAGGACCCTCCATCACTATTAATAATAACACAGAGTCATACCATAAATAGAAAACCCAGATAAAAGCGGATACCATAAAGAAACAGGTAAAATAAATAATCAAAAAGAGATTTAATGAAACTAAATGCATATAAAGGAAACAAATAAAATGTCCAAGCCCCCAATAACATCCCCAAGCATCCACATTAACCCAGAAACATCCTTCCAACCCATAAATCCGTGAATAACCATCCAAGGAAGTAATTTTAGTTGTCCAAACTGGGTGTATGCGCCTGATATAGGTGTCTATGCTTCTGTAGGCATTGTGAGTCCACTGATTTCGTCCATATGACCTAAAATAAGCAGAAAAACAAAAGTTATAGGCTGTTAAGGGGCTAAAACCCACTTATATACCTAAATATACATAATATACTGCATATTTCACTGAATATGAGATTTATGTATACATATAAGCTTATGTATGTCAATAATTACTTCATATCACTTAAGATAAGTATATTATGACTCCATTAACACCTTAATAAGTATTATTAGGCCATGGATAAGCTATTTAAACTATTATAAATTATATAATAGAATAATAATTATATATATATATAATAAAATAATATATATTATAATTTTAAACTTATTTTTAAGATATAAGCTTAATCTAGTTAAGTTTATCTTATTTTAAGCATAAGAAATACTCAGTCCTAAGGATATTTAGGCTGACACCACTTCTCAGAGTACGTGAAATATAGCAGATTACTACTTCTGACATTTTCCTTCAATAAGTTGTTTTTGATGCAAAGCAGCACCTAGTCCAATAAAACTTGCATCTGTATATAATACAAAAGGTAATTGGAAATCTGGTAATCCCAAGATAGGAGCTGTCATTAAAAATTCTTTTAACTTATTAAAAGCTTGTTGTCTTTCATTATTCCAAATTAAAGCTTCTGATTTCTTTATCAGTGTGGTCAGTGGTGCAGCAATTGATTGGTAGTTTTTTATATATTGTCTATAATAACCACACATTCCAAGAAAAGATTGTACATCCTTCAAATTTTGAGGAATGCCAATATTCTTTATTTCAGCCACTTTATTTAGGTCTACACATATTTGTAAGCCAGATACAATATGACCAAGCACTTTTAAAGATTCAAACCCAAATTTACATTTTTTCAATGCAAGGGTCATTTTTATTTCATCCATTTTCTGAAATACTTTCCTTAAATGGATTAAGTGTTCATCAAAAGATTTAGAGACACTATGATGTCATCAATGTATACCATTAACCATTCCTCAATCATTTCATTATGAAATGTTATATCCATTAACTTCTGAAATACTGATGGAGCATTTTTTGGTCCAAATGGCATTCTGAAATACTTATAAATTCCCATGTGTGTTGTTATCAACAAAAAGTTCTGTGAATTCTTTTCAACAGGAATTTGATGGTACCCTTTATTTCCATCTAGGCAACTTATATATTTAGCACCTTTAAGGGTAGCATGTATAGAGGCAATCCTTGGCAAGGGATAAATATCATCTACTGTAAATGTATTTAAAGCTCTATTATCACCGCACAGTCTTGCTTTATCTTGTTCATAAGAAATTAGCACTGGTGATATTACACAATATTTTGGTGTAGATTCAACCTTCTCAAGAATGTTCATTTTTAATAACATCTTAATATTATCCTCTATGTTTTTCCTCTTCAATGGTGAAGCAGGGTATGGTTTCTTTTTAAGACTAGCAGGAATATTATCCATATCACAGGTTAAACTAATCTTCATTTCATGATCTTTTACAAGGTAAAGTTCATTGGTACCATGTGCAAAAGCAATTGTAAATGCTTTAATTAATTCCAAAATATTATTTTTCTCAGCTTTACTTATCTGAGTGCCAAATGATGCTTTTGAAATTTCTGTTTCCAGAAGTTCCATCTCATTGGATTCTCTTCCTTTACACCGGAATTTGTTACTGACTCAATATGTAAGACTGTGTTAAAAGAATTTATTTTAAATTTCCTTTTACCATGCATGCCAATTGTAAAATTGTTATTAGCAGGGTCTAATTTCACACCAAATTTGGTCAGAATATCATTTCCAATGATAAAACAGTTACTAAAGTTAGTATTATCCATTACTAAAAAGTCAAAAGTTACCCTTACATAACCATGTTGATGTTTAAAGAAAACTGCAGCTTTGTATTTAACAATGGGGTGTAGCACTGATCCAAAACCTCTCCAATTTTCACTTTGAAGTGGTTCAAGCTTAGACTTATATTCACTATCAATTTTCTGTAATGTATTAGTGGAAACAACAGAACCAGCAGCTCTTGTGTCCAGAACTACATTAACATTTTCACCAGAAGTGATAGCTGGAACCGTGATAGGTGTCATTCTATAGTTTTCAGCTTTTATATCTATAATGATTTCAGCATCCTCAAAATTCATTAAAGATTCATTTGAGTCCATAATTAATTCAATGATGGAGAAATCATCTTCCAACATACAGACTTCATTTTCATCACTATATGAGATATTGCTGTCATAATCACTTGATTCTTTACTTGTCTCAGTTTCAGTTTTATATTTACATTGATTTTCAACAATATTTATATTTTTCTCACATTTGTGACCTTTAACCCAAGGTTTGTTACACTTATAACAAGTATTTGTTTCATACTTTTTAGGTACTACAAGTGCAGTAGGTTTTTTCTGCTTCTCATGAAGTGTTTTTGAATTCTGATTTTTCACAGGTTCAACATTTTGTTTATAAGTTGAATACCTTGATTCATACTTATGGTTTAATAATATTTCATTGAAAATATTAATAAAGTCAGAATATTCAGTAACATTTAATGTTCTAGCTACAACAATGTCTCTGAAAGATATAGATAATTTATATATTATCTTATCTTTCCATAAGTTAAAATCAATATGAGGCTCAATGGCTTTTAATATTTTATTTAAATTCATAAATAATACCATAGGTTTGTCACCATTCAACGGATTATAACTAGTCTTCTCATAAAGTCTTTGTTGAGTAAGCCTGAATTTAGAACCTCCAAATTCTTTTTCAATAAGTTGTTTCCATTCAGCCCAAGAGTAATCTTTACCCTCACTCAATACAGCTTCAAACCATAATAAAGCAACATCCTTAAATAAATAAATTAATTTTGATTTTATTTCTTCATCTGGTAACTTATATGAGAACTTTAAATTGTCAATTCTTTTAATAAAATGTTGCCAATCAGTAAATTCAATAACTCATTTACTCTTGATAAATGGTCTTGTATTTCCTCCTGTACAGATTTGTAACTTACATTTTCAGATTTAACACTACCACCAGATGGTTTTAGTTGTGGTGGTACAGGGAAGGAATGAGATTCACTTTTGCCAATGAAAGGATTATTATTATATTGAGTATACTTATGATTATCCTGGTTCATTAGTAGATTGGCAGTTTCAATCTCAAATTTAGTTAATCTTTGTAATTGCTCAGAGACACTTTGATTAGTCTGGGCAAAAGATAACTTAGTTCTTGATTCAGTTTTCAAAAAGTGTGCTTCATACAATTTTTCCAACTCACTGAATTTGTTTGAAAGTTCATTATATTTATTACTCAATGAATCATATTTAAGAGTTAGAGACAAATGTTCTTTCTCTAATTCTTTGTTACGTGTTTCTAATTGAAAAATGTTTAATGTCAAGGATGAAATTGTATCACTAGTTAGCTTAACTGTCTGTTCCTCACAATCAGTCATTCTATTCCACAATTCTGAAACAATTCTATGGACAGTTGGATTATTGTTTAAATATTCCATGTCTCCCTTTTCAATTCTATCACTCTCCTTTGAACTTTTCATCTCACTAGTAAGTGCTGGCAACTGTGGATTAACTGTATTATTATTATGAATAGTACTGTTATTGTGGACAGAAGATAAGTCAGGTGTATCTACATCAAAACCTAAATTTCTTAAATCCTCCTCTATTTTCTGCACAGACTTAACATCAATAGTATTACCTATATTGTAATTATCAGTATTGTGTTCAATCTGAAAGAATAATATACTTACCAAGGGATAGGTGCCAGTCCTGATTTTTGGCGCTTTTTTCCTTTGTATGGGTGAACTGAGAAAGTCTGATGAGGTGGAGGATCCCTGTTGCAGCTGTGGCTGGACCATTGTTGATGGAACCAGTCCCACATCCATTTATCTACCAGGATTTTTTCCTGCGAGTGATGTGACCCTCTTGGGGTAAGGGGTTGCTGACTTGGTTGACTTGGGTGGCCTCCATTTAGCTCTTACAGTGTTTGATTCATTTGTTGGAATCCTACCTTGCAATTGTTCTGTAATTGCTCTACCTCCTTGAACATGAGTGACTTGGATTCCTCCAACTTCAAGACCTGTTTGGCCAGATGGGAGAGTTGATCCTGCAGAGGAGGAGCCATCTTTTTTATGGTAATCTTTTTTATTAGGGCTTCTTTTTCCTCTATACTCATTTGTTTTGCCTGGGGGTATGACTGACCCTCCATGGTTATGTCATGGATAGTTTTTGTTAGCTTTAGACCTGGTATTATAAGCAGGATTTTATCTTAAACTGTCCTGAGGAGCACTCATTTTGATAAGAATGACAATATATCACGTCTACAGAAAGGAAAACCTATATTTAATTAGTAGACTAAAAGTATTAGCAATTTTATTACTAATAAAAAAGCACTGGAGCTTTCCCTGAATTTATATGTTTATTTATTTAAATAAAATATAAGAAATATTTTTGAAAAAATGTGTTAATAATATAATAATAAGTTTAAGTAGACCTTTATAAAGTTTAATAAGTAGCTTACCAATCTTTAACAAAATACCAATTTAATTGGGTGTTATATTGGTGTCCAAATACCAAGTGAAATTGGGTTTATATTAGGTACAGTTACTACTGTAGATACCTAATTTTTATAATGAAAAATTAGTAAAATTATAATAAGGGTTCTTTTCTGTAATTACTGAGTTATGATGACCCACTAATATGCAGCAGACCTAAATATTTGGTTATTTTGAGCTGTACTAAGGTAAAAATCACGTCCCAAGGCTTATACTAAATAATAAGTAAAATATAAGGAAAAACCACCAATTGTCAGTATAGTCTAGTATACAAGTATGATATAATAATGTTTATTTATGGTCCTACTACTTATTAATAAATTATTTAGTGATTAAACCTCAGGGGAAGACTAATAAAATAGTTACACTCAAATAAAACTCACCATACTTGGATTTTAATGTGTGCTAGTGGTGGAAAATAGATGAATAAAATATAGTTATAGCTTATATAGAGATAATATCAATTTATAATGGCTTTATAATATATTTCTGAATGCTTAAAATTTTATTGTATTGTTTTTTTGAATTGTAGTAATTGAATGATGATAAATAACCGTCAAAATTCCTCCTTACTTATACCCAAATCCACTGGAGTGCACAGACCTTTAATCCAGATAATGTCACTGCTATCCCTGGCAATTACAGCACTGTGAGGGCCCATCACCTCCCCATGGCTTCCAATTCAAGCAGATTCAACACCAAGACCTCCAGTAAGGACCCTCCATCACTATTAATGATAACACAGATCTATACCACAAATAGAAAATCCAGATAAAAGCGGATACCATAAAGAAACAGGTAAAATAAACAATCAAAAAGAGATTTAATGAAACCAAAAGCATATAAAAGAAACAAATAAAATTTCCAAGCCCCCAAAAACATCCCCAAGCATCCAAATTAACCCAGAAATGACCTTCCAACCCAAAAACCGTGAATAACCATCCAAGGAAGTAAATTTAGTTGTCCAAACTGAGTGTATGCGCCTGATATAGATGTCTATGCTTCTTTGGGCGTTGTGAGTCCACTGATTTCGTCCATATGACCTAAAATAAGCAGAAAAACAAAGGTTTTAGGCTATTAAGGGGCTAAAATCACTTATATACCTAAATATACATAATATTCTGCATATTTCACTGAATATGAGATTTATGCACACATATAAGCTTATGTATGTCAATAATTACTTCATATCACTTAAGATAAGTATATTATGACTCCATTAACACCTTAATAAGTATTATTAGGCTATGGATAAGCTATTTAAACTACTATAAGTTTATATAATAGAATAATAATTATATATATATAATATAATAATATAAATTATTATTTTAACCTTATTTTTAAGATATAAGCTTAATTTACTCAAGGTTATCTTATTTTAAGCATAAGAAATACTCAGTCCTAGGGATATCTAGGCTGACACCACCCCTCTAAGATCAATGCACAGCAATGCATTTGGCACCTGTACCAGCCAAATGCAATAAAAACCCCTCAGAAGCGCTCCCCAACCTCCTAAAACAGAGGCGGCCGGGCCTCCCTGAAGACAGAAAACCACTAAAAACATCTAATCTACTTAGAAAAATACACTACCACTACTAAAACCCTTAAAACACAAAATTAAGCTATGACAACTTTGAGACAAAAAACGTGGAGCTAAATTAGCCCTACCTAATGGTACTAAGCACTTAACCCTAAGCCCTAAGGTTAGCCCGTAAAACTCAAAAAAAAAAATTAAACAGCTATCTTTTATAATGAAATATGAGGAAATGACCCCTTGAAACTTAGAATATGAAAAATGTCCAGAAGACATGAAATGTAGAGAATATCCGGGGCTATCTAATGGTAGTACCCACATACCGGCAGTCCAAATATTCACGGAATAAATCCAGAAAAACGCCCAATTGTTCAACCAATGTCAATTAAGACATGCAAAAACAGCACCAAACCGCACAACAAAGGCCCCTGGCAATGTTGGAAGACCACACCAGAGGTGATATCCTTGTTCCTTACTCAGTTTTCACTATTTTCTGGCTACAATTGTCTGTGCTTGGTGCAAAGTCAGTTCTTCATTTAACTTAACTTAGCAACTGTTTTCTCTGGTGTAGTCTTGCAAGCTATATCAAGTATTATTTCTGTCTCTGGTGTGGATTTTCAGCCTACATCAAGTATTATTGCTGTCTCTGGTGTGGATTTGCAACCTACATCAAGTATTATTGCTTTCTCTGGTGTGGACATTGGTCTACATTTCAGTTCTCTGGTTTGGTAGTCTGTCTTGTGACTACTTTCTTGACTGATCAGGCAGTCAAGTGTATCGGAAAAGGGGCTTTGGTAAACAGAAACCAATTTACTGTAGCAGGGTAATCTCACTTGTTTTTCTAAAGGGACAGGGGATTTTCTCTCTGGATTTACTCCAACTCCCTTGGTCAAAGCCTATAGCTAGTAATATAGGATTGTCTACAATGTGAGTAAAATAATCCAAAACAAGTATTAAAATGATATTTAAGTGTTTTAATTGAAACAAATAAAATTATTTTGACATAAAATTTTATGTAATCAATTTAATCTAGTATAAAACAGAAATAATTGATTTTTTTTAAATATTTAATTAGTGCAATAACTAGTTTGAATGAAACAAGTTATTAATTTAATGATATTGCTAATTAAAAGTGAGAGTTTTAATACCCTTTTATTAAATAAGTGTTTTAACTATTAAGGGTTAAAAAAGCGCCCAATATTTATGGATAATAACATATGAAAAGTTTTATTTAATATATATATATTATTAATTAAGTTTTAATTACATTTTAAGTTAATATTACCATTACACTTATAATATATGTTTATAAATAACTAGTTATTAATTTATAAATATTAAATAAATAAAAATGTGTCATGATTTGTAGAATATAATATATATTATTTTTTATGTAAGTATATAAATAATTTATTTAATAATAAAATTAATATAATAATTATTTTACTTATTAATAAAATATTTATATAATTTCATTATAAAATAAATTATTTTATTTTAAATACATAAAATATAAGTTTATTCCTTCTTATGGTTCCAATAAAGTATTATAACATTTTACTGTGCTCCTGAGACAGCCTTTCTGACAGTTACTCATTCAAAAGAGATTTCAAATGGTTAGCACTTTGCAATACTCAGATACCTCATTTAAACCAAAAAACTTAGATAATTTTAAATAGTATTTTTGCCCAATTCCACAGTTGTAAATAATTGCTTGCTTGAAAGGCTTATCTGATTTGGAAGACAAATTTACATTTAATAATCCTCCTCACTCATATTCTTTGACATCAAAAGCTACTCTACTTTTAATCTTTGAATATTGATAGATACTTATTAAAAGACTAAATTTGAATAAACATAAAAAAATTTTAAAGCATAATTTATGCATATAGCTTCATCTCTCAAAATTTTCTTTTTTTCTTAAAGAAGAAAAATATATTTAAATAAAAGTCATGTTGATTTTTGAAACCCTATGCAGCCAAAAATCAGTGCTGCAATTTCAGAGGAATATGAAATTTACCAAATAGTTATAGGAATATATTTTATAATTCTAATGAACCCTTACAACATCAAAATTTTCTCTCAGTTATATATTTTTTTATATCATTGAAGCTAGTAAAAATATGCATAGAGAAATGTGTTTTCACTAATCCATGAAATTTTTTAATATTTGGGAATAATTGATTTAATGTTCCATAAAAAATATGTCTAAAAGTTGCACATCCATTGAAATTAAAAAAGGTTTTGTAATATTTAAATTTCAAAGGAAAGGAGTCCCACCATTTTATAACACCAATAAAATTTACATTACTGAAGAACAAAGTCAGGGAAATTTTTGGCAGTATTTTTCACATACAGGAATTTTTTTTTAATGAATAACTTAATTGGGATGAAATTTTCCATATATATAACAATTTTCATCTAAAATAAGTTATCTCAGAATCTAGAATGTGTCTTCCCCCAACTGAGCTTCTATACTTCAGGAAAGATTGTGGACCTTCTAGCAGGTGCCAATTTTTTTTCTCATAATAAAAACTAAGTGTAAATATTGTATCAATAGCAAATAATATTTAAAAATTTGAATACATTTTCATATCTGAAATTTATATGTCAATCAATTTTTTCAGTAAAAAAAATTTTTCATCCACAATTAACTTGAAAATATGATCTTCCAGAGGTGAAATTGAAGTAGCTACTTCATTCAGCCTGAGTAATTACAAGCCTTTATTCAAAAATATTTTCAATAAAATTTTGGTTTCCTTTCAGCACCAGAGTATTAATATTTTACACTATCTAATGAAATCCATTTATCCCATATAAATTGGAAAGATTTTTATCCATGATATACCAGAAGTTGAAGACATAAACTTAATAGGGGGTATCAAAGTTAGAAGTTTGTAATTATTTAAAAGATATTTTACAACAAAAAAAGGAAGACACAAACTTGACATTAATTCTCTGTAAAGAGGTGTTTTGGGGGTATAATATGGCATATTTTAAAAAATAATCATTTTTGATTTTGTAGAAAAATGGGATATTGTGAAATGGAAGATTTTTAGCTTTGATACCCCCTAATAGATTTAATGAAATAATGTAAGTATTAATAGATTTAAATGAATTTATCATTTTTTTTAAATTCTCAAATTTATTTATTCCATTCTTTTGACAACTCAGAAATATTTTTTTATGAAATATATCATGTTACCGTGTTACAAAGTCACCATGAATAATCAAACACATGTCTAGTTTATGAAAGTTTGATTTTAAACAATGTAGATTAAAATTTTACAAAAGCATTACTTTTAAATAAAAATGAAATAAAATAAAAATAAAAAACAAAAAACAAAATTATTTTTGTCTATCTCCATAAATACTTACATTTTTTTATCCTGTGTAAATTATTTATCAGCACTTTTTTCACCCCCTGGGGCCCCCACTAGGCCCGAATAGGGGCTAAGAAAGGGCTGATAATTTTTCAACTTAGTCTTATTATTAATGTCTAAGTTTAATCAAAAGAAACTAACATCCTTCCTACAATTTTGACTATCTTGATGGGTTCATGAAAGAAAATTTTTTCTCATATTTATAACTCATTGTTGCTTCTTTCCTTCCCATGATACCCCATAATCATATATTTTTTTTCATTTTTAATTTATGAAGCACATACTTGCACTTTATTCAGTAAGAATTATATAAAGAAGTTATTTTGGAGCAAAAGTTACTATAAACTATATTTTTCATAAATTTTTTATAATTCTTCAAAGTTTCATGTCTTAAAAAAATGGATGCTGTGTGCCTTCTTTTAATGTAACTTTTTTTTTTAAAATTATTATTAATATTTAAAAACTTTTATAAATTTTATAATTTAGTTAAATTTTTTGGAATTTTTTTTTAAAAAAAATAGGATTTTTGATGTCTTTTGAATTATTTTGTGATCTTGTGAATTTTTTCAAATTTTTTGTGAATACTCACAATTTTTCAGTGAATTTTTTGGACCTGATGTTTTTTTTGTCATTTTTTTGATTTTTTTTTGATGGTTTTTAAGTTTGAATAGGAGTCAAGTCATGTGCCAAAAAGATGCAGCATCTTTTCAAGCACATGGCTTGATTCCGATTCCTCTAGTTCAATTTTCTATACAGACCACAAATCTTCACAGAATTATATTCCTTGTGGTCCATCTAAAAACTTGCACTGAGGAATTGGATTCCAGCCTTGTACTTGAAAAGATGCTTTGTCTTTTTGGCACATGAATTCAAGTTCAATTCAAGCATTAAAACAGTGAGAAAAACACAAAAAAATTCAAAAAAAACCAAAATAATAAATAGAAACATAAAAAGAAATTTAAAAAAATTCAATAAAATTCAAAAAACACAAAAAAAAAATTGCAAAAATCTATAAAAAATTCAAAAAATTCAAAAAATCCTGTATAATTTCAAAAAATTAAAAAAATCCAAAAAAAGTCAAGAAATTCAAAAATAATTCAAAAAATACAAAAAATTTAAAAAATTCAAAAAACTTCAGAATACTTCAAAAAACTTCAAAAAATCCAAAAAAATCAAAGAGCTCAAAAAAATTCCATAAAATTCAAAAAAAAATTCAAAAAACTTAAATGAAGTGCTATTAAGTTCCAAAAAATTCATAAAAATTATTTAAGGCCTAAAAAAATCTATAAAAAAATCTTACAATGCTAAAAATTCTAAAAATACTCAATTTCAATAGAAAATTAATACATAATTTTAATAATCAGCAGAAATTAAAAAAAAGGTTAATAAATTATAAAAATTTAATAAAAATTTTTACACAAGTGAAAAAACTCAGGAAATTTTTCTAAAAATATATAAGATAGAAAATAAGATAAATATTTCTTTTTTTAAAGAGATTTGGTTTTCATATATTTTTTACTGAAAAATTCTTGACTAATACCAACTCTTTCTTTATTTTTTTCAAGGAAAATTGATGCATATATGATAAAAATTGTCTTATATTTTACCATGTGTTAGAGTGGCCTTTTCTGCTGTTACCTAAAAGTCAAAAAATAATATAAATTAAGCAAGAGATAAAGGACAGGTGAAAAGAAATAAAGAGCCCAGTATTTAAATTAGTATCTTTCTCAGTATGGATGGTCATGATTGAAAAGCAATGCAGAAGAACTCCACCAAAGATATGTGCATGTATATACATGTGCAATAGTAACATCACACAAATGTAATTGGAAAGAAGCAAAATAAAATGTAAAATATGAAAAAAATTATAGGTTCTTACACTACACTTCAAATGTAAACATCAAATTGAAGAATTTAACAAAGAGGATGAAGAAAGATTGCTATAACTTAAAACACTTGCACCAAAAGAAGTTTGCTAGTGGGAAGCAAGGTTCTCATGAGGTTTCATAAAGGTTCATCCATTTTAAATTCATAATTAGATGGTCCTTCTTTCATTTTTGAATGTCTTCCCAATTGTGCATCAGTTAATGAGTTCAAATGGTCATGTTTTAAGAACCAATACCAATGGAGCCTGTCAGCCAGGCTATACCAGGAGCCAAGTAAATGTTTGTCAATTAAATGGAACTAAAAGAGGACATAAAAATATGCTTATTATGTATATAAATTAATATTATATTTCATAATGAAATTATATAAGTATTTTATTATATATAAGCAAAATAAGTATTATATTAATTTTATTATTATATAAATTATATATACATTTAAATGAAGCGTAATAAATGTTATATTCTATATATTATGGCGCATTTTTATGTATTTAATAAATATAAATTAATAATTAATTAATTATAAACATATATTATAATTATAAGTATAAAATTAACTTATAATGTAATTATATTAATTAATTAAATTAATATATTAAATAAAACCTTACATATGTTTTTAAAGAATAATATTGGGCGCCTTTTTGATTCCAAAATGTGTCATAAAAGTATTAAACAAGTTAAAACACTTTATTAAATATATTATTAATGTTTTATTCTAAAATTTGGTTATTTTGTTATAATATGTATTTGTTTTAATTTAAAATAATTATTACACTAATAAAAGTAATTAAAACAATTGATTACTCGTTTTTTATACTGAATTAATTTATTACATTATTTTTACGTGTTAAAATAAGTTTATTTTTCTTGTTTCATTCAAATTGGTTATTACTTAAAAGATTATAAGACATGTTTTAAAATAAATTAATTTTTTTATGTGTCTCAAAATTATTTAATTACTCACTAATTTTATGGTTACTGTTTGGGTTTATATTTGTGTATATTTGGGCTCTAACTCATTTGTCTTATTAATTGTGTCATATTTCTCCTTACACTACTCAAAATCTAATATTTGTTATTATGTTTTTATTATTCTTTGTATATACTTTATTATGACACTTCAGAGGTCCCCTTGCCTATATAAAGGCCTTGGGTAACCCTCTGTAGCACCATCACTTATTACAATCAACTTTTAACATATTGTTTAAATATATACAACATGTTTATTTTATTTTTATCAGTATTATAAGTCTAATTTAAAAAGTAAATAAATATTCTATGGTTGCAGTAAGTCTATTAATAATAATAATTGATTGCCGCACATTGAAGATAGTACTTACTTAAATAAATATATTATAAATAAATAAAACCTCACCATTGTGTCAATCTTAAGAAATAGTCATTGCATCTCTCTTAAAAAACTCAATTATTTTATTACTCTTATTAATTTCATTTCTTATCATCTTTTGTAAAACCCTTTCTTTATTTTTTCCTTTTCCTCCTCCTCATTTTTCCCTCTTATTCTCCTTCTTCTAGACAACTGACCAGCAATTGAGGACCTTTCCAAATGACGACAACAATACACCAACTTGCAACAAACGACATTGTGCACGGACCACCTAAAACAAAAAAGCAAATTTTTTCCACAGCCGTGTTTTGAACTTGGGTTCAAACTTTTGGGTTTATAATAAATTAAATAATATATAATTTTGAAGTGATATCTCAATTACTATAGTAAGGTAAAATTTGCACCTCTCACTTATATTATTAAATTTTTATTGCAATAAACGTGATTGTGGCTTAATTTCTGAATCACTGAGTGTAAGTGTTCAAATTTTTTTAATTTTTTATTCCTAGTTGAACATAATAGATTTATACTCTTAGTCCTAGAAGATCATTAAATTTTTAATAAATTAATAAATTAATTTTTATTAAATTATTTTTGATTTATTGGTTGACCATAATATTACTCAGTGCTTAGTCCCAATATTGCCAATATATATATATATTTTGGTATTAATTGTTTTTGGTTGGTCCCATAATTATTATTGGTATTTCTTAATAAACAATAGTAATTTCATATTTTTTGTATTACATTATTTTAATTAATTGATTTTTGAATAAAAATTTAAATTTTTTATATTTGTTAAAAAATGATTTGATTATATTTTATTTTTAAAATACTAATTTGAATAATTAAATTTTTTTTGATTATTTATTCACAGTTTTTATGTCCAGTAGTTTGGCTAACAGCATGGATAACTTACATGTGGATGAAATTGGTGTGGATGTTGACAAAGAATCTGTAGTTTATTCAAAATTAACTTACAAAAATTATTCAGCTGACAAAAGACCTTCAGGACGTGGAAATGGCAGGAGAAGTGGCAAACCCCCCTCACCAAACACCTCTGAATGAAGCAAAACCTCAGATAAATCAGGAAAATCCACTAAAGGGTATAAGAATAAAAAATATACCTCTGAATCAAAAAAAAAACAACCTTTCAAGTCACATAAAAGAACTGAAGGCAGAAAGTATGAAATACAAGGCAAGAGTAGACACACTCTGGCAACAGATTCAGGAGCTATTAAATCAAAAACAGGTTCAACCTCCTCCTTTCCCAGACTCTCAGTCTCAGCCTCAGCCTCATCAGGCACCCAGCTCCTTCACTAAAAGTCAAAGCACTCTGCATGTGGAGCAGTGGACATTGGATTACTTGATGAACCATTGCCAACAGAATGTTCAGCAACCAGCAGCTCAACACACTGGCTTATCCAGGACACCAACCTACCATCCATCTCCTCAGCCTCATCCTTATCAGGGAGGCAGAAGAAAGAAGACACAGGGGAAATTTCCTCCCTTTCCATGGTAAGTAATTTTTTTGATAAACATGTTGGTATGTATAATAAAAAATCTTCTTCCACAGGTAATATTGTGGATCATGGTGAATGAACAGTTAAACCCATAAAAAGACAACTTCCTTTAATGAGTAGCCCCAATGATGTAATTAGCAAATTATCATTTGATGAACCTTTACATTTGACTTCTACTTCTTTGATTAATCCTTCTCTTACAATTAAGAATGATTCTGTTTCCCCTGAAGTCTATACCTTACTTGAGAAAACTTCTGAGGAAATATTGAAAGATACACTTGATTTTAATGTTGTGAAAGAGAAACATTTGAGAGATATATTAGTACATGAGAGTGATAGATTGAATAATTTGCACTTGCATTGTAAATTGAGTTCCTCTGTACAAGATACAGCTTATTTTAAAATCAAAGAAACTTTGTGTCAAGGGGTCCATTGGTCTAGAAGATTTTATTTGAGGGTTATACAAGGATTTTAAGGGACTTAATGGACTCTCAAACAAAGTAAGTATTTCTTAATCCAATTGATTGTTTTTACTCAAATTATAAGAGGTGTTTTAAATATTAATATATTTTATAGCTTAGAATTACGTTGATGTAAATTCTAATGTTATAAAGTATAGAAATAATAGATATGATTTAATTATTTTAAATGTAAAAAGTAAGTAAGGAATGAATCAAAAGTACAAAAAGGAAGGGCCTTTTATAGGCAAAATGTGAGAAAACAAAAACACGGAATTAACATCTTCCAGTACAAGAGTATGAGAGAAAAAACTTAAATAAAGAAAGTATGTGAAATAATGAAGGCTATACTAAATGGAGCGTCAAAGAAGATATCAATATTATTTGAAATAAAAATTGAGCTCTCTTAATTGTCACATTTAGTACAAAACATTTTCTTTTAAAATGTAGATTCAATGGTATTTGAACTTCTTAATAAAAGAATTTGAATTTTTTTTATATTTTATTATATTTTAATACTAATTTGATTCCCACTCATCTGTATTATTGATCATGGTGTTAAGGAGTAAAATATGTATGGGAAAAGTACTTATTAATTTTATTAATTATCTACCTTACTTAGTGTACTTAGCTAGTTACCTGTAATTAATACATAAGTAACTTTAATAATTTATTAATTTATTAATAAGGATTTAAAAGGTGTGGCTTCACCTCAGTAAGATAATCAATTATTTTACTGGGTAAGTCCAGTAGCCTGGCTGACACTCCCTCACTCTAAAAAAAACAATAAAAAAATCTATGATTTTTTCTTTTTATACTTTTTTAGTAGAGTAGGAAGATTAGATATCTCCTTCCCATGTATCCAACAATCATATATAGATTATTTATTCTTGAATCTCAATAAGTATTCTGTACCTTTTTCAGCAGTGACTATTCAGTCATTTATAATTTTTTCAATTTCTGCTGTTTCAGTGATTTCATTTGGGGTTTTCTTTGGTCTTCCCCTCTTTTTTGGAAATAAGTCACTATTGGATGTGTAAGGTTTCAGAAGAGATATTGGAAAAACAGGATGTTTTCTGTCATATGGAGAATACAAAATATCCTCAACTGCATTATCTCCAATCATTCTTCTGACAAAAAATAGACCAACAAATGGATCTTTCAATTTGTTATTACCTGATTTGGTAAGAAGGTTGAACATGGTTGTTTGATGAAGAAAGAATGTGGAAATTCTTAATTGAAGGGAGGATGGGGTCTTCCAACATTATCAGGGGCCTTTTTTGTGTGATTTGGCGCTGTTTGTGCGTATCTTAATTGAAATCTGTTGAGGAATTGGTTATTTTTCTGGTTTTACTCCGTGGATATTGGGTCTGCCGGTATGTGGGTACTACCATTGGTTAGCCCTGGTTTTTCTCTATATTTTATGTCTTGAAGATATTTTTCATATTCTAAGTTTTAAGGGGTCGTTTCCTCATTTTCTATTTAAAAAGATAGCTGTTTAATTTTGTTTTTTGTGTTTTACGGGCTAACCTTAAGTCTTAGGGTTAAGTACTCAGTACCATTGGATAGGGCTAATTTAGCTCTATATTTCATGTCCCAATGTTGTTATAGTGAAATTATGTGTTTTAAAGGTTTTAGTAGTTGTAGCTAATTTTTCTAAGTAGATTAGGTGTTTTTATTGTTTTTCTGGCTTCAGGGAGGCCGGGCCGCT
The DNA here is from genome assembly GCA_030280995.1 of Hemileia vastatrix. Lineage (NCBI taxonomy): Eukaryota > Fungi > Basidiomycota > Pucciniomycetes > Pucciniales > Zaghouaniaceae > Hemileia > Hemileia vastatrix. The sequence goes on from JASXTE010000020.1 coordinate 1,929,160, forward strand.
TCAGGAGGCGCCTCTGACGTTGGGCAACCCGCCCGCCTCTGTTTTAGAAGGTTGGGGAGCGCTTCTGGAGGGTTTTTATTCAATTTGGCGGGTACAGGCGCCAAATTTGTGGGTGTGCATGGGCTCTTAGATAGTGGTCTGTGTGTACATAGTGAATAAGACAGTTTGGGGCAACTTCAACTATCATACAACCATCCAGTGTGGTAGCCTAAAGTTTAGTATGGCACTTAAGTACGTAAATGAAGTTATTACGGTGTGCAAGATTGGCGCTATTATTTTTTATAAAAGGGTTTTATTTAATTTATTTGAGTTTTAAATATGAAGAAATTGGTCAAAAGCCAATGCCTACGCAAAACAATATCTTTTACGGAGAAAACTTATTATTACAGTCTGAAAATTTTATAAGTATCAAGTCAAGTCACTCAAGAACCTTGGGAAATTTTTCCAGAATTTTACTATTTTTCTTATATTTTTTAATGAATTTTAAAGTTTTATAGAAATATTTATGTTTTTTAGAAAATACTTAATTTTGATGAATTTTCGCGGGGTGATTAGAGCTGCGCAGGCTAACAAAATTAGTTGGGAATGTAAAGGAGAAGTAGCTCTATCATGTGTAATTTTTCTAGATTTTTTATTATAGTTTTAAAGGTTCTAATTGAGTCCCAAGCTCCGGATGGACTCCGTTTGGACTCCGTTCGGACTCCAGACGGACTTTGTACGAGCTCTGGACGGGCTCCGGATAGGCTCTGGTGAGCTCTGGAGGGGAAACTTAGGCACGTGACTAGGTATACTTAAGAGCCTCTCAGACTCAAAATTGGGAATCATCTTACAATCATCATAGATCATACAGCTTAATCTTTAACCACCACATTCTCATTTTTTTATTACTCAACAAATTAAATAAATTTGTAATACCCTTATAACTTTATATTATATATATAACATTTTAGAAATACTACTCAACAATTTAAATCACACTTCATACAGGGTATCTTTAGAAAGTTCTACATCACTGGGACTTGATTATTGCTGTCTCATTAAAATTTAAATCATCATAAAAACATATAAGTCAATCATTAGATCTTTCACTGGTACTACTTAACTGTTGTAATCAGTATTTCTTTCTCAACAGCCACTTCTTTTTAAATCTCAATAAGCGTTAAACATATCAGAGTTTCATTATTTTTTTATCAATCAGATCCAAGAAGACTGGTTAGCTTAGTGATTTAGAATTCCCATTTTGTTATTTTTTATTGGAAGGACGGGGTTTTCAGCTAAATCCACACATCTCCTCCGGATTCTGCTTACAGCAAGGCAACTGTAAGAGTTTACCTTACCATAGTTGGCGCCCAACGTGGGGTTCGAAATCTCTAGCTTTTTCTAGGACTTTTTTTTTTTGGGTCAAGGTCTTTGTTAATAGCTTGCAAGAGGCTTATTCTTTGGAACTCTAATCAATCTTTGTTATTATCCTGCAAGAGGCTTGTTTATTTTAACGGTTTTTAACGCTTTTTCTTTACTTATTGGGATGTCTTCTGCTGTTGCTTCTGGATCTTCTAACCCTCTTACTCCCTCAGTTAGAATTGTTTCTTGGGATGGCCCAAAGTTTGATGGGGAGGAGGTTAAATGGTTCATTAGCAGGTATGAAGCTGCTGCTGATGTTGATGGTGCTTATCATGTGGATATGGTGAAGCAAGTTAGGTTTTTTATTGCTGATAGGGAGGTGGAAAAAGAGGTTATTGCTATGCAGGCATTTAAGGACAAAGATTGGGTTAAGCTTTCTAAAGCTATGGTTGATAGATGGGGTGTTAGGTTTACTATGATGGACCTCAATAAAATTTTTGGAGACTGGCAAGCAAAAGGTGGAGTTTCTTCTATGGCTGACTTCAAAAAGCTCTGTGTTCAGTTTGATTAAGTGGTGGAATATCTCATACTGGTGGACGAGTTAGTGCATGAGAACCAGGCAAAAGATTTGTTTTGGTCAGCATGCAGTAGGGATATTTGAATGGGAGTCTTGAAGGATCTTTCAAGAAAAGATTTGATGAAGGAACTTCCTAATGGTGAGCAGAAACTCCCGGCTCTGGAGGTTATCAAAGAGAACATTCAGGCTCATCTCAAGTTGTTAGCATTGGACAAATATCAAGAGTCCTGCACTCAATATGTTAGCAAGGTTAGCGAAGTTTTGGCCAAAAACAACGATATTATGGTTAAAGCCCATGAGGCCAAGAAGGCTCAAATGGGATTACCTGCTGCTAAAGTTGAGGTTAATGTGGATAATAAGATAGTCAATCACCTGGCCAATTTAACTAAACATTTAAAATTATTTGTTCAAGAAACACAGAAGGCTAACAAGGCCCAAATCGCTTCTTTGTCGAAGTCAACTTCTTATCAATCTAGAGGGTACAAACGTCGAAATTATAATGGCAATAATAACGGTAACTGCTTCTCAGACAATGGTAGAAATGGTGGGAATGGTGGTAGTAGTTATAGAGGTGGATATGATGAGCCAAAGGTGTGCTCCTATTGTAATAGGAGGGGGCACAGAGCAACAGTTTGTTTTGCTCTTGATAAGGATATGGATGCTGGGCCAGTTTTATTTTATGGTAAAATTTATAAATTTCCTGATGGTTTGTTCATCAAGCCCAGTGATGGACAGTCTCCTTCTGATTTGGTCAGAAGAAGTTTAATGGCTGAAAGGAGAGCCAGATTTGAAGAGGTGACGGATGAAGATGTTAATGCCAAGGGTTGCAAAAATGGTAATGGTAATGGTGGTAAATCTGACAAGGGCAAGGTGAAAGAGGTCAGTAAAGCCAAATTTTCTACTTCTTTTGGAGGTTTAGAGCTGGCAACGGTTGCCCAAGTGGAGGGTAGTTGTATGGCCGGCAAATACAATGTTAATGCTGCTAGAAGAGCAGCTGCTACTAAGGCAAAGAGTAGCATTCAGAGCCAATTGAGGGCTAATCCTGGCAAGGCCAATAACAAAGTGAACCCTTACTCTAAGGAAAAAAATTCTAGTGCTCAAACTGCCGCCAACAAATTGAACCCTTACTCTAAGGACAAATTATATAAAATGCAGAAAGGGATTGCTGATATGGGGCCCCCTAGTTATGGCAAGTTTGATTTAAATGGTGAGCCTATGCCAGAGGATGATTCAGATTCTGAGGAGGATGTACCATTGGCGTCTCTACCCAGACCAAGTTTTAGTGGTCCCATCCCAATGGAGGGTGTAAGAAGGAATAGCAATGGATCAGGATTATTGCAAGAAGCTGGTGAGGGAGTTAGGGTTATAGAAAGTGAAGATGTTATAATGGGGGGTGAAGATGGCTCGGTTGGACCTCCAGAGGTACCCAGGGCCAAGATTGTTAAATCAAAGGTCCAGTATGAGTGGCCAGTAGTTTCTGGTCAAGCTAATGCGATGGACGTAGTTTTGAATAGGGTGAATCAACTGCAGATTCCCTTATCTTTGGGGGAGTTATTTACGATTAGTCCGGCGCTTGCTGAAAAGCAAAAGAAGCATTTGACAAGGCGTCAGGTTTCCACTGGAGAGGTGGAATATATTTGTGAAAATGTTGAAAAGTTTGGGGAAGATGTAGATATGCATTTTTCCGCTCCTCTGGGTTACCTGGTGGTAACTCTTAACGGTAAAGAAATAAAGGCCTTGGTCGATTCAGGCTCTCAAATTAATTTAATTTCGTTGGAGAAAGCGATGAGTATAGGCTTGCCACTTAAAAGTGGAACTGGGGGTAATCTCAGAGGCATTGGAGGGCATGCAACAGAGCTGATGGGTACAGCTGAGCATGTCAGGTTAGGCATTGGTGGATCTGTTGGTAAGGTTCACTTTTATGTAGCCAGAGGAGCAGTCAAAACTGTTCTTGGTGGTCCTTTTTTTATGGATTTTGAGGCCAGGATAGGGTATCAAGCTGGCATGGGGATTAGTTTGGAGATCAGTGGTGAAGATATGCGGAGGTTACATATGCGGTTAGCCCCTCCTGGAGATGAAGGTTGCAAAACATGGCCATGGATTACTACTCTGTGCCAGTGTTGTGTTTGCACTAAGAAGCGGCGTATAAAACGGACGGCTTCTGGTAAATTATGTTTGTTGGAAAGGGATGAAAGCCCTCATTTTTTGGGGTAGAGGGGGCTGATCACTCTAATGTTGTAATCTCTCCTCATGATGAGATCCCGGATTGCAATAGGTCAGCTCACTTGGAGATATTTCAAGTGGATTCTCAATTATTTTCTGTTAATATTATCTTGGAGTGCAAATATGGTATGGACTTTTCTATATGTTTAATGTATTTACCCTGTTTTTCTATTTTATTTAAAAATAATGAAAAAGGCAAAATGGGCCAAATTAGGTTGGATAAAAATTGGAAGGGTATGTTTTATAACCTCCAGCAAGAGGTTAAACTTCAAGTATCTCTTCTATTATTGACCTCCAGAAAGAGGGAAAACTGCAAATATCACATCAAAACCCGATTAAAAATCTCAGTATAATTAAAACACAAAAAAATAATTTATGTGAAAATGTTATTCTGAACCTCCAGCAAGAGGTTAAACTGCAAGTATCTCCATCTATTATGGACCTCCAGCAAGAGGGAAAACTGCAAATATCACATCGAAACCCGATTAAAAATCTCAGTATAATTAAAACACAAAAAAATAATTTATGTGAAAATGTTATTCCGAACCTCCAGCAAGTGGTTAAACTGCAAATATCTCCTTCTATTATGGACCTCCCTCGAGCATGAGGGTAAACTGCAAAAATCTTATCAAAATCCAAAAAAAAATCTCAGTATAATTAAAACACAAAAAACAAATTTTTGTGAAAATTCAATTCCGGTCCTCCGGCAAGAGGTTAAACTGCCAACTTCATTACGGGCAATTTACTGTTGGATAAGGGAAGCAAAGGTGTTGGAATATCTGTTTATAAATTAGACAAGGGAAAGGAGAAAAAGGTAAAGTTTAAAAATGAAACAAAATATTTTTCTAATTTTTCTTATTCCGATTCTGACGATGAAGAAGATTTATTTGATGAAATTTTTAATGGAGATACAAAAGTAAATGTTTTACCTCAATTTTATTTAGATGTGGATGCAGCCAGATATAAGAAAGTAGCAAATAAAGTTCGACCTATTAATGAACCTCTACCTGCCAAATTAACTCCAACCTTGAGAAGACCAAGGTTATCAAGAGATCCAAATGAAAGTCCCTTGGTAAAGAATCTGCCTGAATTTTTTGAGATGTCAAGAATCACTTTTGAGAGACTGGGTGTTTTTAATTTTGTACCTGATGTTTGGTTGTCAGGAGAAGAGAAGAAGTTGTTGTTGGATGTGATGGTCAAGCGAGAGATGGCCATTACTTTTGTAGAAGAGGAGAGGGGTGTGTTGAAGCATTCCTATGGGGAGCCTTTTAAGATTCCTGTGGTATGTCATGAACCGTGGCAGCAGAAACCGATTCCTATTCCGGCTGCATTAAAAGAAGCCTATATTGAAGTTGTCAGAGAACGGATACGCACTGGACTGTATGAGTAATCGACGTCAAGTTATTCTAGTCCGGTTTTTTGTATCAAGAAACCAAATGGCAAGCTTAGAGTTATTCATGATATTAGGGAATTAAATAGGGTTACAATAAAGGATGCTGGGATACCGCCTAGTGCTGAGGAGTTTGTTGAAGCGTTTGCAGGGAGAGTGTGTTATGGTTTGGGAGATATTATGGGTGGATATGATGAGAGAGAGTTACATCCAGACTCAAGGCCTCTCACTACATTCGATACGCCACTAGGATGTTTACAGTTAACAAGATTACCTCAAGGAGCAACAAATTCGGTTGCAGTTTATCAAGCTCAGATGGCTTGGATCCTTCAAGACGAAATTCCACAAAATGCTGGAATCTTTATAGATGATGGAGGAATTAAGGGACCAACAACTGACTATGATAACCAGGTGTTGGAAGAGAATCCCGGGATACGCAAATTCATTTGGGAGTTTACAATTACATTAGAAAGAATCTTGTTTCGAATTGAAGAGGCTGGTTTAACTATTTCAGGTTCAAAGTTTTCATGTTGTGTGCCAGCCTTAGAAATATTAGGCCATGTGGTATGTAGAGAGGGTAGGATTATGTCCAAGAAGAAAGTTAACAAAATTTAGTCCAAGCCAAGACCCAAGAATATGACTGAAGTTAGAGGTTTTTTAGGCGTTTGCGTATATGTTAGAATGTTTATCAAGGACTTTTTTTCATTGGCAGCTCCATTGAGACAGTTAACAAGAAAGGATGCAGACTGGGAGTGGGATGAAGAGTGTGAGAAGGCATTTTTGAAGTTGAAGGAGGTTGTGGGGAAGGATTTAGTCCTGCACAAGTTGGATTATGGAAAAAAATCTGGCAGAATTTATTTAGAAGTTGATTCAAGTCAGGTTGCAGCTGGGGCGGTTTTGTCTCAGATGGATAAAGCTGGTTACATCAGGCCTGTTAGGTATGAATCTGTAGTATTTACTGAGGTCAAATCAAGATATTCTCAACCAAAATTGGAATTATGTGGTGTGGCAAAAATACTGAAGAAACTTCAGCATATTTTGTGGGGGCAACATTACGAGTTGCAAGTGGATGCGAAATTGTTAATCCGGATGAATAATTCCATAAGTTTACCAAACGCACCCATGACAAGATGGGTAGCTTTTATTCAACATTTTTCTTTTGATTTAGTTCATAAGCCTGGCAAGACTTTTACTATTCCAGATGGTTTATCAAGGAGACCACCCACTGAAGAAGATTCAGACTCAGAAGAGTTCAATGAAGATATACCTATTATCAAAGCCAGCACTAAAGGAGCTGAAGACTTTCCATACCTCCCCCATGAGGTTAAACTGGCAGCAATATTTTGTTTAGATTATGTTGATGATGACCTCCACCAAGAGGATAGACTGGAAAATAGTTTTTATGTTAATAAAGGTGTTGGAAAAGGTGTAGATAAATTCAGTAGAAAGGAGGTAGAAGAAGATGTGGTGTATGTGGAAGAAGATGGATTGGTAGTGTGGGATAGTAGTAAGTTAAGGAATGGTGTATATGTTGGAGAATTAGAGAATTTAAATAAAAAGGTGGATAAAGAGAAAGAATTATTTTCAAATACAGTTTACGAAGGATCCAAAGGTTCAGAAGAAAAATGTTGACATAGCTCAATTAAAGATTTATTTAGGGGTCAATGATTATTGGCTCATTCATGTGCAGGTGATATTGGTGATAGAGAATTCCCTATTGATGTTATATTAATCGATTTTCAAGATGAATTCTGGGGTCAGACTGGTTTTTATTTTTTGTTAGTCAAATATTTGTTGACTTTAGAGAGGGCAGAAGATTGTGAAGACGATGAATGGGTGGCCATCAAGAGGAAGTCATCTACATTTTACCTATCTGATTGACATTTAATGAGGAGAAGGTATCTAAATCCTCAAGTAGTTATAACTCAACAGAAGGGGCAAGAATTAGTTTTGAAATCACTGCATGAAGATCTTGGGCATAGAGGCGTTGGAGAAACATTTAGAAGAATTTCTGATCAATTTTGGTAGCCTGGCATGAAGATGGCTGTTAAACAGTGGGTTCAGTCATGCAAAGAATGTCAAAGACAAAGTTATTTAAGGCCAAAAGAACCTGGACGCGGGACTGGTGAATATACGCTCTTTGGGTGAGTTAGTTTAGATGCCATTCATATAAAAGAGGGATGTTATAAATATTTAATTGTGGCCAGAGATGATTTATCTGGTTGTGTAGAGGCAGCGCCTCTTTTTAATTTAACTGCCAAAAATGTGGCAGAATTTTTGTTGAATAATTGGGTATATAGATATGGGGTGATGAAGTTGGTGACGGTAGATGGAGGTCCTGAATTTGGGACAGAGTTTAAAGAGGCCGTATTGAAAGTTGGATCAAAGGTTAGGGTAGCAACCCCATATTATCCTGAAGCTGAAGGAATGGTTGAAAGGGGGCATCAAGTTATCAAGGATGCTTTAGTTAAAATGTGTAGGACAAGTGCCGAAAAGTGGAGGCACTATTTACCTTTAGTTTTATTTGCTGATCAAATCACTTCCAAAAGGACGACCGGATTTTTGCCTTATGAACTTGTTTTTGGACAAAAAGCAGTTTTACCAGTTGATTTAGAAGCTGAATCATATCTTGGAGCTGACTGGGACACGGTCAAAACTACTGATGAATTATTGTGTGCAAGAATGATTCAGTTAGAAAAGAAAGAAGAATATTTAGAAAAGGCATATTCACGGATGATGAAGATCCAAAATCAATCAGTTAGATATTGGGATGAGCGGTTGGCACATCGATTAAGGAAACCTTTGAACCCAGGAGATATGGTCTTGGTGTATAATAGGAGTTTGGAAAGTCAGTGGGAAAAGATGTTTGTAGATAGGTGGAATGGAACGTATAAAATCAAGGAGCAAGTTTCCAGCTGTTCATATGTGTTAGAAGAGTTGGATGGAGTTGAATTGAAGAAGAGGGTAGCGGCCAATCAAGTGAAACGGTTCTATCCTAGAGGCACCAGGAGTGCCGAAGTCTCCCTCTGCAATGAGGATAAACTATGATATCGACAAAATTTTATGGATTCCTCTGCAATGAGGATAAACTATGACATTTATTAAATTTTATCAACCTCCGCAACAAGGATAAAGTATCTTCTTTTTATCAAAATACTTTACTGTTGTTACACTGCATATGGGCAACGAAACTGTGATGAAACTTAGTGAAATGCAAGAAAACCTTCTTTGAAATTTTTAAAATTTAAAATTCTTAAAATATGGGTGAAGATAGTATTGGAAAATTTTAAAAATTTATTGGAAGAAGTGTTCACAGGAGAGCCTTCTTAATTTAATATTGGAAAGTGTGGGGGTAATTGATGGGCTGGCTGCTCTATAAACAATTAGCCCATAATGTTCGTTTCCAAAATTTTGCATGTTTCTAGTTGAATCCTGGCTTTGTCTTTTAATTATAGGAAGTCCACTAGGACTATAAACAGGAACAAATCAAGAGACACTGCTCTCAACGCCGGATTCAAGATTTTTTTATATTATTTGATTTTGATTTTTTTATGTTAGATTGTGATTTCTTTCCTTTAAATATATATTATGAATTATTGCAAAGGTGATGCTCACTGGTGGTCTCTAATCATTTTTATAAATTGGAGGGAGCCCACCCAGTGATCATCATTATAAAATTATCTTCTAAAAACTTTCATTTATTTCTTTTCTTTTAAATTTCTCAAATTGTGTAACCACATCAAGTTGCACTTGAATGTGGGTATGATGTCAAGGATACGGCTCATCAAATGGCCGGGGGGCATCTTTTAAAATTTTATTTAAAAATTTTATTTATCTTTCTTTTCACATTCGTTTATCTTTCTTTAAAAATTAAATTTTAACTTTTATTTCAAAACTACTTTTTTTTAAATCTTTTATTTTAAATTAAAAAACAAATTACAATTTAAAATAAAAATAAATAAAAATAAAAAAATAAAAAATATAAAAATAATAAATATAAAAAAAATAAAAAATAATAATAACTAAAAATATAAAATATAAATAAAAGGTATTTTAGTTTTAGGTAGTTTAGACGTTTATATTATTATTTTTCAAACATTATTCAAGAAAGCTACGTACCAGGAAGAACACCATCAAGGGTTATTTTCTTTTGAAGAATCGAAATTAGAAGATTTAGAAGGACCTTGATTGCTTTCCTGAGATTCAAATCTTATTTCACGGTCACGATAGTGTTGAAACCAGTTGGCTATTTTGAAAAGATCTCTTAACAGTTGTTCTCTCATCCAAGATTCTGATCTATCAGAGGGGGGGTATTGTTGGAAACAAGCAATAAGGTTATTAAGATTAGCAAAGAGCCTTTCAGACACTAGGTGAATTGGAACTCTAGGGAAGCTTGGACCTGGTTCTGGTAGTTCATAAGCTGAGTATGGAATTGGAGAGCCGGTGGACGCTTATCAAATTAAAATATCAGCAATATTAAAACCTGAAGATTACTGAAAATAAAAAGGGACAACTAACCTGTGTCAACACTATCAAGATCATAGATAAATGGTTTACTTGGTATTGGAGTCGGATTTTTTATGTTTAAAAAAGAATTTTTAATTTTTGATAGATGAGGAGGACTGATGTTGGAATTGGAGTTTGAAGTAGATAATTTGGGCTTTTTAGATGGAACAAAAGAAGTTGAAGATTGCTGGCTATTATAGGACCTTTTGTGCTTCAAGATTTTTGAAGTAGGAGAAGAATTGTTTGAAGGTTGAAGCATGGACCTGGGAGCAGAAAGAGTTCTTGGGGGGGTAGCATCAAGTCTAGATTGGAGAGAAGGACCCAGAGGATTAGGTGATGAAGAAAGATTTAAATAGGCTGATGGAGAAAAACCGATAGGATCTTTAGAAGTTGATGCAATAGGGGGTGGAGTAGAAGGTGAAGAAGAAGGAGGAGGTTTGCAGAAGGAGGCGAAGCTAGTAGCAGTAATGGGGAAAGAACCACAATTCAAGCCAGAAAATTTTCTTTTCTTCTCATAACAGGATAAAAAGGCCCTGTTATAAGTGTGCTTTTGCCAGTTGAAAGTAAAGATACATTCCCTATGGGTGAAAGCACAATATTTGCAAGATTGATCAGCTGAAGCAATGAAGTCAGTTGTTTTCATCTTGTTAGGAGATATTTTTTTGAAGAAGAAAACTTAAAACTAGGATGAAGAAAGCTGGTGGCAAAATCTGGGTTTTAGGATAGAGAGGTTGTTAGGTCAAACAAGACCCTAAACTGTACTATTATCAAGCTTTTGGGTCCACCATGACCTTAAACTGGATTTCTTATCGATCAAATGTTTGGTCCACCATGACTTTTAACTGGTAGCTCATTCATTGTTTTAGTCCACTATGACTTTAAACTAGAAAATTTAATATCTGCAGGAAAATTTAACATTCATGGGTTCACTATGGCCTTATACTGGATTAATTGTTGATCAAATGTTTGGTCCACTATGACATTAAACTGGATTATCAAGTTTATTCAATCTTTGGTCAAGCCTAGGCCTTATTTAGGAATATTTCAAGTTATTCATGCACTTAAACGATCTTTGGTCCACCAAACCATAAACTGGCAATTGATTATATGTTTTATCTACCAAGACTTTAAACTGGAATGTCAATCTTGTTTGGATAACTCAATTCAATCTTTTAATTTATCACTGTCCACTAAGACTCTAAACTGGTTATTCAATTATTTCTGGAATTGGGTGCTGATAAGATTTAGGAGGTTAAAATTTTAGGTGGTGATTATTCTAAAGAAAGCATAATGGCTAATTAGGTGGAATTTGTGGCGCTTTAACATGGTCTAAAGTTAATATTATTATTGGAAGCCTGGCAAAAGTATTTTATGGGTTTGCTGCATAGCAAAGTTTGAAAATTGTGATGAAGGAATCAGAAGTTAGGATGGTAGTTGGATTTTAGGGAATGATTTTTTTTAGTGCCTCATTGTTAGGCCATTTTTGGTGTGAAGATTGGAGGAGCTTATGGCGAGATTGGAATCATAGAATTCGGCTCAGTGGGGGGCCCTATGAGGTTGAAATCAGGAGTATTCGGCTCATAGGAAGATCCACTCTCTCAATGCTGTGACAAGAAGGAAGACTGGTATATGGGAGTCTGAAGGGATTCAAACCTTGCTCTCAGTAGTGGAATCATCACAAGATTTATATTATTTATTATTGTATGTTATGTTAATCCAGAGAAGAAAGAAAACAACATTTATTTTAAAGTTAAAGAAGACCAAGCAAAAACAAAATTTTATCAAGTTATACTGTTAGAAAAGATAATTTATTTAAAATTGTTCAACATCATTATCAAAGCTTTGCATTAAAATTCTTCTTTTCATGAGGTCTTCATGGTTATTAGCTGGAGTTTCTTGAAAATAGGCCAGCATTTTTTGTTTCAATTCATTCGTAAAATCAACAAAAAGATAGCAATGAAAATTTCGATAATGATTAATATAGTCCGTCTTCATTTTGCCAACGTCATCAGTGTTTGTTAATTTGACAGCTAGAAGTTCAAATATTTTATTAAGTTATAGGTTTAGTCAATTTTGATTAAAAGTTTTTTTTAGTAAGATAATAGGGTCTTACATTTAGAGCCAGGAAACATAGTCTCAGCAAAGTTGGTTGGGGGCACTGGCGTTATAGGATTAGGATCTTGTGAAGGCAAAATTAGGCCGGGATCTGCTGATGAAGATTGAACTTTTGATGTTGAAGCTGTTTTTGATCTTATTTGTTTTAAGAAGACAGGAATTTTTGATTGCTTTTTAGAAGTTGTGGGATCAGGGAGAGCTGCTGGTCCTAAATATATGTTTGTTTTAGAAGGAACTATTGGCAGTTACATTTGATTTTTTTCACACCGCATAAGTCGCAAGCGGTCCTGCCAGGAAGATTAGGGTTAGACATTAAACAAGGTACCTGGTAGCAAGCGCAAAGTTCACATGGAGCAACAAGTTCTTTGAAAGACATATTGATGAAGATTAATTTTAAAGTTGATTAAAGAAGATGGTGGTTGAAGGTTAAAGATGAATATTGTGCTCAATCACTTATGCAAAGTTTAAAGAATGGGGACATTCTCAATTGGAGGGAGTATGTGGTAGCCTAAAGTTTAGTATGGCACTTAAGTACGTAAATGGAGTTATTACGGCGTGCAAGATTGGCGCTATTATTTTTTATAAAAGGGTTTTATTTAATTTATTTGAGTTTTAAATATGAAGAAATTGGTCAAAAGCGAATGCCTACGCAAAAACAATATATTTTACGGAGAAAACTTATTATTACGGTCTGAAAAGTTCATAAGTATCAAGTTGAGTCACTCAAGAACCTTGGGAAATTTTTCCAGAATTTTACTATTTTTCTTATATTTTTTAATGAATTTTAAAGTTTTATAGAAATATTTACATTTTTTAGAAAATACGTAATTTTGATGAATTTTCATGGGGTGATTAGAGCCGCGCAGGCTACGAAAATTTGTTGGAAATGTAGAGGGGAAGTATATCTATCATGTGTAATGTTTCTAGATTTTTTATTATAGTTTTAAAGGCTCTAATTGAGTCCGGAGCTCCAGACGGACTCCGTTTGGACTAGGTTTGGACTCAGCTTGGACTCCGGACAGACTCCGTACGAGCTTTGTATGGGCTCCAGATAGGCTCTGGTGAGCTCTGGAGGGGAAACTTAGGCACGTGACTAGGTATACTTAAGAGCCTCTCAGACTCAAAATTGGGAATCATCTTACAATCATCATAGAACATACAGCTTAATCTTTAACCACCACAGTCTCATTTTTTTATTACTCAACAAATTAAATAAATTTGTAATACCCTTATAACTTTATATTATATATATAACATTTTAGAAATACTACTCAACAATTTAAATCACACTTCATACAGGGTATCTTTAGAAAGGTCTACATCACTGGGACTTGATTATTGCTGTCTCATTAAAATTTAAATCATCATAAAAACATATAAGTCAATCATTAGATCTTTCACTGGTACTACTTAACTGTTGTAATCAGTATTTCTTTCTCAACAGCCACTTTTATTTAGATCTCAATAAGCGTTAAACATATCAGAGTTTCATTTTTTTTATCAATCAGATCCAAGTAGACTGGTTAGCTTAGTGATTGTCACCGGATGACCTACGCACAAGGTCCAGGATGTTCCTGAAAGTGAGATGAGAGATTTAGAAACTTCTTGGAAGCACAGAGGAATGATTCGAGGAAGTGATTCAAAGGTCACTCGAAGAAAGAGCTACAGGTTCAAGGTTTGTTCAAGAAGAATTATAAAATAGTTTCAAAGGTAATAGGAATTCTTAAGATTTCACGAAGGATTGGAGACTCAATAATCAAAGATTTAGGATTTAGAAATGAATATTGAGAAAATAAAAGAAAGATACAATAACAATGATTTTAACTTTAAATATTTACCACTATAATGTAAATATGATTTATAATTTAATTCTAAGGAATATCAAACCAAATACCCAACCCTTTTATATCCTTTATTCCTCCTCGCATTGACCTCCGTTTCATAACACCATTCCCATACCATTGACCATTACTAACATACACTTAGACCCTCTTCGCTAAATATCTGTCCATGCTCAATTTACCCCCTTTTAATTAATTAACAAAACTTTAATGAAAACTACTACTGTACTATTACGTTGATCCTAGCGCTGTGCGTCGCTTATTGAAAAGGAGACTAAGGCACCCTATTGGGAGATTGACTAATTTAGATTTAGAGTTTAGGCTAGCGCAGTTAAATAGTAATTACACAAAGGGGAATTGCAGTTGCTATGGAGAATTGCTTTTTGCGCTTCTAGTATAGATTTAGGACTCGATATTATTGATTTAATGAGCTGCTTTTGCCTTGAGTGTCACGTGGCGCGTGACAGATGCCCGGGTATAAGAATCGCAAACTCCGTTGAGCTTGAGCCATCTTCTCACACTAGTTCCCCTTTCTTCATATATATATTTTTCTCCTTATTTATTAATTTCCCTTTTATAATGAACTGCCCTACTCCCACACCTACGCCTCCACACGCTAAAGCGGATGGGGGAATGATTACGCGACAATTTTCCCAAACTTGCACGGCTTGTGAAAGCATGGAATACTTTTGTGTCGAAAGTACGGCGACTCGAGGCCCTCTCCAGAAGTGCGAGTTTTGCCGTTGGCGACGAGTGATGTGTGATGCGTTGACGAAGAATGCAGAGATGGAACAACGGTTTACCAGGACCAAGTTTTGGGTAATCCCTAAAACAAAAGAGGTGGTTGAAGACATTTGGGATGTCTCGGTTGAAGATGAAAAATCGCTGGGGGAGAATGATAAGGAGCTCGACAATGAAATCACAACCTGGGTAACCCAGGCCACGAGTTCGAAGCAGGGTGTCGAAGAAGAGGTCGACGAATTGGTGGAGGAAGATGAAGATGAAGTCCCTGTTCCAGGGCGGGCACCCAAGAAACGACGGGTGGTCATCAAATACAACAAGGAGGAAAGAGAAGCAGAGGTAGAGGTGGCGCCAAGGTTGTTCTTAGAGCCTGACCCTATCTTTGAGGTAAGTTTTCAATTGTTATTTTTTAAGGATGAGGTTACTTATGAGTTTTGTTTAGACATCCAATACCCTTGAAGACCCAATTGGGGAGCCTGTGCCGCTTTTACCCACTGAGGCAAACCCTCTGGTCACGGGTAGAAACGAAGAACCTGAAGACACACTGGACCAGGTGTGGTCAAAGAAATCTTGTCAAGGTCGACAAGTAAGGTTCGCAGAAGAGTTGTGTGGATAGGTCGACACAATTATTGACGTTGCTCCCTTAGACGTGGCAGAGGAACTCTTGGAGATTGGAGAGGTGGTTCTGGTAGGAGAGGAGGAGGTTTTTGAGAAATGCAGGAAGGAGATAAGGGTAGTTTTGGAGAAAATGAAAAGATTGGTTTGAGAAAAATTAAAAGAAAAAATTTGAAATGAAAAGGAGATGTAAAGAAGTAGAAGAGTAGAATTGTATTTTAGTTTTATTTTATTTTATTATATATATATATTTTTTTTTTTTATTGTAGGTGAATATTATTAATTTTATAAGATTTGGGAGAGAGAAAAAAAAGAAAAAAAAGAAGTTTTAAATAAAATTTTGCTTTTAGAATTTGAAAGAAGAAATTTAAATAAAGAAAGAAAAATAGTTGTTTATTTGAAGGAGGTTTTAAGGTTTTAAAAGAAAAAATTTATGTAAGAAAAGAGAGAGAAAAAGAAACGGTTGGTGATTGAGATGAGTTTGTTAAATTGAGAATTTAATGAAAGAAGAATTTGTTATTTGCGAAAAGTTGTTGATTGATTTTTTTTTTTTTTGAATTTTTTGTTGAAAAGAGAGGAAGAAGAAAGAAGAAAAAAACAGAAACACAGAATTTAGAATTTAAAGAGAATTTGAAAAGAAGAATCATTTGTTCGAAGAATTTTTATAGGGAGATTTTAGATGTTGAAGTTAAGTTCGAGGAAATGGTCGTGTCGTACAAGGTTTGATGATTCGAAGGAAAGAAAGTGTTAAAGCAAGAATAAATTTTAGGAAAGAAATTTTTAAAGAGAATTTTAAATTTAAGGAAAGAATGTATTTAGAGAATTGAAAAAGAAAAGAAAGAAAAGATTTAGAGAGATTTAAGAGTTTTTTTTTATTTTTATTTTTTTTATTTTATTATTTATGTTTATTCTATTTATTTTATTTTATTTTATTTTATTTTATTATTTATATTTATTCTATTTATTTTATTTTAATTTTAGTTTGTTTTGGAGGAAATTTTTATAGAAGGAGAAGAAAGAAAAGAAGAGGAGAAAAAAGAAAACAAGGCTTAAGAAATTTAAGAGGTGTTTTAGATTTTTACGAGAAAAAGAAAGAAAGAAAAAGAAAAGAAAATTTAAATAAAAGAAATTTTAAGGTTTTGGTTTTAAAGAATATTTCAAATGAAAAGATTTTAGGAGTTCAGGCGCCTTAGAAACATTGATGGCTGGTTCCCAGGATGTTTTGTCTGAGTCATTGAGGAAGCCTTCCCATTCCACAAGGCATTGAAGTTTCCCCTTGCGCATTCTTGAATCAAGGATACGAGTTACTTCCCACTCTAGATGATCTTCTACTTTGACCGGTTCCGGAGGGGGTTGGACCTTGCCCGGGTATATTTCTTGAGCCAGTTTCAGGAGAGATACATGGAAAACAGGGTGAATCGCCTGCCATTTAGGAGGTAACTTGAGTCGAAATGCAGTTTTAGAGACTTCAGAGTCGATTTCAAATGGTCCCAAGCGCTTTTCAGCCAGTTTCTCTGATGGTCGTTTTGTTCAAATTTTTCGTGCATTGAGCCATACTTTGTCGCCTGGTTTAAAGGAAGGAGCAGATTGTTGATGTTTGTCGGCCTGTTCCTTGTATCTTCGAATTGCTGATTCCAAATTTGTTTTAAGTTCTTCTTGGAGTCGTGATATAGTTCTAAGATAATGTTCGGCAGGATGATTAGTTCCTACATGGATTGAGTTGAATCAAGGATGTCGTCCATAAATGGCTTCAAAGGTAGATTGTCGTGTCGAAGAATGAGTCAAGTTATTATAAGCAAATTCGGCCAATGGTAACCATGTGGTCCAATTTTCTTGTTGGTAACTGACATACATTCGAAGATATTTTTCGAGGATTTGGTTAACTCTTTCTGTTTGACCATCGGTTTCAGGGTGATAGGCAGTGGAGAGGTTCCTCGTGATATTGAGTTGTCGACACAGTTAGGTCCAGAATGTGGATACAAACAATGAGCCTCTATCTGAAATAATATCATTTGATAAGCCGTGTTTGGAAAATACATATTCTAGAAACAATTTTGACAAATCTTCTGCTGTAGCAGTAGTAGTGGTTTTAATGAAAATAGACATTTTTGAAAATCTATCTACTATTACTAATATAGCATCAAAATTATAAGAAAAAGGAAGTTGAGAAATGAAATCCATCAATAAAGATTCCCAAGGTTTAGAGGGAATAGGAAGTGGTTGAAGCAACCCATGCTTCCGGTGATGGGGAGCCTTATTCCTATTACATTCGTAACAAGCTTTTATATAGGCCTTGATTTCCCTGGTCATACCTGGCCAGAAGAAATCCCTCTCTATTAACTGGTAGGTTTTATCAACCCCAAAATGACCAGCTAATGGAGAATCATGTCGGCTATTGAAAATCCATAATTTTATTTCATTGTTTTTGGGTATGACTACTCTTCCCTCAAAAACTAATAGACCTGATTCAATACTAAATCTTTTGGCACCTTGCTTTGAGAGTATTTTGTCTTTTAACCCTAAACAATATTCGTCCTTTGACTGAGCTTCGAGGATGTTGGATAGTGGATTTTGAAAAGATTGAATTGTCATCGAATTAAGTTGATGAGTTGTTAACATTGATTCGTTGAAGATTGATTGCACATTTGCTGGGTTCTTGTCAGCAAGTGTGTCCCCCCCCTGTGGGTAAACGTCGTCCCGACGTGACAAGATATCTGGGACAATGCAGTTTTTACCTGGGCGATAGGAAATAGAGAAAGAAAATTCAGACAAAAATTCAGCCCACCTGGCTTGATGCCTGGTTAACACTTTGGAAGACATGAAGTCTTTTAAAGCATTATTATCTGTTAAAATTTAAAAAGGACTATCTAGGCTGAGAAGAAAAGAACGCCATTTTTTAAGACAATGAATAATAGCTAAAAGCTCTTTGTCATGAATTTTATAATTTAATTCTGCTGCAATGAGTTTGCGTGACTCAAAAGCAACAGGATGAAACAATTTTGTTTCAGGATTTAATTGGGAGATGACCCCTGCAATAGCATAATCGCTTGCATCTGTCTCAACTATTGTCGAAGCAGAAAGATCAAAATGTCGAAGAATAGGGGCTGTGGTGAACGCCATTTATAGTGCTTTGAATTCCTTTTGTGCTGTAGAAGTAAAAACAAAAGGAATGTCTTTTCTAAGAAGAGAAGTAAGATTGGAAATAGTTTTTGAGTAATATTTAATAAATCTTCTATAGAAGTTGGCAAAACCCAAAAATCCTTGGAGCGATTTAATGTTTTTGGTCTCAGGCCATTCCAGGATTTTCTGGACTTTTTTGTCATCCATTACTAAACCGTCAGTGGACAATGTAAAACCCAAGAAATCAATTGATTTGAGGTGGAATTTGCATTTATTATGCTTGGTGTAGAGACCATGATTTTGAAGACGATTTAGGACCTGTCGAACATGATGAATATGTTCATCCAGTGTCTTCGAGAAAATTAAAATATCATCTAAATAGACGACAACAAATTGTTCGACAACATCTTTGAAGATGTCATTACCAAAATTTTGAAAATTTGAAGGTGCGTTACATAATCCAAAAGGCATAACTAAATATTCAAAACTACCAAATCTAGTGCGCATTGCAGTCAGTGGTTCATGACCTTCTGTGATGCGAATCAGATTGTAAGTGCCTCTAAGATCAATTTTAGAAAAGAAATTAGCACCATTAAAAAGGGTAAGAAGTAATGACATAGGAGGAACAGGATATGCATTCTTCTTAGTGACTGTGTTGAGCTTTCTATAGTCAACACACAACCTAAGACTACCGTCCTTCTTTTTTACAAAGAGGACAGGGGATCCGGTTGGAGATTTACTGGCTCTGATGAAACCTTTGGCTACATTCTCTGCAATGTAGTCTCAAAGAACTTGAGATTCGTCCTTCGACAAATAATAGACAGGACCTGAAGGAGGTACTGGGCCTATTAACTCTTTTTTATGGTTGTAGGGTCGATGAGGTGGTAACTTATCGGATTTGCGGATTGAGAAAACATTGAGGAAATTGTGGTAGATTTCCGGTAGAGTTGATTTAATGGCTTCAAATTTGATTTGGTCGTCTTCTTCATCTTCGAGAGAATCTGTCGAGGGGATACCTGTATTGAGAGAGCAGAATTTGATTACTTTGAGACACTTTAAATCCTCTTCAAGTGAAGATATTGAGCTAGAAGGGTTAGCCAATTGCTCATTTAAAGAAAAATCAGATGCTTGCAAGTCATCTGGCAGAGATTTGTCCTCTAGCAGGAGGTTGTCAGGCGGGTTGTTTAACTCCCTATTGACCTGCATTGAATAATTAGAAATATACTTAGTATGTGGGGTGATCAAACCGTGTTTCCAATCTATTTCAGGATTCCAATGCGTTAAAAATTCATGGCCAAGAATGGTATTGTCCATCCTTGGGGCGTCCAAGACTGATAATTCCCACTCGAAGGGGGGAAAGTTTGGAAAGTTGAAAACCCATAAAACTTTCTTACTTACCCAATATTTGGGTTCCTCTGATTCGACCAAATAGATTGGAGTTTGATCGATATCTGTAAATGTTAGTTGAAGCTTCTCGGCAAAAGATAAACTAACAAATGAAATTGAAGCTCCAGAGTCTATAAGACAACTGAAGGGGATATCCTCCTTAAAAAGAATGAATCTCAAGCGGTTTAAGGCAACTCCAGTCCTTAAGACATGGAGGTTCTGTGCACTGGGAGAGATAAGATAGTTTGATTTGCACACAAGTAAACTATCTACTAGTTTTTTGACTTCGAACTAGTACCTTCTCTTTCCTTCAACTTTACACAGTCTTCCAACTTGTGCTTACCCCCACAATACATACATAACCCATTATCTGCTTGTCTCTTCCTCTCAGCTTCTTTAAGTTCCCCTTTAGGATCCAGGACTTTGCTGATATTGCCTGGGGTTGAGCCTTTTGGTCGAGGTTTATCCTTTCCCTTATTGGGTTTGGATTGAGTCAAGGAGGATTGATTTGGTCGTGGGTGTGAAGAAGTTCCCGATTTTAAATTTAGGCCTTGAGATTTGTTGGCATATCGACAATGTTGAAGTCGTCCTTGATAAAGGCCGTTGAGTTTGAGGGTTCGATCCATTAAATCCGTTAAAGTAGTCATCTTCTGACCGTGAAGATTTAATTGATCCAGAATCCTCGAAGGAAGTCCTTTCTTGAAATGATACTTAAGGGCAGCATCATTCCAACCTACTCGAGTTTGAAGTGCTCTGAAGTTCGAGATATATTCAGAGGCTTTACCATTATCACTCATGCGAAGGAAATCAAGTTCAATTTCTGCGTTGTCAGTTTCATTAGGGTCCCCAAACAGCGTAAAAAGTTGGTCTTCAAACTTTTCCCAGTTATTAATAAGTAAGTGGGTTTCTGTTGAAGAAAGAATGAGCAGATAAGGTTCGAACCATCTTGCTGCTTTCCTGGCTAGGAATGAAGAAGCGTAAACAACCTTTGATCTGTCGCTGTTAAAGGTTCGAGGGTCATTATGGAACAGTAGCTTGCAGGTTTGCAAGAAGGGTGGCAATCTGTCGGGGTTATCTCCGTTGAATTTGTCAGGAGATTTCATAGAAGGAGTTTTGAACTTAGATCCCTCTGAAGACGTTGGATTTGAAAGGGTTTTCATGAAAAGTCTCATGAAATCTTCCAGAGAGTTAGATGGTCCAGGTTCTGAGGATTGACCAGAAGGGTGATTGGCTGGGGCGGATGGTGCCTCGTGCATTGTATCCTCTCCTTCTTCTTCATCACTAGAATCCTCAAAATCTTGTGGGATGTCTTCTACAGATTGAACTGAATGTTGCCGTTCCCTAAGGTCGAGTGGTTCCAAAGAGTGAGTGCGGGAAACAGACCTTGTGGCTGTTGGCCTTCCCCTAGCGCGAGCTCTAGTAGTAGCGCCCAGAGGAGGAGTGCGTTGAACAGGTGCCATTTTAAAACTTTAAAAACACCTAAAAGGATGTAGTAGTGCAAAGAATGAGAACTACGGAGAATTAAATTATACTGTCCCCAGACGACCTACGCACAAGGTCGAGGATGTTCCTGAAAGTGAGATGAGAGATTTAGAAACTTCTTCGAAGCACAGAGGAATGATTCGAGGAAGTGATTCAAAGGTCACTCAAAGTAAGAGCTACAGGTTCGAGGTTCGTTCAAGAAGAATTATAAAATAGTTTCAAAGGTAATAGGAATTCTTAAGATCTCACGAAGGGTTGGAGACTCAATAATCAAAGATTTAGGATTTAGAAATGAATATTGAGAAAATAAAAGAAAGATACAATAACAATGATTTTAACTTTAAAGATTTACCACTATTAATGTAAATACGATTTATAATTTAATTCTAAGGAATATCGAACCAAATACCCAACCCTTTTATATCCTTTATTCCTCCTCGCATTGACCTCCCTTTCATCACACCATTCCCATACCATTGACCATTACTAACATACACTTAGACCCTCTTCGCTAAATATCCATCCATGCTCAATTTACCCCTTTTAATTAATTAACAAAACTTTAATGAAAACTACTACTGTACTATTACGTTGATCCTAGCGCTGTGCGTCGCTTATTGAAAAGGAGACTAAGGCACCCTATTGGGAGATTGACTAATTTAGATTTAGAGTTTAGGCTAGCGCAGTTCAATAGTAAGTACACAAAGGGGAATCTCAGTTGCTATGGAGAATTGCTTTTTGCGCTTCGAGTATAGATTTAGGACTCAATATTATTGATTTAATGAGCTGCTTTTGCCTCAAGTGTCACGTGGCGCGTGACAAAGATTTAGAATTCCCATTTTGTTATTTTTTATTGGAAGGACGGGGTTTTCAGCTAAATCCACACATCTCCTCCGGATTCTGCTTACAGAAAGGCCAATTTAAGAGTTTACCTTACCATACCGGAGGTGATATGGTTGTTCCTCAGTCAGTTTTCACTGTTTTTTTGGACACGATTGGCTGTGTTTGTTGCAAGGTTAGATCTTCATTTAACTCAACTTTGGCATCTGTTTTCTCTGTTTTAGTCTTGCAAGCTATATCAAGTATTATTCCTATCTCTGGTTTGGATTTGCAGCCTACATCAAGTATCTTTGCTTTCTCTGGTGTGGACATTGGTCTACATTTCAGTTCTTTGGTCTGGTAGTCTGTCTGTGGACTACTTTCTTGGCTCATCAAGCAGTCAAGTGTGTTGAAAAATGGGCTTTAGCAAACAGGAGCCAACTTACTTTAGCAATTAAATCTCACTCTATTTTTCTAAAGGGACAGGGGTTTTTCTTTCTGGTTTTTCTCCAACTCCCTTGGTCAAGGCCTATAGCTAGTACTATAGGATTGTCTACAATGGGTCTTTCAATTTTTTATTACCTTGTAAATTGAAGTGGACTGTAGAAATCAACACTTCATCACCCTATTTAAAAGTGTATTCTTTATGGGATTTGTCCCATCTCTTCTTTTCATATTCAAATGATTTTTCAATACATTGTTGAGCATTATTTCTGCACAGTTGTTGCATTTGAAGAAAAGACTTTACACCAGAATGTATATCCAATTTAGGTATTTTGTTATTGAGAATTTGGGCAGGAGTATTTAGAACATATCCAAGCCAGAGCTCAAAAGGCTTTTTTTGAGTAACAGAATGAACAGTGCTATTATAAACAATTTACAACCAAGGAAGTAAAGTAACCCAATCATGAGTGAATCTGTCATTATCTTTATACTCAAGGCCAAGGCACAACACCTTCTTATCATGTCCTCTAAAGTCTGAATCATTCTTTCAACTAAAATATCAGTCTGAAGATGATGGGAAGTAGAAACTTTCAGATCACAACCACAAACATTCATCAGAGACATCCAAAATTCAGAAGTAAATTTAGGGTCTCTGTCAGAGATTATGGCTTTAGGAAAGCCAGCAGTATTAAATATATGAGACCACCATAAGAAAGCTAATTCTTTAGTGGAGACATCCTTGTGGGTAGGGATAAATTTACACATTTTAGTGAATCTGTCCACAATAACCCAACAAGAGTTATAACTGTCTTTTCCAGCAATAGGTAATCCTGTTACAAAATCCATATTTATTATCTGCCATGGTGCATCTGGAGGTTCAATATGTTGCATTAATCCTGCTCTTTTACCAGTCAATCTTTTTGATTTTTGGCAAGAATCACAAGATTCAACATATAATTTTATGCCTTCAGACATATTAACCCACCAAGCAGTGTTCTTAATTCTGATCATTGTTTTTTCAAGATCATAATGTCCAGCTAATATATCATCATGACAAATTTTCAAGATGATTTCTCTCATAGAAGGAGGAATAACAATAACATTACCCAACTTCCTTCTATAATATAGATATCCTTCATCTATAGAAAATTTTCCTTTTTCCAAAGCCTTCTGGTACTTTTTTTGAAGAGTTTTAATTAATGCTTGTATTGAAGCATTCTTTGGATCATTTAATATATTGCATAACTTTTTCAAGTCAGTGTCCTTATCATATGCATCCAGAATAAGCTGTAATAGCTCTTCCTCCATATCAACCACATATATCCCATGTATATGAATAAATTCATCCTCAGGATTATAAGCAGGATTAGAGTCATCATTTGGTAAAGGTAACCTTGATAATATATCCACATTTGAGTGAACAATACCAGCCCTATGATTTATTGTCATTCTTCCTCTTTATTTTTGAACAGCCAACTGCCATCTGAACATATGTCTGTTAGGTGTTTTAAAGTTTAAAAGGGATTTAACTGCACTTCAGTCAGTGACAAGTCAAATTTCTGGTCATCTAGGTAATAATGTAGCTTCTATAGAGCCCACACTACAGCTAAACATTCCAATTGAATAGCACCATATTTCATTTCACTATTTCTCAAGGTTCTTGAAATATAACAAATTATTACTTCTGAAACTTTATTATTTATCACTTGTTTTTGATGGAGGGAAGCACCAAGGCCAACGAAACTGGCATCAGTGTACAAAACAAATGGTTGATTAAAGTCAGGTAAAGCAAGAATAGGTGCTGACATCAAACAGTGTTTCATAGTGTCAAAGGCTCTTTGTCTTTCACTATTCCAGAAAAAAGCAACATCCTTTCTAGTTAATTGGGTAAGGGGTAAGGCTATGACTTGTTAATTTTTAATATACTGTCTATAGTATCAACACATTCCCAAAGAACTCTGTAGCTCCCCAACTGTAGTAGGAGCCTTCACCTGTTGTATGGCTGCCACTTTGTTTTGGTCAACACATATCTGTAAGCCTGAAACAACATGACCAAGAACTTTTAAAGAACGGAAACCAAATTTACATTTCTTCAAAGCAAGTTTCATATTTATTTGATGATTTTCTAAAACACTTTACACAGGTGGTTAAGATGGTCCTCAAATGTTTTTGAGAATATAATGATATCATCAATATAAACCATCAGCCATCCTTAAATTATCTCTTGATGGAATGTGTTATCCATGACTTTTTGGAAAACTGAAGGGGCATTTTTAGGGCCAAAAGGCATCCTAATATACATATAAATACCCATATGAGTAGAAATCATCAGAAAATTCTGAGAATTTTTCTCAACAGGTACCTGGTGATATCCCTTATTACCATCCAAACAGCTGATATATTTAGCACCCTGTAAAGTAGCATGTATAGAGCTGATTCTAGGTAAAGGATAGATATCATCAACAGTATAAGTATTTAGTGCTCTATAATCACCACATAACCTGGCTTTATCTTTCTCATAAGAAATTAGGACAGGTGAGATAACACAATATATAGGTGTTTCAACTACCTTTTCAATAATATTCATTTTCAAAAGGGTAGAGATATTGTCTTCAATATCTTTTCTCTTTGTGGGAGAAGCAGGATAAGGCTTCTTTTTTAAACTAGGTGGTATATCAGTTAATGGAAAAGAAGATGAAAGTTTCATTTCCTCTTTAACTAATCCCAGTTCATGTGACCCATGAGCAAAGGCCATAGGAAAAGACTTTATCAAGTTAATGATGGAATCTTTATCCTCACCAGAAATTTGTTCTCCAAAAGAGGCATTGTCAATTTCAGACATAAGGGCATGAATCTCTTTTGTAGATCTTCCTTTATATTGAGCCACAGAATTACATGTGTTCAATTCTGGTTTTAATAATTTTTTAGGGGAGGAAATATTAAATTTTCTCTTCCCATTCATCCCCATTGTGAACCATTGGTTTGAAGGATCCAATTTTATGCCATACTTGGTTAAAATATCATTCCCTACAATAAACCAATTGCTTAAGTTATCATTTTTCATGACAACAAAATCACCAATAGCTCTTACAAAACCATGGTTATATTTAAAAAACACTGTGGCTTTGTATTTACCAATGGGGGACAAAACAGAGCCATACCCTCTCCAATTTTCAGAAATGATAGACATCAGTTTTGATTTATAGTCTTGATCCACTGAAGCAAGTGCACTTTCAGATACTACACTTCCTCCAGCTCCAGAATCCAGAACAACTTCAATGCTGGTTCCATTGATCATGACTGGTGCCTTGAGAGGGGTAATAACAATTGAGCTATCCTCAATTTTCTTTATGATCTCAGCATCTTCAACTGTAGATAAAGCATTATTTTAAATATCAATAGTATTTAAATAATGGATATCCTCTTTCAGCATCACGATTTCTTGTTGAGATTCATATGAAATATTGCTGGCACATTCACTTGAAGTATCATCCAGTTTAACTGTGTCATCAGCATGCTCCTCTGTTTGTTCTACAAGATTTATATTCTTGTCACAAACATGGCCCTTCTGCCAAGATTTTTTGCACTTGAATCAAGTGTTTTTTGCATACTTTTTAGGTGCAACAGGGGCAGAAGGCTTCCCAACCTTTTTCAGAGATTTCTGCTGGTAAGTTGAGGGTTTCTCCCAAGTGTTTCTAGGAATGAATCTTCTGGCATCATACTTGTTGTTTAGAAGAATCTCATTACAAGTATTGATGAAAGAAGAAGGTTCTCTGGTGAACTAAGTCCTAGCCACTATCAAGTCTCTTAAATACATTGGCAATTTATAAAGGATCCTGTCCTTCCAAAACTCAAACTCCATTTTTGGGTCCATAGCTCTTAAGATTTTTACAAGTTTCATTAAGAACTCAATAGGTTTATCAGTAGAAGAGCTATATTTAGTTTCCTCTTACTGCCTTTGTTGAGCCATCCTAAACTTGGAGCCCCCAAATTGTGCTTTAATTAATTTCTTCCAATCTTCCCATGAGTAATCATTACCATCAAGGAGGACAGATTCATACCACATTAGGGCTACATTTATAAATAAAGAAATTAACTTAGACACAACTTCCTCATCTGGGAGTTTGTAAGATTTTTTTAAGTTATCAATTCTGCAAATAAATTGTTGCCAATCAGAAGAAGAATCACCATCAAATTTTTGATATTGGTAAAGTTTTGGCCAATTTTATTGATTTGAAGGAGTCTCCCTAGTACTAGCTAATTTCTTAGTAAGAAGCAGCTGTAAATTCTCCAATTGGGCTGTAATATCATTGTTCCATCCCTCTGTTGAAGATCCTGGTGCATCATCAATTTTTGATGGAAACTCAGTGGTATCAACATGTATCTCTGGGACTATTTTTACTTTAGATGAACTAGCCACAGGTAATATTTGAGCATCCTGCACTATATGTTCCTTTAAAGAGATGTCAGAATATTTTTGGTCATTCAACAATGAGTTCAATTTTTCTTCAATGGTTGTTAGTCTTATTTTCATTCTTCGAAGACTAGATAAACTCTCATTGATGGTTGCAAAAGATAACTTATTTTTATTTTGAAAAGATGAATAATGGTCATTCAATCTCTTCAGATTCATCTTATCTATCTCCAGCTCCTGAAAACAGATAGATACAGTGTCTTTTAATTTGGACAAATCATTTTTGATATTTTGCCACAAAGCAACCTTCTTTTCATGAGTTGCTTTATAATTAAGCAAATAATCAGAGACTTTCTGCAATTCACTCCTTAATGATTGATATCCTTGCTAAGTTAATAAACCATTGAACTTCTGAGTTAATTGCATATGTTTCATAATATGATTCTGCCTTGCAATAATATCTCTCAAATACTCATCATTAATCTTTGCTACATCTGGAGTGTTTCTCAATAAGGAAACAGAGTAACTTTCCAGACTCTCATAAAACTCAGGGTCAAGAGTTTCATCAATTACAGCCATATAAGGGTTAATCATTGAAGTAGCAATTAAAAGTAAAGGATTAGATACATGAGTGATTTGTCTACTACTCCTAGCCTCTACTGGTCTCAAGGTTTTATCTTTCCTATCAGATTTACCTGAAGGAACAGAATCAGCTACAAGAAATGGCACTTAGAATCAATAGAAGGGCTTACCAAGTTTTGCTGGACAAAACAATATTGTATTTTCTTCTTCTGCCTCCTTGATAGGGGTGAGGAGGTGTGGGGTTGACTTGGCTGGGTCTTGACAGACCTGCTTGAGGCAACTGATGTTGATTTTGAGACAGGTAGTCCCACTGAGTGTTTAACCAATCCCACTTCCACATGGACACTTCCACTTTCTCTGGCTGCTGAGGAGCTAATTGTTGATGATCCCTGGGAGGATGAGGTTTCCTCTTCTCTTGAAGAAAGGCATCTATCTTTCTTACATTTTCTTCCAGAGCATCTACTATTGCCCTCACTCTCAAGTTTTCTGTCTTTAGTACCTCTATGTGAGTTGACAGATTCTTTACCTGTTGAGGCAATGGCATCTTTTTTATTCTAAATCCTTTTGGAAGTTCTTCTGGGGGGTTTATTACAGGTTTCTGATCCTGAGTTGTTTCTACCAGGATTTCCACTTCTTCCATCTCCACATTCTGTTTGGGGCAAGGATTGATTAATTTGAGATATTTTTCTTGTCAAAGGAGAACTCACAGAAGTAGCCTCATCATAATCAATTAAGTCCAGTTCCTCTTCATGTGCAGCAGAAACACTTTGGTCAGTCATTTTTTAAATTCAACTGAAATGAGAAAGGACACAATAAGATGAATTAGTCTTTTATTTTTACTATTTATTTGAAAGAAATAAAATAAAAATAATAAAATAAAAAAAATCTTTTTAGGATAAAAATCAACTAAATAATAATTAATTTATTTATTCAAAACAATTTAAAACCAGGATTATAAAATAATCAACTGAAGAAATAAATTAAAAATTTTCTTTTATTAATAATTTTATGAGAATTATTATCAAGATTTAAATCAACTGATTAATTAACTATGAGGACTTAATTTCAACTGAAGTAATTAAATATAAATTTTATTAATTAAAAAAAATTATTTTCAGGACAATTTGTCAGCTGGAACAAATAAAATTTAATTTATCAGAACAAAGAGTCAACTGAAAACTATAATAATTCATATTAAAATATAATTTTTTATTACTTCTAGGACTAAGAACACAATTGCTCTATTATTTTCAACTAGGAAAAATAAAAAAAATTTAAATAAAAAAATAATTACAAATTACCAGACACCTCCCCCTGTAAAATGAGGAAATTAATGCCACTTACTGAGAGCTTAGTAAAAAGAAATACATAGCAGATGAAGAGTGCAAAGTGACCCACAAATAGTAATTTCAATAATTACCACAAAATATACAACATTTATTCAATATATGAACCTAAATTTTGGAGCACGGTTCGATTCCCATTTGCAGCAAAAATTTTTGTCACTTGATGTATGACGTTCTTCGTTTTGTCGCTCTCTCGTCCTTACAGGTACTCGAATGGAAATGGTCCCTTCGATTTTGGGCCTCAAATAACAATGCGCCATCAATAATTTGGGAAGGCCTCCAATTTTCAAGGGTCCTTTGGTGTAGAAGATTTTATTCAAGGGTTATACAAGGATTTTAAGGGATTTAATAGACTCTCAAACAAAGTACATATTTCTTAATCCAATTGATTGTTTTACTCAAATTATAAGAGGTGTTTTAAATATTAATATACTTTATAGCTTAGAATTACGTTGATGTAAATACTAATGTTATAAAGTATAGAAATAATAGATATGATTTATTTATTGTAAATGTAAAAAGTAAGTAAGGAATGAATCAAAAGTACAAAAAGGAAGGGCCTTTAATAGGCAAAATGTGAGAAAACAAAGACACAGAAATAACGTCTCCCAGTACAAGAGTATGAGAGAAAAAAACTTAAATAAAGAAATTATGTGAAATAATGAAGGCTATACTAAATGGAGCGTCAAGGAAGATATCAATATTATTTGAAATAAAAATTGAGTTCTCTTGATTGTCACATTTAGTTCAAAACATTTGCTTTTAAAATGTAGATTCAACTGTATTTGAATTTCTTAATAAATGAACTTGAATTTTTTATAGAATTTTTTTATATTTTAATACTAATTTTATTCCCACTCATCTGTATTATTGATCACGGTGTTAGGGAGTAAATTATGTATGGGACAAGTACTTATTAATTTTATTAATTATCTACCTTACTTAGTGTACTCAGCTAGCTACCTGTAAGTAATACATAAGTAATTTTAATAATTTATTAATTTATTAATAAGGATTTAAAAGGTGTGGCTTCACCTCAGTAAGATAATTAATTATTTTACTTGGTAAGTCTAGTAGCCTGGCTGACACTTTGAATATTGTTCTTAGCCAACAAAATCAAATAAGGAGTGACCATAGAGCTATCTCAGATAAGAATATCAATCTGCACAAAACCTTGAGTAAATTAAAACCCCTTATTTAGGAGAATTATTCACTAAAAAGTAAAATTCAGTCTCTGCACAATGATTTGAAAAAGCTAAAAAATGATTTCCATGCACTGAGTACCAAACACACTGTTTTTGAGGACAGAAATTCTTTATCCCTTGCAAAAATAAATGAACAGATTTCTGAAATTCCAAGGATAAGAAACTATGTGTCTGACCTACAGGAAATTTTTTCAGCCTTTAACATCAATTATTATGTTGTAGATAAAAGTGCTGCCCTTAAGCTGCATAAGAATACAGGAAAGGAGCCTGAACAAAGCAGCTCTTTTCTTCCCCATATTTCAGCCATTAAACAAACTGACAATGAGTCTGTAAAATCTTTTGCTACTAGCAAAAAATCTTTTAATGGTAATGAACCAGATTTTTCTGTAAACAATGAGATTTCTGAACACCTGACTAAACTTCAAGAATTATTGGTGTTAAATAATTCAAACCAAAATATGGACCATCCCATTAACCAAAAAAATTGGCCAAAACTGGATTAATATCCCACTTTTGATGGTGACTCTTCATCTGACTGGCAACACTTTTTTCAGATAATTGATAATCTGAAAAACTCTTATAAATTTCCAGATGAAGAAATTGTCTCTAAATTAATTTCTTTATTTTCCAATGTAGCTTTAATGTGGCATGAATCTGTCTTACTGGACAATAAACATTATACTTGGAAAGAGTGGAAAAGCTTGATTGAAAATCAATTTGGAGGTTCCAAATTCAGGCTTTCCCAGCAGAGATTATATGAGAATGCTAAATATGTGTCCTCCTCTCCTGAAAAACCTATTGTTTTCCTTATGAAAATTACAAAAATTCTTTGAGCCATGGATCTTAAAATGGATAATGATATTTGGAGAGGTAAAATTCTCTATAAATTACCAAATTCTCTAAGAGATTTGATTGTGGCAAAGACTGAGCATGTGAGAGAGAATTCTTCCTTTATTAATATCTGTAATGAAGTCCTACTAAATCATAGATATGAACCAAGGAATTATCCTGTTAAATCTTATCATGACCAGCAAAAGCCTTTAACAAAACTTCCAGAAAAAACTGGTAGACCCTCTTCCCCGGTTTCTCCAAAGAAAAATGCAACTAATAATTGTTCTAAATGTAACAAACCATGTCAAAAAGGACATATTTTGACAAGAAAATCCATCTTGTTGAACAAAATGATGAATCTGAAAATACTCAAGCTGATCTTGATGATTCCTCCAGTGACTGTAATAGAAATATCTCTTATTATCATGAGTCTTCTCAGGATGTTCTTGTTTTAGAAAAGGATATCCAATATTTAGATAATTGGTCTGTTAATTGTGATATTGACTTATCTTCTGTAGAAAATTCTGAAGTAATTAGAGATATTACTGAAAGTGCCATTTTAATAACACCATGAGAGCACCAGTTATTATTAATGGTAAAAATGTTGAGGTTGTTCTTGACTCTGGTGCTTGAGGAAGTGTAGTGTCTAAAAAATCACTTACTTCTGTAGAAAAGGATTATCAATGCAAATGATTACCTATCCACCACAGAAAATTTGGGGGGGTATTGCTAGCAATACCCCTCATTTAAAAATGTTGGGAAGTGGTTGGAAAGCTGTTGGAAGGCTGTTGGGAGTTCATTGTGAAACCAGATTTAAATTAATTGGACAAAGATTTGGTAATCAGTTAGACCTAGGTTCAACCAAACTTAATCACAGGTTTCTTGGAGCTTGGTGATTACTTTGATTTTGAGCTGAGCACAGA
Source organism: Hemileia vastatrix (assembly GCA_030280995.1). Classification (NCBI taxonomy): domain Eukaryota; kingdom Fungi; phylum Basidiomycota; class Pucciniomycetes; order Pucciniales; family Zaghouaniaceae; genus Hemileia; species Hemileia vastatrix. Next base: position 1,961,061 of record JASXTE010000020.1, read on the forward strand.
TTGAGCAAAGCTTGAACATATCATTTAACATATCATAATATTCACTTTCCCATCTTGTGGAAAGCAAAATTTGATATTCGTTCTAAGAATATCTACATATATTTTCTTGCCAAGTTGGTAACAGAAGGTTAAACTGTAGTATCTCAATTATTACACTAGACTACATAGATATTTGATAAAACATACAATTCAAATCAATTTTAATATTATTGAGATCACCATAAGTGTCTTTCCAAAGACTTACAAAAAGTATGTTAGTATCAAGATATCGTTCTAGGTAGTAGTTTCAATTTGGATTTTGAACTGACATCTAAAGCATTTTACTATTAGACAGAAACATAAATAAGTGTAATAAGAGTGAAATTATTCTATTTTGTGATTATAATGTAACAATAATGCACATTTTTATTGAGAAAATTTTTCTTCCTCCACAAACCAAAATTTACTCTATAGGCTCAAGATTTATTTTTAAGACATATTATTCATTTCAGTTATCATTGATTTACTTCCAATATTTATTAAAAAGATAATAATAATACATGTGAAAGAATTATGAGCTTAGCATAGCATATGCTAAAAAGTTATTTTGTCGTTTTATTCAAAACTGATTCTTCATTTTTTGCTTCAATTCATCTTTTAACAACCACTATCTTCAGATACTATTCTTACTTAATATGTCAAGTCTCAGATGTGTTGGACAGTTCTCAATAACAATCGATCAAATTTATATGAATGTAATTTCAAGATTTCAAAACTCACCGACCCCCACAATTTTACAGCGAGGCCATTCGAATGTTCATATTTTTGGACTATTTGAAGAAAGAAAACCAACCCTTGTTGGTAATCTTTCTCAAGTGCAGAGTCAGCACATTGGACCACTATTGGGTGACATTGGCTCTGGATCTCACCATTTAAACCAAAGAAGTGCCTTGAATCCTATGAAGCCTTTCTATTTTCATGCTTACTTGGTTCCAGTTTTTGGTAATCAGTATCAACTTTGGGGATGCCTCTTTTCTTCAAGTACACTAATCAGTCTTGCTAAAGAAGCATTTTCTTCTGCACAAATCGATTTATGTCCAATCCTGAACTACGACTCCACTATCTTTTTTAATATCCCGCATGTAATTTTTGAAGGCTCTTTCCAAATATCTCAGAGTACTCAAGATTGGAAAGCTGATCAACTTATCCGAGGAATCAAAACAGTTCTCAAAACACATCAACTTCAAGCAATAAATTTTATGATTGACAATGAACGAATGTTAAAGGAAAAGTTGGATATCATGTGGAGGCACCAGGACAACCATTGGCTTAGAACTGGATTCGATGACTATAAAGATCAGTTTCCTAACAATCAATTGCCGCCTGAAGGAAACGGGTCAATACTTGCTGATGATATGGGTTTGGGAAAGACACTTTCAACTCTTTCTCTTATAAGTGCAACTCAAGGTGAAGCAAGACAATTCCAGGTATGAGAAAATCAAGAAGGTATTAATCGGAGTTCAGCCACACTGATTATATGCCCCCTGGCAACACTATCGAATTGGATCAATGAAATAAGTGTGCACTTTGAAGATAATGCACTTCCTTTCAAGGTTCTTTATGGGAAGGATTGTCAAAATACTAATGTCAATGAGCTACAGGACACTGCTATTGTTTTAACGACCTATGAAATAGCTAGCCCAACGATGTCAAAAAATCAAAGCCAAAAAAAGATACCGGTGACTCAAATGCTCTTTTGGTATAGAGTTGTTTTAGATGAAGCTCAGTTAGTGCCCATTTCTATATCTAAAACTTAAAACTTAATTTTTATTATCAATTTTTATAAATATTCTTTTAGTTACATTAAAAATCCTTACTCGCAGAGGGCTCAAACAATATTTGACTTGGAATCCCAACACCGACTATGCTTGACTGGAACTCCACTTCAGAACAGGCCCACTGACCTTCAAAGTCTCATATTTTTTCTTAGAATCGAAAAGTGGCAAGAAGACTGGTTATGGAAGAATTTCCTTTTTCCAGGTTTGCAAAAAGGAAAGGCTAATTCTATTAAATCAATCAATCACTTAATGAAAGTCATAAGCCTACGTAGAACAAAGGATGCAATTTTGTCTCTTCCAAAAAAGATTCAAAGGGGGATATCGGTTCAATTAGCAGATCCATGGAGGTCTAAACTTGATGTGCTTCAAGAAGGATTCACTGAGCGATATGGGCCCTCCAGAAGCACTGACTTCCCTTGGGACTCATCTGAGTTTCTAAGAGAGCTGATGATTTTAAGAAAATTCTGCAACCATCCAATCTACGAAAATCTGGATGAAACTCCAACTTTTGATTTCACCTGGCAGCATTCCGCAAAGATTTGTCATCTTATAGGCCACTTAAAAAACTTTTTGTCTGGTGAAAGGGATATAAATTTTCCAAAAGCTGTTATATTCTCCAACTTTGCAGACTTTTTGCAGATGTAAGTGATTCTATAATGAATTGTTTTACAAAATTGTGTTGGCTTATTAAAAACAATTTTCTAATATTTCAAAATAGAATAAAAATGGCTTTAGATGACCACAATATTAGGTATACCCAGCTTACGGGTGAACTCAGCCGGACAAAGCGAGACAAAAATATGCATGAATTCCATTTTAATAAAAATTGCCAAGTTTTGGTTGGAACGATTCAGGCTGCAGGAGTGGGTATAGATCTCAGGTGTGCTCAAAATGTATATATAATGGTGAGCTCAATGTCTTTTATTTCATATTAAGAACAAAAATATTAAATTTTTTATATGTTCAATGTTGAAATAGGAGCCAAATTGGAATCCAGCAGTTGAGCAACAGGCTGTTGATCGGCTGTATAGAATGGGGCAGCAAAATGAAGTAAATGTTTTGAATTATTTTGTACAAGGAAGTATAGAATTCAGCATGTATAAGATTCAAAGGAAAAAAATGGAGCTAACAATGTAAGCCAAATTTCATTTCTATAAATTTTAATGATAATAGTAATCATTAAAATTATGTTTTTGTTTTCAAGGCTAAGTGTCCCAAACAGTGGAAATGAGGAGTATGAGTGTGCAAACCTATTATTAAGGGAGTTTGTCAATCACTCACATTAGAGGAACAAAGAATTTCAAGGAGAGCAGGTAAATTTATGGGATTTTGAGGATTTAAAAGTCTGAGTTGTTGAGGATTTAGAGATGCAAGATATAAGGGAGAATAACAGTCATTCGGCAAACCCCGGGGGACATGAGAAGGATTAAGGTTAGGGGATAATGTTGAAACCAAACTGATTCTTTTGTACAAGGCCAAGTCCTTTAGCACACTGCCAGAGTAGGTTGAATTATCTCGAATATCAAAGTGTTGTTGGTCAAGATATTGTGCAACTTTAGAAAAATCTTCAGACCTCCATTGCATTAAGATACGTCTTAACGATCCATCATTATCAATTTCGGTGTCTGAACAACATTTGATGTTTGTGAAAAGGTTGTGATAAGTTTCACAATGTGGAAGTTGTTTAAGAAGTTTAGTTCGGTTAACTGAATTCTAAGAATCTTTGTTATTTGAAATAAAGGTCATAAATAAAAACGGTTGAAAAAAAAGGGATTTTCATACTTTTTTTTTTATTCTATATTTATGCTTTCTCACTTTGATTATTTCTTGAGAGCTATGAGAATCCTTCCCAAGTCTTAATCTATCAGCATGACCTAAAAACCAACGGTGAAGAACTCCTATTTGATTTGAGAAGCTAATTTGAGTTGAGTCAATTGGATATGCAATCAAATTATTGGTTTTTAAGGCATTGTCCCAGTGTTTAATGAGAATATTTGCCAAGACCTGGTTCCATTTGTCAAACCAATCTAGGTTCCAAGCAAAAGTTGATCCTGGGAAACCACACATGCGAAGGTGCTCAATAAAAGATTCACGGAAAATTGGTGGAAACTTTTCTGAAACCGCTGAATTTGATTCTGGATGAGGTAGTTCAAAGGCAATGTTGCAAGAATTCATGTCGAATGATGAAAATCTGTCTAATTGCTCTTCAGTAGGGTTTTGTTTCCATCCATTTGATTCTGGTGACATATCCAAAAGTGAACGACAAAAATTGTGTATAGATCTACAAAAGTGAGAATTGAATGGAGGCAAAGTCTCATTAAAAATTCTATTAAGTGTTCTTGTGTTTGTGGGCAGGTTTCCATGAGGAAAGTAAGAGCTACTAGGGTTCATAAATAATAAGATTAAGAAAGTGTTCAATTAAATTAAACAAAGAGGAAGGATAAATTGTTGAGCTCCAAAACTTTATGATCAAAGTTGATTTAAGGAGAAATATCACAAAAATTAAGAATAAGAAATATTTCGACTTTATGGAATTATAATATGCATAAATTATATTTTTATATGCAACTTGAACTCAAAAGGAATGGTATAAAATAAAGAGAATGATTATGTGATAAAAGCAGACTCATTTAAGAAACGGATTTTTTTTTCGTTTCAAAAAATTCTTCCACAAAAATAATTTGTTAAATGTGAGGCTATGTTCATTTTTTGATTACCAAAAAATTATTTTTGGTACAATATGATAGTAATACATATTCTTTTGAGTAATTTTTTTCAACCTGAATAAATAGACTAGAGTGTCACTTCATCGCATTTATGTATGAAAATTTATACAAGGTTTCAGCTTTTATGTAATTCTTTAAGGTTTACACTTTTGTAGCATCTATTATTTGAGTATTTTTGATTTTTTCTTTATAGAAAATTCTACCTAGTACAGACCAATTTTCAAGTTGAAAGAAATATGTTTGTGATTGTTTTTTACAAAATATTAAACTTATTTTTGGGTTTAACTTTGATTTTTGGGGTAATTTTTTAAATAATTATGTTAAAAATATGGATTACTTTTCTTATAGTCCATAACTAAGAATTTTTATCAAAATCAAATAATTATAGGGTAGTTAGATATAACTCAGAAGGCATTTGATAGAAAAATAATTAAGATGCTTGTGCGTACAACAGAATTTTTTCTATGATAGAAAATATTCTGATAAACATGCATGCATTGTTGTACAAATGCAGAGAGTATACAGAATACAAATAAAGTAGACTGCATAACTTTAAATTAATATATAATTTATCCGATTAAAAATTAAACATTTAAACTTAAATAATTTCAACACATATTCCATCATATTCTTTTGATAAAAAAATGTAGCTTATATTAGCTAGTGCCTTTCAAAAAAAGGAATACCTTCAATCGGTAACTTCAAATAGCTAACTTATTCCTACAATTATCACAATTACAATGCCTCCATTTTTTCATGTATGTCAATGTCAAGATCTTGGATGTGTCAATAGAAAGTATCAAACTTCTTCTGGGTCCTTTGAAGTTGGTATGGCTTTCAAAAGCTCTAATTCTTATGCAAAACATCAAGAGGAAAGAAATAGGAAGGCCCAGATGGTTATTTCTTCCAACAATCCACTTAACATTGGAAGTTCCCGCTCCACAGAAACAGTAAGCTGTATATCTATAGTTCAATGTGAGAATTAAAGTCTTTATGATGTTTCAATGATTTATTACATAGGGGCAGTTGCTATTGGGGGCAGAAGTATCTTCAACAGTCTCTAGAAACTCAAATCTCGGGGAACGGTATAGCCAAATAATTATGTGGCAGGCAGCAAAGCTTTCTCTGATTCATCATTTGAGCAAAGAAGGTTGTACTCAATTTTTGGATGAAGAAATTAAGAAGCTCAAACTTCTAGGTGATATTGGAATACTGGATTCTGATAGCATTGTCCGCCTGGTCCCACGCTCGATAGATACAGTTTTTAGTCGATTAAAGCTCAATCAATCATTTTTCACTAAAACATGCTGTCCTAAATGCTTTGCTCTTTATGAGTATAACTCTGAATCTCAACCATCTATACTATGTTGCAATCAACCGTTTCTTTCATCATCAAAGCGCTATTTAAAAATGTTTGGAGCAGGACAAATTGCAGTTAAATGTGATGAAAGGCTGTATTTGATGGAGGAACATCAAGAACATGTAAAATACTTATCTCTTAAAACATTTCATCACCATTCTTTTATCGACTGGCTTAAGGAAAAGATCAAACTGTTCAAATTTGAGCTTCTGATTGAGAAGAAAACCCCTGTGGCAGAACGTGTAGAGTGTGATTTGATGAAGGATGTTTGTGATGGTTCAATTTGGAAAAACTTTCCCATAACCACTCCAGCTCTGGATAGCAATGATGATGAATATACGATAACTTCAGGCAACTTAATGTTTACTTTATATGTCGACTGGTTTAGGCCTGGTGGCAATAGGATTGGAGGTCATCAGAAGTCTGTAGGCAATATTATGATGGTGTGTATGAACCTACCTCAAGAAGATAGATACAAAATGGAAAATCTTTTTTTGTATTCTATTATACCCGGACCAACAGAACCCACAAGTGAACAGCTTAATCACCTTCTAAAACCACTGGTTAATGATCTACAAACTCTATGGGATGGTATATTGATTGAAAAGACACATCTTTATCCACGAGGCCGGAAATTAAGAGTTGCATTGTTCTCTTTGATAGGTGACATTCCTGCAATACGAAAATTGGCTGGCTTTTCGAGTCACTCTGCAAAAATGTTCTGCTCTTTCTGTAATATCTCTAAAGATGAAATTAGTGAAAAGAATGTGGGAAATTTTTCATTACGGAATCATGAGGATCATATGTGCTGGGCAACAAAGTGGAAAAATTCTAAGTCACATTGGGAGCGTGTATCAATTGTTCAAAATCATGGGGTACGATGGAGTGAGCTGAATAACCTTGAATATTGGCGTCCAACTGAATATTGCTCAATTGATGTTATGCATTCACATATGCTTGGCAACCTAAAAGATTACAGTCTAAGCTATTTTCAAATCCAAAATGCAGCAAAAGATCTAGAAAGAAAGCTGGAAAAGGATAAAAATTGGCATGTAAGAGAAGAAGATGATGATTTCTTTTCTGATACTTCACTGCACAAACATTCGAAAAAACGTAGAAGTAGCTTAAGCACCACGAATAATGATGATGATGATACAGGACACACGAGACAGCACAAGCGGCAAAGACGTACGAGTTCAAGACAGTCATCAAGTCATCATGGACTAGATAATGAAGGATTGGGAACAAATCGATCAAGAAGCCAGAGTAGGTCATCCAGCTCCAAATTTATTCCTCCATATAGCGATGTGGCCTCAGTACAGTCTCAAAGCAGTGACAGTAGGAATTCATTGTATAACTTAAGGCAAAGAAGCATTAGCATATCACAGAGTGAAGGATCTCACTCATCAAATGAGACAGCTAGAGATGAAGAAAATAAAAGGAAAGGTAAGGAGAAAGAAAATGAAGGTAGTAGTAATCCACGAATCACAGCAGCAGAGCTACAGGTTGTATGGAAGATGATTGATCAAGTAAGAAGACCTTCCTGGCTAACACGAGTTCCAAAATCAGTAGGATCTAAAAAGGCAGGATCCCTCAAGGCAGCAGAATGGCACATGCTGTATACTCTCTACTTCCCTTTGTCACTTATACCCCTTTGGTTTGAAAAATTTAAAGAATCTGAATCTTCAGCTTCCTCAGCTGATAAACCAAGAGAATATTATCTTCTCAAGTCACTTGTAACATTATGCTCGATCACCAATTTTTTGACATTAAAAAATATACAGACTAATGAGCTTAAAGATCTAGATCAATTTCTGTTAGAGTATCGTGAGTGCCTTGAAGAGGGTTGGAAGAATATTAATGCAAAGCCAAATCTGCATATCACTCAACATTATCCTGAAATGATAAAGCGTCTTGGTCCACCATCAGGTACAGCTACTTGGTCTGGAGAGCGGGTGAATCATATATTATCTGAAATTCCAAACAATCACCATCCACGTATGTAATGTTTGTAAGAAATGATTTAAAAACTCAGCTGTGCTAATTTATTAATATTTACCACAGGAGAGATACCGCTAACAATGCTCAAACATTGGTATCGGAAGTCTAGGGTATTAGATCTTGGTGAAGCTGAAGATAATGATCAATGTGAGACTAAAAAAATCCATATTGATCTCGATAAACAAAACAAATGGATCCATCTAAGTATGGCATTATTTACTAAATGGGTAAGGGCACGAATGGGAAAAGAAACTTCAAGACGGGCTTTGACACCATCGGAGAAAAGTGGGGATCGGGTAGTTGAAAATGTAGCAAGCATATTGATACATGGAAAGAGGTTTACTAGTTACCATCGACACATTGCTAATTCAACAATTGAATTCTACTATGGAAAAGATAGCCAGTTTGGGCAAATTGATGATCTTTTCAGATCAAAGGAAGAGATTGATCAAATATATTTAATAGTAAGTCCTTTCAAAGAGCTCCGTCCAGAAGAAACATCAAAGGATCCCTATGAGCTTTTCCCACAAGTGCATTGTCGGTTAGTAAGAGTAGCCAAAGCAACTCAAATTGTGATTAAGAAAGATGCAATAATTGGAGATGCAGCTACTGTCGAGCACAAAAAAGGAATGTTTGGAATCAAAGACGAGGTTGTCACTGCCATTGGACTGCAGACAGTAGTGAGTGAAAAAATTAATCAAATTTATTTTCTGTTGACTAACATCTTTGTGTTAATTTGGGATTCGGGAAATTTGTAGGATTGGTGATATTTGTAAATGGTGAAAGAAATAATTCAATGCTCGATTAAAAAATGCAATGCATCCAACTTACCTTATCATAAACCAGTGAACAATTACTTTGGTTGCTTTTATTGCGAGAGAACCCATGCTTTCAATGAGTCATTTTTATCTTAAATGTAAGAATGAAAGAAATAAAATCATGATAATGAGAAATATGATAAAATTTTTACTTAATGAATGATCTTCTTGCTCATTCATCTACTATAAATAGTTTGACCTTCCAACTTTAGCTGATAGCTATATATTATTCACTTTATTTTTCGACAAGAGAACATACACGTTTACAAGACTATATACATAGTATCTTTTTTTACTTTAGCTTTGATAGGTATAAATTTTAACAACTGATTATTTTTATTTTATTTTATTTTATTACAGTTCATTATGGATGATAATTTTGAAGGGATGTCTGTTGACCCAACCGATTCTGATTGTTTTCCGCCTCAACATACTAATACTGGAAATACTCCTCCACCACCCTCTGCTGATCCACCTCCAGATGCATCTCAATCTGTACCACCTAATCCTAACCCACCACCTAATCCCAATCCAGGCCAAGAGTCTCATTCAGAACCGAGAAATTTTAATCCCAATCATCCTTCTGCTTCTGAAAGTGCTGATCAGCAAGCTGATCAGCAAGCTGATCAGCTAGGAAGAGATTGGGCTAGTGAAGTATTGAGGGAATTTTTCGGAGACCAATCATCATCTGCTCAGCCTAACCAAGGAGCAAGCACAAGTGGAGCAGGTAAGTAAAATTTGTAGTGTATTCTTTTATTGAAAAATAACCAATTTAATTAACTTATTTGAATTGTTAGTGAATCCCTCAATCATTATGGGTATCAGTGATTACCACAGACTCAATTCAGCAGAGTCTCATGAGCGAGAACGGGGGTTAAGGGCTGTAAGAGGCTTAGTTAGAAGGAATGATGTTCCCAGGAGCTCGGACAGTCTAAATAGAAATATTTACCACTTTCTGAAGTATTGTCTTGGGGGACCAACACAAATATCAAAATATCCTGCGAGCCCAACACCTTTGGAGATTGAAAATTGGAAAGATTGGAGCCAATTCAAACTAAAAACCATTCAAACTGTCCTAACCCAAGTCCAATCTTCTAACCGTGCTAATTCTGCAGCTGATCGACAATTTCTGATAACCAATTCTATAGCCTTCTTGCGATCCAAAATTCGACTACCCGAATTTTTTCCAGCACCTGAGCCTCGAGGACTAAAAGGAGGAGCACCGATCCCACTTTCTGTCAAAAGAAACTTAGAGCGTGAATTGCAAGAAAAAGGTTTTCGGAAATTCACGTTTGATTGGACTTGCCGTGATTTTTCAGAATCAACTTGGAATCAAGTCATGGGAAGCATAGTATGCGACCACTGTACCAGATGGCTCACCACCTTGAATACAATCGATCAGTCAAAGCTTCAGTTCACTCAATGTGTTATTGAGAAATGGGTAGTTAATAAGGGGAAGGAGATGATAAGGTTGTTTGGGCAAGAAGAGGAAAGGGTAGCAAGAGAAAAGATTGAAAAGAGGGCAAGGGCACAAGTAAAACGTTATCGGACCAAGGTAAGTTTTTAATTTTACTTTGCTTTTTGTTATTATGAAGCTGATTTAGTTGGAATTCAGATTGCTAGTGCACGCTACAAGTTAGCAAGAGATCTCTGCAGTGATGTGCCAGGTTTTGTTGTGCTTTTTCATGATACTAGGTGCATCTCTGATATCGAGGAAGGCCCAGCACCAGCCCCAACTGCACCTATCCAAGCTATTCCTGGATGGCGAAATCCTGAACTCAATGATTTGTTTAAAAAAATGGATAAGATGACAAAGGACTTAGCCCATACACCAGCTCAAAAAAAATCAACATTAAAAACATATTCACGGTCATCAGAAAGGACAGTTGCACAAAATGGTATATTCAATGTTCCCAAATACCTCCCCAAGAATTGCTATTCAGCAACATTTTTGCAAGGATTATCTGTGAATGAACGTGAGTCACTTGGGGTTGGAGCTGATATTGATCTGGTAAAGATTCGGGAATCAATTAATAGAGCATCAACATCATCATAACTTAGGTATAACGGTGATCTTCTGTGTAATATAGCTATCTTATATTGAATTTTATGTATTCTGTTTTTTTTCAAAGCAGCTTGGTAAATGTTATAAAGTGATATTGAGAGAGAGTAACATTTTATTTAAGAAAAACAAATAATGTATGAGATATAAAAATGTATTTTCAACAAATTGATGGTCCATACCTCTTTATGTCACATTTATGTATCCATATTAATTTCAATCGAATTTAATGTTGACCAATACATAGTGAATACACGCTATGCCACTTATACTTGCCAGGCATTGCTACCATTAAATATGCCAGTATCAAAAATTAATTTCGATCGAAATTAATGAGCATGATAATCATGAATTTCTGGAGTCAACTGCTTATTTTTATGCATGGTGCCTTGCCAACATTAATTTCGATCGAAATTACTTTTGATACTGGCATATTGCATGGTGTCTATTCCTGGAAAGTGTAAGTGGCATAGTGTGTATTCATTACGTATTGGTCAACATTAATTTCAATAGAATTTAATATTGACATTTTCATATTGAACCCAAACCAGCAAACGACCCAAAAAATTCTTCATAAAACTGCTCATTAATTTCGATCGAAATTAGTGAGCACCATATACATATTGAATGGTAGTTATATCTGGTGTGTGTAAGTTGTAAAGCTTGTGTTCAATGTTTATTGGTCAACATTAATTTTGATTGAAATTAATATTAATGTGTAAATGATATTTACATGCTCAATATGCATTGTAATGTGTTTACTTAACAATAGAGTGCCCTACTTTTCATCTTACATAAAAATGCTTGGTAGCATGTCAAATTCAATTTTTATTAAAATTAATGTTGACATGTTACCATGCATAACAGTAAGCAACTGACTGAATAAATTGATGATAATCATGAACCTTAATTTCGATCGAAATTAATGTTGCCAAGTGCAGATTGAAAAAAAGCTATGCCACTTACACTAGCCAGGCATATTTACTATTTATTATGTATTGGTCAACATTAATTTTTATAGAAATTAATATGGATATGTAAATTTTATATTTACCCTCAACATGTATAGTAAATTTCAATACTTAAAAATACTTGCCGTCCTTTACATGTCATGCAAAAAAGCATTATATCATTTCAACATTAATTTTGATCAAAATTAATGTTGGAATGCCATTATGCATTGAAACAACTAACTGACTGAAAAAGTTCATGATCAAAATGCTCATTAATTTTGATCAAAATTAATGTTGACCAATAAACATTGAACACAAGCTTTACAACTTACACACACCAGATATAACTACCATTCAATATGTATATGGTGCTCACTAATTTCGATCGAAATTAATGAGCAGTTTTATGAAGAATTTTTTGGGTCGTTTGCTGGTTTGGGTTCAATATGAAAATGTCAATATTAAATTCTATTGAAATTAATGTTGACCAATACATAATGAATACACACTATGCCACTTACACTTTCCAGGCATATATACATGCAATATGCCAGTATCAAAAGTAATTTCAATCGAAATTAATGTTGGCAAGGCACCATGCATAAAAATAAGCAGTTGACTCCAGAAATTCATGATTATCATGCTCATTAATTTCGATCGAAATTAATTTTTGATACTGGCATATTTAATGGTAGCTATGCCTGGAAAGTGTAAGTGGCATAGCATGTATTCATTATGTATTAGTCAACATTAATTTCGATCGAAATTAATATGGACATGGACTATGCATAAAATTCCTATAAGTATAGGTAAGCTAAGCAGTTAGATAAACTGGTTTGATCAAGTACACCATATAAAAATTGATGTTTTAATGCCTTGGTTAATTTCGATCAAAATTAATATTAAGCCATGCATGTTGAATTTTATCTATGTCTGTGTAGTCCATGTGAAATGGCTTGTATTCAATATGCAGGGGTCTATATTAATTTCGATCGAAATTATGAGGTTCATTGCCTCATAAATTTGATGGTTTCTGTCAGTGTTTCATGCATGGTGCCATCTGATACTTGTTGATTCCTATCAAAATTAATTTCAACACCAATATATTGAATACAAACCATGGCACTTACAGTACTTGGTCATAGCTAAAATTCAATATGCTAGTCTCAAAATTAATTTCGATAGAAATTAATCAGGATCCATGAAGTTTATCAATAGTGTATGAGTTAAGTTTCAAGTCATATGTTTCATCATTTTCTTGCACCCATTTCTAGGTTATCTCAACAATTTTTTTCAAGTTTTATTATATTAATCAAAACTGTGGTAAGTTGTGAAAAATTAGCTAATCCAAATCTCAAATTGAATATTAATATTTTAATAATTTTGAATGTTGCTTAAGGTATTTCATTGGGTGATTCATAATAATATTTTATCAACTTAGTAGTCCTATAACTTTTGAAAAGTAACAATTTTGGTATAGTTAGGGACAACAATGCAATATCTTGTGCAGACTAAGATATATTGCAAAATAAAACTATTCAATTTTTTTTTTCCCTTAGTTGTATCCAAGTTTATCAAAGGTTTGGTCACGGTGCCCACACCCTAGCCTGACACTCCTCCTGTCACTTAAAAAACAAATTCTTATCTTAAATTCTAATGTTACCAATTTTATATTTATAATTCATTTCTTGTTTGATGAGGCATATCAGTATATATGTGAATCTCGCATTGTCATCTGAAATTAAATTTAACAAATATTCATAAAGGATTATCCTTTTTTTTCATATAATATACTAATTAAGTGTATCTCCATTGTTTAGGAGTAAATTCTAATTTAAAAAATTTTGTATTTACCCGTGGCAATTTGAATATGGGATATAAATTTGTTATTATTTGTTTTTCACACTAAAAGTCCCCAAAGAATTACTAGTATTTTCTGTTAGCTACATCAAATTTCGCTTCAATATAAACAGATTGTGATTTAGCATGTTACTCAGTTTACCCCACTATGAATAATACATGTTAAAAAAAGCTCAAATAATATAAAATCCCCCTCTTTATGTTTTCTGTTTCTTTCATCCTCACTTTAATTTTAATCTTATTCAATTTTTTATCCTATTAAAATATCAACTTCAATTTTCTAGAATAGAGTTTCTTATAATTATTCATCATATTACATCATAATTTTTTGATATCAAATACTTTTTTTTAATATTCATTAATCAATATGTCTAGTATACAAAATCCTACACCTCCACTTTGTATGTATATCATGTTCCTCTCTCTTAATTTATATATTTCACTTATGTTCTATATCTTTTTTTTTTCAAAAATTTGATTTTCCAGCACCCAAATGTGTTTCATCCCACTCTCTGATTGATACTCGCTTTGAAGCTTTTGAGCTTGCACCATGTCTGCCACATGGCATGGCACCTAACCCTCCTGTACTTAGCAATGAGAGGCAGGAAATAACGAGAGTTCAGTATTGCAATTTACTTGAATTGGCTAGAGATAAAACAGAAGAGCTTGTCAAGATCCTTAACAATAATCCTTCTCCTTCATATTTATCTAACCCTTGTAATGAATTACTCCAATATGTGAAAAGCCTTGAAAAATGTATGTTCATCACCTTTTTTGTCTCCTTTTAAATTAGTAGATAAGATTATTAATATTTTTTTTTCTTCATATATATTTGTAGCTTATGAGGAGGGTATGATTCCTCCTGATGAAGTCATTGTCATTAGGGATGATGATGAGACAGATGAACCATCAGCTTCAACTCATGCTTCAACTTCTAAGGAAAATCTTGAAACACCTGTTATCCGCTCCAAGAAAAAGAGATTATCCCAAGGCTCCTCTTTTGTTCGACGTATTAAACCGGCTTCTGCTAATGAATTTTCTGATGTATCAAATAATAAATCTCAAAAAAAAAGCAAAGGTTTTGATAATGAGTATATTCTTGTTTCCTTTTTTTTTTATTGTTATTCTTTTATCTTTAAAATTCAATCATATATCTCTTTTATTGCTTACATATTGTACTTTTTATCTTTCTTTTGATATTTTGTACCAGAAACTCACCTGCTGTAGATTGTTCCATCCATAAACGCCCTCTCCCTGATGAAGATGATGAAAAGAGCAATGAAAATAGCAATGATCAACTATCAGAATATGAAGCTATGCTTGTTCATCAAAAAAAGCAAAGTTTAAAATCTTCTTCAAGACATGTTGATATGTTTGATAAAGATGATGATTCAAACAGCTCATCACCGAATTCCTTCATTTCTAAGAAGCAATACCCATCACCTCCTAAATTACCTACTTTGACCTCTTTGAAAGCTTCTCTACCAATGAAATCAACTCCAATCAAGATATCGAAAAAACCTCTAACTTATTCACCCTCAGTTCTAAAAGAATCTGATTTGCAGGAGGAATTCTGTAAAATTCATAATTTTTATAAAGGTAGAATCAGCACGGCAAAGGTCCTAAGGTCGTGGTTTGAAATTGTTACTCTCCTCGAATTACGCTCTTCTACTTATTCCCAAGAACCCATGTCAAATATTCCAATGTTTACTTTTCATTGGGAAAAATCTTGTGGAGAAGATTGGCTTTCAAAACTTACTGAGTTATGTAAGTTACCATAATTTTTAGTCTTGACTTTTGTTCTTTTACTTATTTTTTTTTTCCTTTTGTAGCAAATATTTTTTTAGAGATTGATAGCTCACAGCTATGGGTACTCGATAATATTGATTTCAAAAAAATGGAAGATTTATGTGATCCTGATGGTTTAAATACTGAAATTCTTTCCTCAACAAAGAAAACGGATCACCCTGAATCCAATCTTATCCGAATGCTCATGAGATTAATGATCCCAAGTGACCACTGCCGTTCTTCATGGGTATCTCTTATATCATCTTCACTTTATCTGACCGCACATGAATTCAGCCAGCTTCCATCACATCAAAACATTAACTCAGATTGTCCAATTGAACGTGGTCTTCAGCTTCTAGCTCACCTTTCAAATCTGAAGAGTCCGATTTCTGATGGCTTAGAAGTTGGTCCCACTGCACTTCAAACCCGTGATATATCAATGTCAACTCTTCTTCAAATCAGCAATATTATCATTGATATAATTATGTCAATTATCATTCTTAAATCAAAATATTGTGCTGCAAAAATATCAAGTGGCAAGACTAGTGAAGCTCAACAATCAAGTGAGAAAAACGAAAATACTGAACTGACTATAAGGAGAGAGAAACAAAAGGCTGCACTAAACAAAATAAATTCTGAATACTCCCACCACCGATATCAATCTTTCACATTCTATATAATTGATGGTGTCCGTGGTTTATTTCTGAGCTCTCAAGATCATAGATTGGCTTCAGCAGCTGATTGCTTGGAGGTAATATCAGAAGTTAAGTTTCTTAATTTACATGAAAAAAAAAATCATTTGATGGAAGAAATAATTTGGAAAAATTTAAATAACTATATTTTAACATTAATAAAACCTTTTATAGGCAAGTGTGATCCATTTCCTTTAAAATTTGATACCCCAAGTCCTCCGGGAATTGCTAGGGCTATTTCTGCAGATTTTCTTAATCACTGGAGCTCCATTCAGCCAGTATCACCTTTTTTTGCTAAACATAGCCTTTCAATAAATTAATATTCCAACATGTAAATAGATAAAGTTCTTTCTATATGATATATCTTGTATAATTCAAGTTATTTTCCTTCAAATACGTCAAAAATGTGACCATCTTTGAAATTTATTAAGTAACCTTTGACATGATTTTCTAAATTAATTATTAAAAAAAATTATTGTAAGTCCAGCAATAACAAAGATTTTAAAATCTACTTATATGATTTCAAATACTTGTATTAAATTCTTAAATATTTTATTGTTTATATAAAAATATGATAACTGCTCTAGTTTTGTTACTTTACCTTTAATATTATATAATCTATTATTTATTACAAATATTTTCGTTGATTGTAACATTTTTAATCAGAAGTAGAACAATTTAAATAATTAAATGAGTACATTCTTAAAAAAATACAATTTAATCTATCATTGATTCAAAATTCTTTCTTCAACTCTTTATTATTACCTTTTTTATTAATAAGCCTGTTTGACCTAAAATACTATACAGTTAATTTGGTAGCATTAAAAGCACATTTTTATGGCTAATATATTTCAAATTCTTTATTATAGTTTTTTTTATTTTAGAACATTTGCTACCAATTTAATAAAAATGACATTTAAAGATTTCACAACTTATATATTTCCTCAAAAGTAAATCAAATTTTCTTATAATATTATGAAAAAAAATTATTTTATTTCACAAATAAAAGAAATAGATAATACTATAATTATCAAAACTGAAAATGTTACAGCTACTCCCAGTATTTATCATGTTTAAATTTGCATTAAGTTGTGTATATATAATATAAATTTTTAATATTTATATATCTAGATTTTTTAGATTTGTCTTAACATTAGATAAATAATACTTTGCTGATTCTATTTCTTCCTCTATTAAGTCATCTCTTTTCAAAAAAACTCTCAAAGCACTAATCAAATATTCTAACCTAAATTTTTCTGTTTTAATTTCTAAGTATTCTGAAATATCAATATCAAAAACATTAAGCTTTTCTATAGCATGAAAAAGTCTAGTGCTGATTTGAATAGAAGAACCTATCCTAGTGAAGCCAGGAATTTCATGACATCTTGAGGTAAAATGCCTTAGTTGATTGGCAGGCCATAATGTCACTGTTATTCCATTAGTTGCTTCAAAGTTGATTTTACTTCGAATTTCAGGAAACATAAGTTCTCCACCTATTTGTCGTGGTTGGGTCTTATCATACTTCATATGAATGGTGTTTTTTTCTGTATCTTTAGGAAAAAATATTCCTAAAGTATACTCACTTGCATCCTTATCGAGATGAACCTCATTAGAGAACCCATTACCATTCCCTCCAGATGTCCAAGTTAAATTACTAGCAAACGGTACACCGTCTTCTTCACTAGAAACTTTTGAAAATCCAGGAATACCAAGTTTTGCGCAAAGATTAGTTGCCTCATTGTACTTTACATATGATATTTTTTTAAAAAAATATTCAAAGTACATTGCAATCCTCTTCATTCGTTTTTTATATTCATCCGTTTTTACAATATCATCAGTGTATTCATCTGCAAGGAAAAGCATTCAAAAATTCAGTATTTAAATTAAAAAAAGTGATACTTACGAATATGTAAAGATTTCTTTCTATCTAAAATAAAGCCACCACCAAACATTTTTCCAAAACCACCAGCTCTTTGATGATAACCATTATTTTTAATTTCATGTTCGCAGTAAGAAAGATCCTTAATGCATCACACCGTAGCTTCTAACATATCTAGTTCTTTGAGCTCATGAATTTCAAAAGTCTGCACAAGAACATTAGGTATTAAGACACCTTTTGGTTTATAAATACTACATCCAGGAAAAAAATTGTAATAATTATTGCAATCTGTCATATTATTTGCATAAGATCGTGCATAGAAATGTGGCTTCTTCCCATTTGTATCCATTCCAAGAGCGTTTACAAGTTTCATTCCAGTAGCAATGTCTTTCGCCCACCTATTGTTAGAGTTCTTCCCTGGCCGTTTTTTTTTTTTCAAATTGTTACTCATTGATGGTTCAATCCTAAGAGAATTCAATTTTGATTTAAAATAGAAAAAAATCAAAAATTAGAAAATAGTAACATAATTTCAATTATCAGTCAATGATACCTTTAACTTTATCATATCTTCAATATTAGAAATACAAAAGTTAGCATATCTACATATTAGTAAATTTATATACTTTTTCTTTATTTCAAATATTAAGAAAGCGTTTCAAAGGTATACTTTATTAAATTATACATATAAAGAGTATAGCTTTATCCTGTATGCATTCAGCAAGTACGAGATTTGGCTCTACACTTAATATTAATAATATAATGAAAGTATAACTCCAATACACTAGTAATATTAAAAAATTTACGGAATTATGATATCCACATATATAAAATGAAAAATCTTGCTCTGATCAATATATTGACTTAGAAAGTTATACTTCAATAAATTATTAATTTTTAAATTGTAGCATTGTCCTGTATGCTTTCAGCAAGTACGAGACTTTGAAACAACTTAAAAATCAATAAATTAAAGGTAAAGTACAAACAATCTAATTATTATTATGAAAAGCAAAACATTATCCTGTATGCTTTCAGCAAGTACGAGATGATGTTTTACTTTTCATATTAATAATATAATGGTTGAGAAAGTATTAAAGAAATATAGAAAAATGATAAGCAAAACATGAACTTACATGTCTATAAAATCTTCTTCCATTTGTAGCTGATTGATCAAAATTAATTATAAAGTTTATTTTATAATCACTGTTTTAAAAAATAAATGGTTAGATAAATAAATTGAACATTTTTGATAAGGAATAAAGAAAAGTAAATTGACAAACAAATAAAAAAACTTTAAGTTAACTGAAAAAGAATTTTTTTATAATGAATCGAAAGGGTACAGTAAAAGATACCATAAAAATAAATTCAGAATTAGAATCATTAGATTAACTTGTCAAAAGTGTAAAAAAGTGTAACAAACCAAAATGATATGAAATGCAATAGCAAGAAAAATTTGCTTACCGGTAATCAGATAAGGTCAAGAAAATAGTACCAATAATTCAAAATGATAAAGCAAAAATATGATTGATAATTTTTGAAAAAGGTAAGTGAGAAAGAGAAAGGAAAAATAAATTGGGTGGCAAACAGATGTATATATCATGAATTTTCACTGATCACATTTTCAAAAAAATGCAGCTCTCCAAGTCATATGATAAACTTCATCTAAATTCCAAGAATGATGTTGCCAAGGCACTTTACACAGCATGATCATTTTTTCCTATGCATATACTAATTCCAGCTAGAATTTACTTGGCTGCATGTTGTACAGATGCACATTTGTGGAACACTGAATTTCACATCTAAAAAAAATTGACGCCACATAATTCTAGCTACCATGTTTCACGTAGCTAAAAAACATACACTCATCACATTTAAATTTACATTGCGCCAAAATTAATTCATTTTTGAATTTTTTTAAAGGAAACTATAATGTGCACCACCTATTTCTAAAATATGAACCTCCGCACCATATTAAATTGGGAGACTTTTAATTATGCAATTTTTTTGCCGTGACCTTTTTCCTGATCTTACTTGGTTCAAAATATTGAAACATGGCCAATGTTGATGAAAGAAACATTTGATTTTGTTTCTATGTGTAACAATGGAAGGCTGTTTCTTACTGGCGAAAGAGTGTTGTATATTTTATTTGAACAAATTTTTATTTTTTTATGTATTTTATTTAAAAAATTTACTTTTTATTGCAGCCAGATTTATACTGGCTGCTTTTTAGAAACCTTAATTTATGACCCAAGCCTTTGAAATTGGCTTGGGTCCCTTACATTGCAATTTAGTACTTCCAACCAGGTTTCCCCTGGCTGGAAGTGTCTCTTTCAAGCAATCGAAGTCGCTAAAAGCGACTTCGATTGCTTGCTGTAATGTTTGCCACCCTCCCAGCTAATTTACTAGGCTGGGAGGTGGCCAAAGCAGTGTGCAACGCGCGTTGCTGCTGAAAGTAACGCGCGTTGCACAATCGCTACCATATTTCATGCAGCTGATATCAAGTCAGCTGCATGAGATATGCGCAGCATGTGCAATGCGCGCTGCATGCAGCAGAAACGCGCGTTGCATGCAGCAGCAATGCGTGTTGCATGTGCTGCATGCAGTGCATTGCACAGCCAGTTTTTTTCTGGCTGTGCAATGCACACAGAGAAACCAAAGTCCCTGCAAGGGACTTTGGTCTCTAAAATGGAAGCGACTTTCCCTACCAGGTGCAATCTGGTGGGAAAGTGAGAGAAACGTTAGACCAAAGTTGTTTGAAAGCAACTTCGGTCTTAAAAACATTAAAAATCATAAAAAAAAAAATGAGAAATGTAGAAAAAAAAAAAAATTAAAAATTAAAATGTGAGTAAAAGAAAAAAAATAAGTTCTAGTGATACCAAAAATCCAAGCCAATTTCATTTGGCTTGGTTATTTAATAATTAATTTTTAATACATTAAATTTAAAATTCAAACACCATAAAATATATGAATTTTTTTTATATGAATATTATAAATTTAATCTACCTCTTTCTCATAATTATATTTATAATTTTGTTTTTTTAATTTTTGACATTTAAGTTTATTTTTTGGAAATACAAAATTAAATTTTCAGCTAAATTTTTTAGTAAGGTAAAATAAATTATAAATTTGACATTTTGTAATTGAATAATGAAAAAAATTTTAAATTTATTTAAAAAATATTTTTGTTAGAAGAATACAAATATTTTAAGGGTAGAAATATGGTGCAAATTGTAAGTAAAAAAAATTATATTTTTTTTTGTGAGGGGTTATTTCTATTTTTAAAAATATTTTTCAAAAACATTCATTAAATACTGAATTAAATTACTTTGAAACTCAAATTTTTTGTAAAATAATTAAAAATGAAATAATAATATTGTTGTATTTGATATAAAATTTGAATTGGTAATATTAATGTCTCTTTAAGTAAATTTGAAAATCATTTAAAAAGACCATGTTGATAAGTACTTCATTTTTGATATACAATGGTTATATATATATCTTATATATATTTCTTGAGTGTTATTTTTATATACATTCAATAAAATTTGTAATATAAAATGCCATTTAATAATTAATTAATGTTCAACTTAGTTATAACAACTTCATATTTAATACCAGCCACTAGTATTTACTTTTTAATTTAAAACTCCAATATAATATGAGAGTATCCTTATTTTGTCTGTATGTAATGAACAACAATAACAGACCATAAATGAGTGGGTAGTTAATTACAATAAATAGTTGAAGAATAACCTATAAGAAATGATAAGTTTATCAAAAAGAGTACATTAAAAAAATATACTTTTGAATTTTTTTTGATATAATTTGGGTAGTTAAATGAAAATTTAAATTATCAGACATCAAAATGGATAAAATCTAAAAGTAGTGTTTATATAATAAGCCTCATAAAAAAAAAGGATAAAAAATCTACTATGTAACTAAATTATTAAATATTAAGGTATTATTAAAATTATTGAAAAACTTATTTTACAGTTATAATGAAATCTAAATGTGAAAATAATGGTGGGATAATAGTAAGACTATGTGGAAACACTTTAATTTATACATACTTTCAACTATGTTCAGATAAAAAAATTGTTAAAATTGTATAATAACATCTAGTTAATAGTGATGCAATTTTATTTAGATCAAGAATAAATTTTTCTGAGGAAAAACTAATTAAATTGAGATATGGCCATCTCCTTTCAAGAGATAGAATAATAATAAAAATTTAAAAAATTATAATAAGTATTCTTAATCACCATTTTTGAAAAGTCTCTAGTAAAATTCATTATAATATATCATTCATTGATTACATTATATGGAGTTTCATCTTGAAGTAGTGATGTGCAGCTTTGAACTTATGTTATGAAAAACAAAAAAGTTAAAAAATATATAGTTATACTAATGAAAAAGCCAAAAATAAAAATACTATTATAAATTAAAAAAATAAAACTACATAAATTTTATTCTGCTCTAATGATGGAAGGGTACTATGTATGAATTTCCACATGTTAAATCCAAACCTGCTTTAAGGCTAGTTTACAGGTAGAGCTATAAAGTTGCTCTAAATTCTAAAAATAACTTATGCATTTTACTAATTATTTTTTTCTTGTTTCTTTCCAAAGTTGTTAGAGTTGCTTAATTAATACTGTTATCTTGATTGTAAGATATATAATTTTTTTTGAATACATGATTTATTGTTTCAAAAATTATATTATAAATTTAAATCATTTATTTCATTTTCTAAAGCTTCATTGTCAAAGACACAACTCCATTTTCTATTACTTAACAAATATATAAAATGTGATAGTAAAATTTAAGGAATTTTCTTTTTTAGAGGGTCAAACTATATTGTGAAGATTTTTATCTAGAAATTCTTGTACTCTAAAACCAAATAATTTTCTCCCTTAAGTAAGCCATTTCAAAAATATGAGAATATAAACAAGAATATTAACTTATCTTTTTTTTATTTTCTTTACTGAAAGTTTTAGTTCAATCCCTTTTTTTATATGACATTAGTATAAAAACATGGTTAAATGCTACTATATAATTAATTTTTATTATATATATATATATATATATATATATATATGAAATATTTAGAACGTCATCCTTTTTTATTTACTTGAATAAATGGCTCAATTATAATACCCAACACTTATTAATGTTTCCCAAACTCAATAACAAATTTCTCATATGAAATATTAGCTTCTAATATAAGAAGTTTATCTATAGATGATATTCAACATGTGATTTTACTTTTTAGATTCAGCTAAAATTAAACAAAAGGAGAAATCATGCATATGTGTATAAATGGTAACCATATGTTACTTAGAGGATTGTGAAATTCACTCATCAGAATGGTTTAAGTATTAAAATAAATTGAGGTCATTATTTTCTAGTATTTGAAACTAATTAGGAAATTATTCTAAAAATATATTTTAATGTGTATCATGTTTAAAAAGTTGGAAATATGATTTTTGAAAATTGTGAGTTTCTTATGAGATACCAAGCTTTAGTTTACATTGTTTCAAGTAGAATAGAATTTTAGTATTAGAAATTGAAAGCAATGTACCATTATCAGATTTTAACTGTGTTCTACTTATAGAATGATTACATAACATTAAACATTATTTAAATCAAAAAGGTTTAAAAGATATTTAGAGTTTTACCAAATTTCACCATTTATTAATCTTTGATTTGAAAAAAAACTATGATGTACACTCACTAGAAATAAGCAATCCCAATTTTAACATAATTTATCAATCCAAAAATAATGAGTCAATTAACATGAAAATATATATTATTTCAAAACCAATTCTCTAGATTTAAAATATGATGCTTTAATGAAAAATTATTACAAAACTTTAATGCAATGAAGTCTCTTAAAAAATTCAAAAATAGAATATCAAAACAAGTAATTTCTGCAAAAAAAACTACTAACTATTGTAGATAAAGCATAAAAATAAGTCATATTTTTTAAAAAAATGATCTAACAATATTTATTTTTGTTAAAAAAATCAAAACATTGTTAAGTTTGCTTGTTATAATAATGTTAAAATCCACTAAACATTATCTAAAGGTGGTAAAATATGTTAAAAATAAGTTGAATTTTATGAGATAAAAATCAACAATTTTGTATCATTTCCTGTTGTGCTATGACTTTATTCCACCCTTTTTATCTGATTCTTCCAGTATTACTTTGCTATGATCACTAGTTTTCAAGTTAAAATTTACAAATGTTCATTATACTTGATAATATGAAAAATAACTCAAACTTTTATAACTACAAAATAAGATTTTGTAACTCCTTCTTTCAATCAATATTTGAAGAAATTTTAGTTTATTTGAGTAATGATTTTAAGAATAACAAAAAAATTGAAATTCACAAGGAATTATTTCCAGAGACTATAATTATTTACTTGTGTAATGCATGAGCTACTTATCAATGATGTAAAACATCAGAAAAGTAAGTTATAGTTATAAATCTACAGATTATACTGTTTCTGGTATATATATCTTCAATAAATCTTTTAAACTTATCTTAGCCTACATACCACACAATAGAAAATCATTATATTAAAAAAGGAAAAAATTCTATGATAATATCATAAAGAATGATAACCATGGATTAATATTCCATAAAAATGGTTAATAATATTTTAAGAGAACCTAAATCAGTATTCTTTCATCAAAATATATCCTTTTTGTCTTTGTAATTTATTCCAAACAAATTTTTTGAAAGTTGAATCTATATATCTAATGCCAAAACCACTATTAAGTTCCCTCTTAGACTTTTTAAGAAATTATATATATATATATATGTATATATATATATTATTTATCAAAAATTGAAATAAAGAATAAAAACATAATTTTATTTACCTTTAATTATTTAAATATAGAGTATTTTCAGAATGCATTGTGGTTACTTGTGAAGGTTAGAAGATTTGAAGTTGGATTTATGAGTTTTTAGAAGGGCAAATATTGTAAAATTCTTTCATAAATATTTATTTCATAGTTTCAAATGTTGAAATCTACAAACTAATGGGATTTAAAATTATATTGAGATTTAAAATCTGTTTTCTACTCAAGTAAAATAAAATAAAATGATGATATCAAAATTGAAATTAAGTTTAAACTTTTGATATGCTCTATCTTCAATTTTATTGATAGTGCATCAAAAATTTAATAATATTTTTTTCCTTCATCACTTTTTACATAAAAGATAGTTTTATCATTTTATGAATTAAAGATTGCTTATATAAATTTAACATCTATGTCAACTGTTTATGACTATTAATCTATATAATAAATTTTTTAGAAGAAAAAATAACATCAGTATATACTGACTTTGAAATTATTCAATTTAAAATAGTTTACAGGTAGATAATGAAGGGTGATTTCATTTTTGAATATGAACTATAGAAGTCTTATTTTATCAATTTTAATTCTTTTTGAGCTCAAATGTATCCACCGCAACTTAAGTAAGAATAAAAATTATTTTTATTGAAATTTACATGAGAAAGTATGCCTATTATTCAAAATCAAACTTGCTCTAATGGTGTTTTTCAATCATTATTTCCATTCATAACAATAAAAAACATTTCAATTTGCTGATGTTTTAGTTTTTGATATCCCCAAGTTTATATCTCAGGTGTACTATTCACAAAATTATTAAAAATATAATTTTCGAAATACATGATAAACTTGAAAGTGAGGGGGCATTAAATTTTTAAAAATGAATTCTAAATTCAGGATGGATAGTATTTTTTCTATTTTCACAAATGAACAATTTTTCGTTTCAATTAATCCAGAAAGAAAATTTTGTTGTAAGCATATTATATTATATTTATTATGATTTTAAATACTATATTTTCAAGATTTGTGTTTAATATTTCCTGTGAAAGTTAATGTTAATGTGAATTTAAAGTAAGCTTGAAGAAATTTAATCAATAGGCATATTGGATATTTAAAATAATATTTTGCTCCAATCTTGAATCATCCTGGGCTAAAAAATATCCCAAATAAGGTTTTTGTGGGTCAATTTGGATTTAAGTAGGATTAAGTGAGGTTTAATAAAGGACAGATAAAAGGCTAAATTCATTACTAGTGACTTTTTTCTCAAAATAGTTATAAAATATTTATCATTCTGGACTCAAGCTTCAATAAAGTTGAATTGAAACAGAGATAATTTCTAGCAGCACAACACCATATTTACAAAGGTGTAAAATACCTCAAATATTACTCATAATATAGGAAGGCAAGGAATCTACAAAATTCACATTTCAAACGAGGATTTATATTTTGAATTTGAAATTGAGAAATGGAATATTATTTTCCAATTTAAATATCTATTAGTCATTTTAACAAAAGTTTTCAGTAATCAGATTGAATTTTGATGGTATTTTGTTGTAGATTAATCATTTTGATGAGACATTTACTCAAAATTACTGGTTTCGTTTCTAATATTCCATGTGAAATTCATTATGAATCTTTTTGAAAGTGAATAGTTGACATATTGGATATGCAAAAGCTTATGTTAGATCAAAGTGAGATCAAAGGGAGCTTAACTGATGATCAAATTAGGATTTTACAAGATCAAACGGTGATCAATGTAGGTTCATCTTGAGCTCAATCTGTGACAAATCTCTGACTAAATGTAAGGCCAAACAATTTCCTACATGGTGATGATGTGTGCATAATTCAAGCATAGATTTGTGGCTCAACGGAGCTCAAGCAAGGGGTATTGCTAGCAATACCCCCCCATTTTTTCTGTGGTGATACACATTAAAATATATTTTTAGAATAATTTCCTAATTAGTTTCAAATACAAGAAAACAATGACCTCAATTTATTTTAATACTTAAACCATTCCGATGAGTGAATTTCACAATCCTCTAAGTAACATATGGTTACCATTTATACACATATGCATGATTGCTCCTTTTTTTAAATTTTAGCTGAATCTAAAAAGGAAAATCTCATGTTGAATATCAGCTATAGATAAACTGCTTATATTAAAAGCTAAAATTTCATATGAGAAATTTGTTATTGAGTTTGGCAAAAATTAATAAGTGTTGAGGCAGTATAATTGAGCCATTTATTCAAGTAAATAAAAAAGGATGACCTTCTAAATATTTCATATATATATATATATATGTATATAATAAAAATTAATTATATAGTAGCATTGAACCATGGTTTTAAACTAATTTCATATAAAAAAAGGGATAACTAAAAATTTCAGTAAAGAAAATAAAAATAAGATAAGTTAATATTCTCGTTTATATTTTCATATTTTTGAAAAGGCTTACTTAAGGGAGAAAATTATTTGGTTTTAGAGTACAAGAATTTCTAGATAAAAATCTTCACAATATACTTTGACCCTCTCAAAAATAAAATTCTAAAAATTTTGCTATCACAATTTATATATTTATTAAGTAATAGAAAATAGAGTAGTGTCTTTGACGATGAAGCTTTAGAAAATGAAATAAATGATTTAACTTTATAACATGATTTTTTAAACAAAAAATCATGAATTAAAAAAAAATTATTTATCTTACAATCAAGATAGCAGTATTAATTAAGCAACTCTAACAACATTGGAAAGAAAACAAGAAAAAAATAATAAATAAAATGCATAAGTTATTTTTAGAATTTAGAGCAACTTTATAGCTCTTCCTGTAAACTAGCCTTAAAGCAGGTTTAGATTTAACATATGGAAATTCATACATAGTATCCTTGCATCATGAGAGCAGAATAAAATTTATGTAGTTTTATTTTATTAATTTATAATTGTATTTATATTTTTGGTTTTTTCATTAGTATAACTATATATTTTTAAATTTTTTTGTTTTTCAGAACATAAGTTAAAAGCTGCCCATCACTACTTCAAGTTGAAGCTCCATATGATGTAATAAATGAATGATATATTATAATGAATTTTTCTAGAGACTTTTCAAAAATGTTGATTAAGAATACTTATTATATTTTTTTAAAATTTTTATTATTATTCTATCTTTTGAAAGGAGATGGCCATATCTCAATTTAATTAGTTTTTCCTCAGAGAAATTTATTCTTGATCTAAATTAAATTGCATCAATATTAACTAGATGTTATTATAAAATTTTACCAATTTTTTTATCTGAACATAGTTGAAAGTATGTATAAATTAAAGTGTTTCCGTATAGTCTTACTATTATCCCACAATTAATTTCACATTTTGATTTCATTATGATTGTAAAATAAGTTTTTCAATAATTTTATTAATACCTTAATATTTAATAATTTAGTTACATAGTAGATTTTTTATCCTTTTTTTATATGAGTCTTATTATTTAAACACCACTTTTAGATTTTATACATTTTAAAGTCTGATAATTTAATTTTTCATTTAACTACCCAAATTAATTTTAAAAAAAATTCAAAAGTATATTTTTTTAATCTACTCTTTTTGATAAACTTATCATTTCTTATAGGTTATTTTTTAACTATTTATTGTAATTAATTACCCACTCATTTATGGTTTTTTATTTTTGTTAATCACATCCAGACAAAAAAAAGATACTCTCATATTATATTGGAGTTTTAAATTAAAAACTAAATACTAGTGGCTGGTATTAAATATGAAGTTGTTATAACTAAGTTGACCAATAATTAATGATTAAATGGAATCATATATTACAAATTTTATTGAGTGTATATAAAATAACACTCAAGAAATATATATAAGATATACATATAACCATTGAATATCAAAAATGAAGTACTTATCAACATGGTCTTTTTTTATGATTTTCAAATTTACTTCAAGAGACATTAATCTTACCAATTCAAATTTTATATCAAATATAACAATATTATTATTTCAATTTAAATTATTTTACAAAAAATTTGAGTTACAAAGTAATTTAATTCAGTATTTAATGAATATTTTTGAAAAATATTTACAAAAATAGTAATAACATCTCACAAAAAAAAATTTAATTTTTTTTACTTACATTTTTCACAGCATTTCTAGCCTTAAAATATTGGTATTCCTCTAAAAAAAATATTTTTTAAATAAATTTAAATTTTTTTTCATTATTTAATTACAAAATGTCAAATTTATAATTTTTTTACCTTACTAAAAATTTTAGTTGAAATTTTAATTTTGGATTTCCAAAAAATTAACTTAAAAGTCAAAATTTAAAAAACAAAATTATAATTATAATTATGAGAGAGGGAAAATTAAATTCATAATATTCATATAAAAAAGTTTCATATATTATATGGTGTTTGAATTTTAAATTTAATGTATTAAAAAAATTATTATTAAATAACCAAGCCAAGTGAAATTGGTTAGGGTTTTTGGTATCACTAGCATATATTTTTTTCTTATACTCATGTTTTAATTTTTTTTGTTTCCTTTTCTAACTTTCTCATTTTTTTTATGGTTTTTAATGTTTTAAAGACCAAAGTTGCTTTCAAACAACTTCAGTCTAACTTGTCTCTCAATTCCCCACCAGATTACACCTGGTAGGGAAAATCACTTTCATTTTAGAAACCAAAGTCCCTTGCGGGGACTTTGGTTTCTCTGTGTGGTTTTGTCAGAGCTATTTGTGAATTTTTTGTGATTAAAAATGACAATTTAAGAAATTGGTTTATCATGGAAAATGACATTTTAACCATGTTTGGCATTAAATTGGATACTGAAAACAATTGCTTTACTTTGGGAATGAATGGGAAAAGAAGGTTGAAAATTTCTTCTTCTAAAAAGCATTCTGCACCCTTATTAAAATCTTGTCATTCTTTGATCCAATTTAAAGGTAGACAAACAGAGGAAATGAATGTATTATTGTCTGAAATTGAAACAGCTTCATTTGGTGATAAATTAACTGATGACCAAAAAGATTCAATAAAAGCCTTAATTACATGTTTCCCAATGCCTTTTGCTCATGTTTCCCATGTGTTAGTCTTGGTTAAAGATGAGATGAAATTTTCTCTATCCTATAATTTGGATGAAATACTTCCTATCCTAAAGAAAAAATGTTACCCTGCTTCTCCTACAAAGAGAAAAGATATAGAAGATAATATCTCAACTTTATTGAGTATGAATATTATTGAAAAAGTAGATGTTACACCCAAATATTGTGTCATCTCTCCAGTTTTAATCTATTATGAAAAAGATAAAGCTAGACTTTGTGGAGATTATAGAGAATTAAATACTTATAAGGGGGTATCAAAGTTAGAAATCATCCATTTTAAAATACCTCTTTTATCCACCAAATCAACCATGATTAGTTTTTCATATATGGCATATTGTGCTCCAAAAACACCTTTTTACTAAGAAATAATGTCAACTCTGTAACTTTATTTTTGTGTTGTTAAATAACTTATAAATAATTACAAATTTGTAACTTTGATACCCCCTATACTGTGGATGATATTTACCCATTACCCAGAATTAGCTCTATACATGCTACCTTACAAGGTGCAAAATTCATAATCTGTCTGGATGGTAAAAAAGGTTATCACCAAATACTTGTTGAACAGTCTTTCCAAATTTTTTTGCTAATTGCAACACATATGGGAATTTAAAAATATGTTAGGATGCCTTTTGGCCCTAAAAATCCCCCTTCAGTATTCCAAAAAGTAATGGATAACACATTTCATCAAGAAATAATTGAAGGTTGGTTAATAGTTTATATTGATGACATAATAGTTTTTTCTAAAACTTTTGATGAAAATATACAAAATTTAAATAGATTCTTCCAGAAAATGGATGAAATTAACATGACTTTATCCTTAAAAAAGTATAAATTTGGGTTTTAATCTTTGAAAGTCCTGGGTCATGTTGTATCTGGCTTACAGATCAGTGTGGACCAAGGAAAAGTTTCTGCTATCCAAAATGTGTAAGCACCAACTTCTGTAAAAGAATTACAACTTTTTTTGGGAATGTGTGGCTACTATAGACAATACATAAAAAATTATCAAGTCATAGCCTTACCACTTACCAAACTAACAAGAAAAGATAAGGCTTATATATGGAATGAGGACAGTCAAAGAGCTTTTGATCCATTAAAAAGATGTTTAATGTCAGATCCAACCCTTTCCCTTCCAGATTTTAATAATCCTTTTGTTCTTCATACAGATGCAAGTTTTATTGGACTTGGAGCTGCTCCTCATCAAAATCAAATTATTAATGAAAAAGTTTCAGAAGTAGTAATTTGTTATATTTCAAGAACCTTAAAAAAAAGTGAATTTAAATATGGTGCCACTAAATTAGAGTGCTTAGCAGTTGTCTGGGCTTTAGAAAAGCTTCATTATTATTTAGATGATCAAAAGTTTGAATTAGTTACTGATTGCAGTGCTGTGAAATCCCTCTTAAACTTGAAAACACCAAATAGACATATGTTTAGATGGCAACTAGCTGTTTAAGAATACAGATGTCGAATGACTATTATTCACATGGCTGGATATTTTTATTCAAATGTTGATATGTTGTCCAGATTACCTCTTCCAAATGATGTATCCAATCCAGCCTATGTACCTGAGGATGATACAGTACATATACATGGTATATACATTGTTGATATGGAAGAGGAACTGTTACAATTAATTCTGGATTTATATGATCAAGATTCTGATTTATAAAAATTGATTAAAATCTTGAATTATCCAAAAAATGCTTCTATTCAAGCATTGATTAAAACTCTTCCTCCAAAGTACGAGAGTGATTTGAGTAAAGGAAAGTTTTCCATTTAAGATGTTTATATTTACTACAGGAGAAAACTGACCAATGTCATTGTTCTTCCTCCTTCCATGAAAGAAACCATCTTAAAAATATGTCATGATGACATATTAGCAGGACATTTTCATGTTGAGAAAACCATTATCAGAATTATAAAACACTGCTTGGTGGGCTAATCTGTCTAAAGAAACTAAATTATATATTGAATCTTGTGATTCTTGTCAAAAATCTAAAAGCTTTACAGGTAAAAGAGCATGAT
Source organism: Hemileia vastatrix (assembly GCA_030280995.1). NCBI lineage: Eukaryota > Fungi > Basidiomycota > Pucciniomycetes > Pucciniales > Zaghouaniaceae > Hemileia > Hemileia vastatrix. Next base: position 1,993,011 of record JASXTE010000020.1, read on the forward strand.
TTTTACATCATATTGAAGCACCTGATTCTCCTTGGCAAATCATTAACATGAGTTTTGTCACTGGTCTTCCTGTAGCAGGTAAAGACAGTTATAGCTCTTATTGGGTAATAGTGGATAGATTCACCAAAATTTGAGAATTTATTACCACCCACAAAGATGTATCCACCAAAGAATTAGCTTTCTTATGGTGGTCTTACCTTTTTAATATTGTTGGATTTCCAAAAGCCATTATCTCTGAGAGAGATCCAAAATTTACATCTGAGTTTTGGACTTCTTTGATGGATATTTTGGCTGTGAGTTAATATTTTCTACATCTCACCATCCTCAGACTGATGGTCTAGCTGAAAGAATATTTCAAAATCTGGAAGATATGATTAAAAGGTATTGTGCCTTTGGATTAAAATATAAAGACAATGACAGAATTACTCATCACTGGGTCACTCTATTTCCTGGTCTTGAATTTTCATATAATAGCACTGTTCATTCTGTCACTGAGAAAAAGCCTTTTGAGCTTTGGTTAGGTTATTTCCCAAAGATTCCTGCTCAAATTCTTAATAATAAATTACCTAAGTTGGAACTACATCCTGGTGTAAAATCTTTTATGCAAATACAACAGCTATGAAGACAACATGCTCAAAGCTGTATTGATAAAGCATTTGAATATGAAAAGAAGATATGGGATAAATCCCATATAGATTACACATTTAACAATGGTGATGAAGTGTTGATATCTACTGTCCATTTCAATCTGCAAGGAAACAAAAAATTAAAAGATCCTTTTGTGAGACCATTTGTTGTTAAACAAATGGTTGGAGATAATGCAGTAGAAGTTGAATTATATTCTTCATATGATAGGTAACATCCTGTTTTTCCCATTTCTTTGCTTAAACCTTATACTTCTAACTGTGACTTATTTCCCAAAAGAAGGGGAAGACCTAAGAAAGACCCTCAGGAAGTCACAGAAACTGAAGAAATTGATTAAATTCTCAATTATAGAATTATAACTTATGAAAGAGGTATTGAATATTTATTGAGATATAAAAACAAATCATCTGAAAATGATGCATTAATTACCGGAAAAGAAATTTCAAATCTTCCTACTCTGTTAAAAAAGTATTAAAAGAAAAAATCTTAGCATTTTTTTTATTGTTTTCTGTAGAGTGAGGGAGTGTCAGCCAGGATATACCAGGAGCCCAGTAAATGTTATGTAAATTTAATGGAACCAAAAGAGGGCGTAAAAATATGCTTATTATGTATAAAAATTAATATTATATTGCATAATGAAATTATATAAGTATTTTATTAGGGGTTATCAATTTTGACCAATCCGCAATTATTTTTGCTAATAATTGGGTTATTAGACACTTTACGTGTCAATTTTCAGCACTTATCCGACATTTTTTTACTCAATTTTTCATAACCACATCTTGGACAACTTTCTGTCATAACCACATCTTGACCTACTTTCTGCCATAACCACATCTTGGACTACTCTCTGGATATGGCTTCTACCTTGCTGAACACTCACATTCTCGTCCCATACTGTCCATTCTATCCACTCAGAAACCCTCACCATCTCATCTGCTTGTTTCTGCTCCTTTTCATCTTCATTTATATTTTAACATGCCTCGTCGTCCTAGATCTTCTCAAAGGCAGCCATCACCGATTTGTTCTTCAAATCACACTACTCCCACTTCCCCCCGCTCAGCCCAGAAATCTAAGACCTTTCAATTGAAAAAAGATGATCATCTCATTCTTATCAACTGGCTGAAAACCAAATCTAACTATGATTCTTGTTTTGGTACTGAGTATTCAACTAAAGTAGGACTGCCCCCAGCATCAAAAGTTAATGGCTATCTTTTAATGGCAAATGAATTACGGAATAAGACCAAGGGAAGGATTTATCTTTTGCCTAAACAGATGTCTGAACGCTTCAGGCATTACCAAGCCAAATACAAGAAGGCAAAGGCTCTTTCATCTTCCACTGGTTTTGGGATTAACAACATTGATATAACTAAGGTTATCAAGTCCATAGACAATAAAGTTGATTCTTTATGTCCTTACTTTTAAGAGATGGATGCAATTTTTGGGGAGCATGCCAATGTTAATCCTGTAAACATGTTGGATGGAGAAGATCCTGTCTCCAAACATGATGTTGAAGCAAGTCTTTTCCCATCGTCTTCCTCCACTCAAGCCTCCCCTCATTTGAATGAGACACATCTAGATAGCTTTTCTGTAGATCCTATAGGTGATTTAACCCAACCAAATATAACTCAGGTCTGTTTCTTTTTTCTTTTATCTTATCCTTTCTATTTTTTATTTACTTATCTTTTTCTTATTTCTTAAAATGCTGATGAACAAACTCAGGATCCTCAATCAACTGAGTCTGAAGGTAGTGAAAATGATGAGGAGGAAAATATGACCTTGAACAAGAAGCGTAGGGCTTCAAGTAGTCTAAATTTTTACTCACAAAGAAGAGGAAAAAGTGATACTTCATCACAAACCCCTTTTTTGTCTATGGAACAGTTTTTAGAGAAACGTGATACTGGTAAGTGATACCATACCTCTTATTACTTTACTCTACTTTTCTTCCACTTTATATTAATTTTTATTATCACTCTAGAACAAGTAGACATTTCTAAAGAGACTCTAAGCTTTGAAAAGAAGAAATATTAGCTCTCTTTAAGGGGGGATGATAGGATACAAGATTTGGAAGAGAGGAAGTACGACCTCTCTTTACAGAAGAATGATCGGGCTCAAGATTTGGAGGAGAGGAAGTACCAGCTCTCTTTATGGAAGGATGGTTTGGCCCAAGATTTGGAGGAGAAGAAGTTTGAGTTAACTCTAAGTAATGAAAAATCAAAAAAAGAGGAGAAAACACTCGAACATCAAAACCTATTAGAGCAGATGAAATATAAGTTTGATCATGAAGAAAATTCTAAAAAGAAAGATTTCTTGATAGAATGTGTTAAAGCTAATAAATCTGTTGAGTAAATTGAATTTTTAAAGAAATTGTTGGATGACTAGTTTGTTTTATTTCTCTCACACTTCAAATGTTCATATTTATTTGTACATAAAATTTCCATTAATTTCCTTCATTTCATTACTCTATCTATCATTACTTGAATTTTTGTATTTTAATGTTAAATATTCTTTTTTTAAATATAATTTTCATGTCTCCTTTGAAAATTTGACAATCCCCCACCCCTGTATTTTTTTGAAGTATGGGGTGGGTATCACCAAAATTCTTTCATGTCATGAATCTTGAAAGTCTTATATGAAACTTTGGCTTTACTACCCCCTGCATTTTACCGGTATCCCAAAAATTCTTACATGTCAAGAATTTCACAAGTCTTATAAGAAATTTTGGCTAAACCCCCCATGGATTTTATTGAAGTAAGGGTCGGGTATCACCACAACATTTCCACCAAAATATTTACAAGTCAAAAAATTTCTATATCTGTTTTAAAAAATTGGCAATACTCTCCCCTGCATTTTATTGAAGCAAGGGGTGGGTATCACCAAAATTTTTCTAAGTCATCAATTTCACATGTCAGATTTGAAAATTTGGCAATACCCCCCCCCTGCATTTTATTGAAGTAAGGGGTGAAAGTCATCAAAATTTAATATTATTACATAAATTATTAAATAAATATCTAATATATATCAATTTCCCTAGTTTAAAGTAATGACAATTCCTCAAGCCAAAATGCAGACCAAGTCTAGAAACAAAAGTTTGGGACTTTCCACAGGTATAGGCAAGAGGAACCCCATGAAACAAATAAATGTTATCATGAGTACCTGTTATACAACCAAAGGTCATTGGCTCATCACTTAACTTGAGAAAATTGATAAATATAGAATATTTATTAATAATTTATCAAAAAATATAAAATTTTCGATGACAACTCTAATCCCCATATTTTTTGGATCTAGATAAAGTTTTTTTTAAATTGAATAACTTTACCTTCTTTTTTACCTTATTTATTCTTTGAATCAACATATGACTGATTTGAAATGAAAAACCAAAATGTGTTAAATCTTGACAGGTTTCCAAACCAGGAGGAGCTTTGGTCGTTTGATGATTATCCTTAGAATAATTCCAAATAGTTTCGATAATACCGTCTCCCAAAACAGAATCAATGATGCAATTGTGATCTGGAAAATATAAACCATGTCCTTTGATTTTAGCTGGAGATGGTATTGAGTGGCCAGTTATTGGATTGATATATGAGAATATACCAAAAGTAAGAAAATTGGAATCATTCCTATCGATATGAATCCTATTGTGGAATCCAGAATGAGTGATAATAACATTAGAAAATAAAAGATATTTGTGGCTAATATCTTCCCATTTGGATTCACACAAATTTGGTATTCCAACTTTGGTTGCAAGTTCATGATTTTTTTGGGGTGAATCTGAAGAAGAAGACATTTATTTGATCTCAAAAAAATTTAAATTTAAAAAAACTTTAGCACATATTTTTTAAAAAAAAACTCACATAATAATATCTTTTAAAATAAAATTCAAATCAATATCCTTTTAAAAAAATTAAAAAAAATTAAAAACAAAAAAAAATTTATAAATTTTCAGAAAAAATTATTTTTAAAAAAAAAATACAAATGAAAACCTGAATTTTGGTTATAAAAAACCTTCACAGAAAATCCTGTCAAAATAATAAAAAAAAAATCTGTAAAAGAAAAATCAGAACAAATAAAATTAAAAAAATAAAATTCAGTAAAATTATTTGTAAGAAAAATTAAAAATCAATATCTAAACCTTTTTTGTTTTGTAATTTACAGTGAAAGACCTTAACAGAATGTAATAGTTATTTTTTTCTAAAATTCTGCCAAAAAAAAAAATGCATTTTAGTATGTTTTTTAAAAGATAGGTAACCCCTATTTAACTCCCATAACAGTCCCCTTTCCCCCTTCCTTTCTCTGAAATCACCTCTAAAATCCCTCCCTCCTTGCCTCAAAACCACTCGCAAATCCCCTCCTTGCCTGTCTCAAAATCCCCCTGAAACCCCCTCCTTAATTTCCACAAACCCCCCCCCAAACCCCCCCTTTTACCCCTCTTTATATGTCCTAAACCCCCCCTTTCCCCCCCCTATTTAGTCGCTTCAACCCCCCCCATTTAGTTCCCATCCCCCCCTTACACTCCCCTTAAACTAAATCTAGCGCCTCCTACTCCTTAACAAACAATCACTAACAATTGTTCGTTAAGAAGGAGGAGGGGTAGAGGTGGGTAAAGGGAAGTGGAAGGGGGGGAGGGTACCTAAAAGGAGGGGTTTCAGTGGCTAAAGAGAGGATAATAGGGAATAGCTGAGGTGTCTAAAGAGAGGGGAAGGGGGGGTGATGTGTTGCCTAAAGATAGGGGAGGGGGGAAAGGGGGGATTTGGGACAGGCAAGGAGGGTGAAATAAGGGGCTGTTGAGGAAGGTAAAGTGTCAGTATAGTCTAGTGTATAAGTATGATATAATAGTGTTATTTTATGGTCCTACTACTTATTGATAAATGATTTAGTGATTAAACCTCAGGGGAAGACTAATAAAATAGTTATACTCAAATAAAACTCACAATACTTGGATTTAAATGCGTGCTAGTGGTGGAAAATAGAAGAATAAAATATAGTTATAGCTTATATAAATATAATATCAATTTATAATAGCTTTATAATATATTTCTGAATGCTAATAATTGTTTTTTAGTGGTGGTTTGAATTGTAGTAATTGAATGATGATAATAAACCGTCAAAATCCCTTCTTACTTATACCCAAATCCACTGGAGTGCACAGACCTTCAATCCAGATTATGTCACTGCTATCCCCAGCAATTACAGCACTGTGAGGGCCCATCACCTCCCCATGGCTTCCACTTCAAGCAGTTTCAACACCCAGACATCCAGTAAGGACCCTCCATCACTATTAATAATAACACAGATCCATACCATAAATAGAAAACTCAGATAAAAGTGGATACCATAAAGAAACAGGTAAAATAAATAATCAAAAAGAGATTTAATGAAACTAAAAGCATATAAAGGAAACAAATAAAATGTCTAAGCCCCCAATAACATCCCCAAGCATCCATATTAACTCAGAAACATCCTTCCAACCCATAAATCCATGAATAACCATCCAAGGAAGTAATTTCAGTTGTCCAAACTGGGTGTATGCGCCTGATATAGGTGTCTATGCTTCTGTAGGCGTTGTGAGTCCACTGATTTCGTCCATATGACCTAAAAAAAGCAGAAAAACAAAGGTTATAGGCTATTAAGGGGCTAAAACCCACTTATATACCTAAATATACATAATATACTGCATATTTCACTGAATATGAGATTTATGTATACATATAAGCTTATGTATGTCAATAATTACTTCATATCACTTAGGATAAGTATATTATGACTCCATTACCACCTTAATAAGTATTATTAGGCCATGGATAATCTATTTAAACTATTATAAGTTATATAATAGAATAATAATTATATATATATATAATAAAATAATATATATTATTATTTTAACCTTATTTTTAAGATATAAGCTTAATCTACTTAAGGTTATCTTATTTTAAGCATAAGAAATACTCAGTCCTAAGGATATTTAGGCTGACATAAAGAGACTGGAGAAGGAATGACTTGAGGTAGGTAAAGAGAGAGGAAGAGGGGTGAAATGAGGGAGCTAAAGAGGGTGAAGGAGAGAAAAAAAAGAAAGAAAAAAAAAAGAGAAAATAAAAAAAAGTTAGTCTAACCTTAAAAATAAAAAAAAGGACTTTCAAAAAAAAAAAAAAAAAAAAAAAAAAAAAAAAACCAAAAACAAAAAAAGCAAAATAAAAAAGTTCATGATTAGCAAATAGAAAACAAGAAAAAAGAAAAAAAAAGACAGACCTGGTGAGATGAGTTGAGAAAATAATAGTAACAAAAATATTTGAGTGATGATTGAGGAGAGGATGAAAAGGATATGAGCGATGAAAGAAAAAAAAATCACTGACAAAATATGTGATATCATGTTGAGCTGGTGAAAGAAAACAAATGAGCCATTTAAAAAAATGGTCTTCACTGTAAATTCCAAAAAAAATTAATATGTAACAAACCAAAATACCAAACCAAATGAATGAAGTACACAAAGAGGACATTTGGAGAGTAAAAAAAAATAATTTAAAAGGGTGGTGAAGAGAAATGTTGGAGAGTAATAGGCATAATGATTGAGCGTATGCTGGTTGAATGAATGTTTTGTGATTCAAGGGAGGAAAGAGCCTGTGCTGGTTTAGGATCCTCTTTTTCATAAAGATCATTCCAATCATCTTTTAAATCAGCTAGGATATTGTGGAGTATAATGCAAGTCATGATCCAATGATTTGTAGTTCTGATCTCCAATTTTTTTTGAAATTGGATTCTGAGCTCCCGAAGACTAGAAAATTGTCCCTTTAAAATACCTATAGCATGTTCAATTTGTACTCTTGATTGGGCAAGGTGATAATTAAATTTAGTTTTGGGGTCATTTTCTAAGGTTGCATCATGGAAAGCAGGTATAATGTACTTCCCACTTGCGTATGCTGAGTCTGCAAGGAGGTACTGAGATTTGTCAAAGTATGAGTCAGGGGTTTGAGAAATCCTCATTCTTTGGAAGACAGAAGTGTCATGACATGAGCCAGGGCAACCACTATGAAAAGCAATAAATTTTTTATTGACATCACATACAAGTTGAAGGGAAATAGAGTATCTAGAAAGAAGATAAAAAGTTAGTTTATGAAGGATGAGAAATCAGAGAAGATTTTTAAGAAACCTTTTTTTGCAATCAAAATAATGGTTGCCATCATGAGCAGGCTTTTGACTCAAAGGTATAGTTGTGCCATCAACAAATCCTACACAGCCAGGGAAACCTTCAGCTTGCATTACTTGAGAGGATTCAAGTCGCTTTTCTGGAGTTGGCCAAGCAAGTGTTTGAGACTTGAGGGAAAGGATAGCAATCATACAGCTCTTGGTGTATAATATCATGGTACCATATCCTATGTTAAAGAGATTATCCAAACTTCTTACAGCAGCACCGTTTCCATTTGAGCCAAAGCAACATAGTGCAACAGCAAGTTGGATGGCAGAATTACGCTGTTTGTTATGGGACTGTTATGAAAGATAGGATAATTGGAGATGAGTTGATAAAGTTTGAAGAAAGAATCGGGAGAAGTTCTAAAAAGTTGGGTGAAGTTTAAATGAGGAATGTTGAGAATGGAGGCCAGATCATATTGGGGATCATGATAAAGATTTGGCCCCCTGGTGATGATGTAACACTTTTTGGAAAGAAAACACATATAAGCTAAAGCATCTTCCAAATAAGAGTCAGATTTATAGTAGAGAACTAAAAGTAAATTGATGGCATTAATAGTGGAGTGAAGTAGCCGTCTAGTAGAGAGATGTTTCATTGTTGCCGGTGGAAGGGTTATGTGATGATGTAAGTGGGAATTCACCTCCAAATGTGCAGTTGGGGTGTGTAGATAGAAAAAAAACTTAAGTGTTTGCCACCAAAATTAAGTAGCATAGAGTGAGGAAAAACTTAAGGATGGCATCAGTAATTATGAGTCATGTGACTTTCTTGCAAATCCATCATGGATGAGATGAGTTTGGGATCAGGAATTAGGAATGGAAATTGGGGTATATGAGGTGGGATAATGCATTATTGTGGATTCCTTATCCACTAGCCCCGGGGCTAGTGGATAAGAATCTTCCGCAATTAATAATGTCTGATCCCGGAAAAAAAAATTCCTGATCCCTAATTGCGGATCCCTGAACATTGATACCCCCTATTTTATATATGTAAAATAAGTATTTTATTAATTTTATTATAATATAAATTATATATACATTTAAATTAAGCATAATAAATGTTATATTCTATATATTATGGCGCATTTTTATGTATTTAATAAATATAAATTAATAATTAATTAATTATTAACATAAATTATAATTATAAGTATAAAATTAACTTATAATGTAATCAAATTAATTAATTAAATGTATATATTAAATAAAACCTTACATATGTTATTAAACAATAATATTGGGCGCTTTTTTGATTCCAGATTGTGTCATCAAGGTATTAAACAAGTTAAAACACTTTATTAAATATATTTTTAATGTTTTATTCTAAAATTTAGTAATTTTGTTCTAATAAGTATTTGTTTTAATTTAAAATAATTATTACACTAATAAAGGTAATTAAAATAATTGATTACTCATGTTTTATACTAAATAAATTAATTACATTGTTTTTACATGTTAAAATAAGTTTATTTTTCTTGTTTCATTCAAATTGGTTATTACTTAAAAGATTATAAGACATGTTTTAAATTAAATTAATTTTTTTTATGTTTCTCAAACTTATTTAATTACTCACTAATTTTACAGTAACTGTTTGGGTTTAAATTGGTGGATATTTGGGCTCTAACTCATGTGTCTTAGTTTATTGTGTCACATTTCCCCTTACACTTACTCAAAATCAGATATTTGTTATTATTTTTTTATTATTCTTTGTATATACTTTATTATGACGCTTCAGTGGTCCCCTTGCCTATATAAAGGCCTTGGGTAACCCCCTGTAGCAGCATCACGTATTACACTCAACTTTTAACATATTTTTTAAATATATACAACACGTTTATTTTATTTTTATTAGTATTATAATTCTAATTTAAAAGGAAAATAAATATTCTAAGGTTGCAGTAAGTCTATTAATAATAGTAATTAATTTCCGCGCATTGAAGATAGTACTTACTTAAATAAATATATTATAAATAAATAAAACCTCACCATTGTGTCAATCATAAGAAATAGTTGTTGCATATCTCTTAAAAAATTCAATTATTTTATTACTCTTATTAATTTCCTTTCTTATCATCTTTTGTAAAACCCTTTCTTTATTTTCTCCTCTTCCTCCTCTTCATTTTTCCCTCTTATTCTCCTTCTTCTATACAACCAGCCGACAGAGCCCATCTAAATTTATTTCATGGATAATCAGCTCAACTCCATCATGCAAGTAGAAGACTCAGATCTAGAGACCAGTTGGTAAGAAAAAATCAGGATATGGGTCCTAGAACAAGACCCTCATAACAAAAGTGGGTGAATACAGACTCCTTGATCCAAGACATCATAATACCTCAAAATTTCTCCTAGGGTTTTTCCATACACCGCGCAATACGGGGGGCAGACTTGTTAGCAAGTCCTCAACCTTGGACTCAAATTCACCACAGATTGAAGACACATTGAGCTATTGACAAAGGAATCATACAATCAGCGATGAACACTACTCAGAAGAACAGTTTTAGGTGGGTCTTCAAGTAGAGTTCAGTATGGGTTCAGTCTGAGTTCAGTCTGAGTTCCATCTGAGTTCAGGTTGAGGACTTGCTAGCAAGTCCACCCCCTATATTGCATAGTGATACGGAGGAACAAAATTTTTATACTCCACATTGACAAAATGATTGACATTTAAGAAAATCTTTTACAGTGTATTAGCTACATTGGGTAACATATATGTATTGACAGGATAACTGGGATATATCTAATGTATTAGATTTACTCCATGGAAGTAAAATGATTACAGAAGCTTTTAATAATCTAATTTGTGGAGTAGATGGAAAAATCCTAGAAAAAACAATTAATTTACTCCCAAAGATCTAACATGGTGTTACCAATCCAGAAGGTTTGGAATCCAGGGAATATATGGTAATATTCCTAGTTTACTGTCAGCCAGGCTACTAGACTTACCAAGTAAATAATTAATTATTTACTAGGATGAAGCCACACCATTTAATTTTTATTTTATTTATTTTTACTTACTTTGTAATTTACTTATAATGATTAAACTAATTAAATAATTAAAACAAGTAATTAGTTAAATTTAATGTTCCCCATTTTATATTCCTTGACAGTGTTGTCATGACAGCTGAAAGGTAAACTAAAACTATAAAATTACTATAAATTAAAATCAAATATTTTTATTTTTTTTTAAATTTGGCATGTACAGAAACTTAAAATAAAATCAAATATATTAATATTAAAATTGACATACAGATAAATACTGTATATGAGTACATTTTTTCTAGAACAACTTTAATTATTAGAGATTTCTATCATTGGAATTATTCTTTCTCTCATACTCATGTATATAGAATTTCTGACTCTGTATTTTTTTTCTTTTTGCCTATATAAGGCCTCTCATTTTGGCTAATTTATATCATCACTTATTTACTTACTTTAAAATTAAAATTTATATATAATAAATCATCTATTACTACTCATATTATCTTAGTATTTAAATTTGTCATAATTCTAAGCTTTTAAAGTAATAATAAACCAATTATTTACCTTCTTTCTTGAGTAATACTTTATCAAGAAAAAAATACTTACACACTTTAAATCTTGAGCCTTCCTACACCTATCATTGCCATTGGACTGCTGAAAATACTTCTAGACCAAAAAGGACCTTCTGACATTTTCTCTTGTTTCCTTTAGTGGTAGTACAATAGCTACATCTTTCCTGTAATCCTCAATTATCTCTAATCTTCTTGATATTTAATTTTTTGATGTTAATCTCTAAACCTTCTCACTTTATCCTTTTAACTCAAATGTAACTTGTAGCTTTCCTGTAAAAAACTCTTAACTTATTACTATATACGGATGAGTACTCTTTGCTTTTTTATTCTCACTCTTAAGTAAGTTGGACCTATCTAATACAATTAATTCTGTTAGATTTTCTTCAGAAGTCTTAACGTACCTAGAAAATCTTAGGAATCACAGTTATTAGTATAATGAGAAGCTAAAAAAAAGCTGATGGTAAGTTTCTAGATGACTTTTATAGTTTAAAGAAGAAAAGAAGAAGTATGAGAAATCAAAAACCCAAATAACATATGAGAAGAAAAGTTATAGAGATGAGATAAAAATAGACTGAGCAAACACATCTAACTTACATGGAGAATTATCACTATGCACCAAGTAAGATATCCCTTATGGGGAAATCCAGTTTTATTTGTGAATATTTTAGTAAGGGACATAAGGTCAAAAAATGGAAGAAAATTAAGTGCAAGAAAAATAAATGCAAGAAAAATAGGTGTAAGAAAAGTTATTTTCAACCATGAGAATTTTTTTTTTCAAAAAAATAAAAGGTAAAAAAAAGGAAAAAAAAAATTTTTAAATTTTAAAATTTTAAAAAAAAATCATTTTTTTAAGAATAATAAAAAAAATAAAAAACAAAGTTTCCCATGGTTGAAACATATTTTTCTTAGACTCATTTTTCTCACATATTTTTTTTGCACATATATTCCTTACACATGTTTTTCTATCCTTACACTGTGCTCCAAGTAAGATATCCACTACACACCAAGTAAGATATTGCTGATGGGGATATAGTAGGGAGGGACATAAGAATAGAAAAATATTTGTGTAAGAAAAATATATGCTAGAAAAATATGTGTAAGGAAAATATGTGCTAAAAAAATATGTGAGAAAAATAAGTGTAAGAAAAATATCTTGCAACCATGGGAAATTTTGTTTTTAATTTTTTTTTTTTCTCCAAAAAAAAGAATGTATTATTTCATTTTTTATTTTTTTATTTCTGTTTTTTTCCAATTTTTTTTCTTTTTTTTTTTTGGAAAAAAAAATTCTCATGGCTGAAAATGATTTTGCTTACACTTACTTTTCTCGCACTTATTTTTCTTGTACACTACGCACCATGTAAGATATCCTTGATGGGGATATCCAGTGCAAGTTGGGGATATTGTATGGAGGGAAATAAGAATAGTAAAATATGTGTATGGAAAATATGTGCAAAAAAATATGTGAGAAAAATAGGTGTAAGAAAAATATCTTGCAAAAATGGAAAATTTTGTTTTTTAATTTTTTTTTCTCTCCAAAAAAATGATGTTTTATCACTTTTTTAATTTTTTTATGTTTTTTAAAAAAAAAAATTTGAAAAAAAAAATTCTTATGGTTGCAAATGATTTTTCTTACACTTTTTTTTTTCAAACTTGCATTTCTTGCACTATAATTTTCTTACATTTATTTTTATGACCTTATGTCCCTCCCTAAAATATCCCCAACTCGCACTGGATATCACAATCAGGGATGTCAGCCTGTATATCCCCAGGACTGAGTAAAAAGTACTTATAAGTTATGTTAAAAACATGAACTATACATGGGAACAATAAATCAGAGTACACAAACAGTATACATAAGTAAAATTATGATAATACACAAAAAATGCCATTATAACACCTTTTATACACGCATATATCCACCTTTTATAAGTCTTATGTACTTAATATTAAATTGGAATATGTTAGGTTAATCTTAAGAGCCTTAAGTATAAGGCTACATTATTTTTAAGTTTACTTAAAGCTGTTATTTTCACTGTTTTATGCAAGAAACAAGAAATGCGCTTTATTTCACTTAAAAGTTGATTATATGCGCCATAAATTTGAGAATATCAAAATTGTGCTTTGACAGATCAATTTGTCTCATTTAGGACTATTGATTTGGCTACTTAAATGCATAAAAATAACACTTTTCAAATTTGTTGTTTTTTATGCCAGAAATGGCTTCTGTGTACTGGGCACATACTGCCTGCTTTTTTCCCGTGTGAATAGCTTCATTTTTAGCAAAGTTAGCTTTTTCACACTATAATTACTCCACATTCTACGCCCACTGTGGGGAAACAGGCTAAAATAGGTGTGAGGTGCTTATTTAGTGTCCTAGCTTAATTAATAATGCATTGACCCTGTTTATATGCACTAATTTCATTAATAACCTCATTCTTGGCGTCTTATTTCATCATCACGCTTAAATTTGCCTAAATTTAGTCAAGTATTTACCCCTGAAAGCGCCTGCCAAGGACTGCATGTAGTTACCCCACATCTCACACTCCTTTTTGAGTTTTTGAGTGGTTTCTCAGCCAATATTGGTCATTTTTGAATGGGAATTTCATGTAGTATAATGTCAGGATTAGCCCCATCATTTCTACAGTGAATCCCACTTATTATTAAGCTATTATTAATATTAAAAATTCCCTCTTTAGTCTTTTATATTATTGTTTAATACGCATATACTCTCTTTTTATCTTATTCTTTAATTTTGATGGATTTTCCTTATTATTACAAGATTTTGGCGGTTGATACTCTTCTAATTATGTTACGAGCTACTGGGGATGTTTATGGACATGTCTATTTGTTGGCTAGAGGCGTCATTAACTGTGTATTGGAGTGGTATATCAAGGGATTCATTGGGGAACTCAGTGTGTATAAAAGGAGGAGGTTTTTTGGGTCTTGTTTCCACATTCTTTATCATTACAATTTAAATCATATAACCAAACCAATAACAATACATATCAATTAGCACTTAGAGTCTTTTGAATAGTATTTGAATAATTAAAATATATTTTTCTACCAACTAAAAAGATTGTAAGCCATATATAAAATTAGTGAGAATTATATTACTGAGACCTTTATTTTGGATTATATTTTACTATTTGTTGGATTTATACTACAGTATTCATATAGGACCATTTAAATCTTCTAGACATAGACTTTTCAAGCTAGTTCACTTCTTTTTACTTGATCTTAGCCTGAAAAGGGATATCTTACTTGGTGCGTAGTGGTACTTACTTTTTTTTTTCTTACATTTATTTTTCTTACCTTTATATGTCCCTCCCTAAAATATCCCCAATTTGTGCTTGATATCCCCATCAGGGATATTTTACTTGGTGCGTAGTGTATCCCCAATGGGGATATTTTAGGGAGGGACATAAGGTCAGAAAAATAAATTTAAGAAAATTAAGTGCAAGAAAAATCAGTGTGAGAAAAATCATTTGCAAGCATGAGAAATTTTTATTTCAAAAAAAAAATTGTAAAAGAATAGGAAAAAATAGACAATAGAGTAAAAAATCAATTTTTTTAGAAAAAAAAATTAAAAACAAAATTTCCCATGATTGCAGCATATTTTTCTTACACTTATTTTTCTCACATATTTTTTATGCACATATTTTCCTTACACATATTTTTCTTGCACCTACTTTTCTTACATTTATTTTTCTGAACTTATGTCCCTCCCTAGAATATCCCCATCGGGGATATCTTACTTGGTGCGTTGTGTTATTTCTCTCCCTACGATATCCCCAACTCGCGCTGGATATCCCCATCAAGGATATCTTACTTGGTGCGTAGTTTACACTACGTACCAAGTAAGATATCCCTGATGGGGATATCCAGCGCGAGTTAGGGATATTTTAGGGAGGGACATAAGGTCAGAAAAATAAATGTAAGAAAAGTAAGTGCAAGAAAAATAAGTGCGAGAAAAGCATGTGTATAAAAAATCATTTATGACCATGAATTTTTTTTTTTTTTTTTTTCAAAAAAAAAATTTGTAAAAAAACAGAAAAAAATAAAAAATGAAATAAAAAATCATTTTTTTTTTGGAGAAAAAACAATTAAAAAGCAAAATTTCCCATGGTTGCAAGATATTTTTCTTACACTTATTTTTCTCACATATTTTTTTGTGCATATTTTCCTTTCACATATTTTTCTCGCACATATTTTTCTATCCTTATGTTTCTCCCTACAATATCCCCAACTCACGCTGGATATCCCCATCAGGGATATCTTACTTGGTGCGTAGTGTTATGAAGGAGAATTTAGTGACTTAAAATCTTAACAAGTATGGGAAATTCTCTGTTTGGAAATTGGAAGGTGTTTACATTGATTTATTGGTGCGTAAAGGTAAACACTCATGAAAAGTAACTTGGTGATGCTTTGCAAAAGGTACATATATTTACACTACCAACCCATTCGTTACGCCACAAGGCGTAACAAATGCGTAACAGTTGTGTAACGGTTGCATAATAAATACATGACAATCTTTATGTCCCCTAGCAATCAATAATAATTGTTATGTGTTTGTTACACAACCGTTACGCAACTGTTACGCCGTGTGGCGTAACAAACAATTTTGGTAGTGTTAGACACTGAGAAGAGTAACAGTACTAAGTTTAAGACATCTAAAATTTATCTACATTTGGAAGTGCTATAGTTTAGACATACAAGAGAAGCATATACTTGGAATAGTAACGAAAAAGAAACGCTAATTTTCTGCATTAACCAGTGAAGAAGAGAGCTAAAACTGCGTTTCTATTTCTTATGATGAAAAATAACATATTAAAGAAGCTGAAAATGAGAAACTAGAAAAGTAAATCAATTTCTTTTACGAATGGCCAATAAATATAAACAAAGGTCGAATGACAAGAAAACTTCACTCACACTCTAGATCACGCAGTTTATATTCAGCCATGTCCACAGTAGTGAACAATACCGCCTGGATTTTTCTGGACAGTGTCCGCCTCAGCAGTGGGAATAGGGTCTTCTTCCTTGGCGCCACAGACTTTATCAACACCAAGGTCGTTTTCAGCTATAAATTCGGTAGGAAACATACTTTGCCTTGTGAGTGGGTGATAAGATTGAAGACAAGATAAAACTGGGTCTACAATGGTGAGCAAAGAGAAGCATCATTTATAGGTATTTGATAAACTGCGCCGGAGAAAAAGTCTGATAACATTGTCGATTTTTGTGACATAAACAAGCAAATTTTTGCTTTTGCTTTTAAGACACAGCTGTAGCGCGATAAGCGGCATACCATGATACATGTCTTTAATCACTATGACCCATTTTCGTTTCGCCATGGGGCGCAACAGTTGTGCAACAGTTACAAAACAATTGTTTTTTTTAATTTAAGACCTACTTAAGACCTTTAGGTGCTACAAACAATTGTTACATAACTGTTGCGTAATTGGTGCACTATTGTTGCACCCCAAAAAGCAACTAACATTTGCTGCGGAGAATGTTCTTCCATTGTTTAGCATTCGAAACGAGACTTTTATAAACTCGATCGCAAGAGCTTTTCGGGTTTGGCAGTAAATCATGAGTCTTTCAATTCAGCTAACACAGCAGACATAATAACTAACCTTGGGTATATCTTACTTGGTGCGTAGTGTAGGAAGGAACATTATGTCAGAAAAATAAATGTAAGAAAAGTAAGTGCAAGGAAAATACAGCTATTTGGAAAACCTTGCAATTTTTTTGCTCCTCATCCCCCGCCAAAAGCTGCTTAAACTCATGTTTTTGGCGGGGAGTGAAAGGCAAAAAACACAGGAACACTACGTGTTGCGTGTAGTATGATAGCTTAGTGATTATTAAGTACTTAAGGTGTATATAGTCTATGGTGCAGCGGACGCGTCTAATTCCGGTTCACTCCGGACAAAGCGCTGACACTGCTACCATAGGTTATGGGCTGTCTCTAATTTTTTTTACTAGCAGTAATAGAATTTTGTATTTTTCCCGGAACGTTTGTGTGCCCTGTGCTTGCCTCACGTTAAACTTGTTTCTCGCTTGGTGTTGAGTTCACTCCACCTATTCGGTTTTCTAATCCATGCCAAATTCCCCTGAACAATTGAATCCTTTTCAGTCAAGACCTCACTTAGCTTGCAATCGTCAACAAACTCTTTCCCATGAGTTAAAAAATTTGAATCCTCCCCCAACTGTTAATACCCGCACAAGACGCCACTTGCACTCTTTTTTGGGTAATCCCTCCTTGCCTATCTCTTCTACTGACAGTACAAGCACTGCTCGTCATCCGCCTGTTACTTCCCTCCCTCCCCCATCTTCTTCTCCTGTCATCCCTTCTCTTCCTACCTCCAACAATCACGAAGCAAATTTGCTTCGCAATTACCCTCCCCATCTCCATAACCACCCCAAACAACCCCATCTACATAACTGCCCCAGACAAAACCCCTCCTCCTCAATGACTTTGCAACGCGGCAATGGTTCGCTGTTGCGACAATTGAGACAACGTAGTAAATGTGCCTCTTCGTCGTGTTGTGCAGGAACCAGCCATGTGCAACATTCTAGCCATGAATCTTCTCTCAGCAGTGATGAATTCTTATCTGATATAGATCATGGGGTTTTTGAAACTTACAAAGGAAAGGACTGTGCCGATGTCATTGATGAAATTATACACAGAACAAATAAAATGTCAAAATTGAAAGCTGATGGTAGTAACTGGCAAACTTGGGTAAAAAATATCAACATTTTTTTAACGCGCCGTGTACGTTTGACTAAATATATTTCAAACACTGATGCTGTAAAACATGATATTTCAAAATTTGAAGATGAGATGAGCTGGCATGCAATCTACAACACCATCGATGAGAAACCTCAGGCTTTTGTTGATTTTGGTATTTCAAGCTGTAAAGCATTTTCTATTCTCAGCTCCAAATTTGACAAAGCTTCTCACACTGCTTGCATGGCTCTTTTTAATGATCTCTTAAATATTAAAACCTCACCTTTCACAAATGTCATGGAGAATGGAGAAAAGGTTAAATCAATATTGGAGGTGGTTCAGCGTTCAGGTTTTGTTTTTGATTTTGATGAAATGGCAGCAGTTTTCACCCAACTCTTATTACCAACACCAGTTAATCATCTTGCAACTGAAGCAAATTGTCATTTTGAATTACGAAAAGACATATCTCAACCCTCTTTTGATGAAATGATGAATGTTCTTCAAAATTCATTTATCAACTCATCCCAATCTTATTCTTCAAATGCTCCTACACTTTCCACAGCTTTTGAACTGGCAACTGAACCTGATTCTGTTTCATCTTTGGCTTTCAAAAAAGGCTGAATAGACAGTTACTGCCCTGGAAACAAGAAACCTGACTACTCCTGTTTTTACTGCAAATCCTCTGAACACTTCCAGAACACTTGTCCATATGATCCCAACAGTAAAAGTTTTAATGTAGCAGTTTGGGGACAATGTGAATGTCACCGGACGACCTACGCACAAGGTCGAGGATGTTCCTGTAAGTGAGATGAGGAGCTTAGAGACTTCTTCGAAGCACAGAGGAATGATTTGAGGAAGTGATTCTAAGATGACTCGAAGGAAGAACTACTGCTCCCAGTTATGTTCGAGAAGGATTCTAATATAATTGAAAGGTAATATTAAAATTCTTAAGATTCCACAAAGGGTTGGAAACCCAACAATCAAAGATTTAGGATTTAGAAATGATTATTGAGAAAATAAACAAAGATACAATAATAATGATTTAACTTAAAAGCTTTTACCACTATTAACTATAAATATGTTTTATAATTTAATTCTAAAGAATATCAAACCAAAAACCCAACCCCTTTTATATCCTTTACTCCTCCTTGCATTGACCTCATACCCATCCACTATTCTGCACACCACAGACCATTAAAATACATCTGTTACACCTGGACCCTCCTCACTAACATCCATTAACCCCTCAATCCTCCACTAACCATTCCGTCCATGCTCACTACCCCTTAATAACCCACAGACATTTCATAAACCTTTTAATGTACTATTATATTAACTATTGCGCTGTGCTTCGCTTATCGAGAAAAAGACTAAGACACACTATTGAGAGATTGACTAATTTAGATTTAGAGTTTAGGCTAGCACGGTTGATTAGCGAGTACACAAAGGAAAGTCTCAGTTGCTATGGAGAATTGCTTTCTGCGCTTCGAGTATGGGTTTGAGCCTCTTATTATTGATTTAATGAGCTGCTTTTGCCTCGAGTGTCACGTGGCGCGTGACAGATGCCCAGGTATAAGAAGGCAAGCTCCGTTGAGCGTAAAACATACTTCCCACACTAATTTCTCTTCCCACCTTATTAAATTATTCTTTAATTTATTATGACAGATTTCCCTACTCCAACTCCCACACCTCCACACCCTAAAGCAGATGGGGGCATCATTACACGACAATATTCCAAGACTTGCACGGCCTGCCAGTCGATGGAGTACTTTTGCGTTGAAAGCACGGTGACACGAGGTCCTCACCAGAAGTGCGAATTTTGCCGATGGAGAAGGGTGGCGTGTGACACCTTGTCAAAGAATGCCAATATTGAGAGTCGGTTCACTAAGACAAAATATTGGGTGATTCCCAAGACAAAGGAAGTAGTCAAAGACATTTGGGATGTGTAAATTGGGGATGATCAACCGGTGGGAGAAAATGAGGAAGAAGCTGAAGCCAATGTAGCAACATTGGTGACTCAGGCTATGAGCAAGAAGCAAGTGGTCGAAGATGAAATCTACAAGTTAGTTGAGGAGGAAGAGGAAGTCTCCATCTCAAGACGGACCCCGAAGAAGCGACGGGTGGTCATTGAGGATGACGAAGAGGAGAAGGAAGTGGGGGTGGAGGTTACTCCAAAATTATTTTTAGAAGCAGACCCTTTTTTCAAAGTAAGTCCATTCCCTGATATTCTAGAAATCTAGTGACTGATAATCTTGTTTTTAGAATTCAGACGTCATCACAGAAGTCCCTACAGCAGAAGCTTCGAATGCAGAAGCAACCATTGTGGAAGCTACTTCTGTGGAAGTGGCGGTGTTGATCGAAGATAGATTACCGGTGGTTACCTCAAGAGAGGAGAATGAAGAAACCCTCGATCAGGTATGGTCGAAGAAGCCTTGCCCGGTTCAACATATGAGATTTATTGAAGACTTTAGCAGCAAAATTGATAAGATTGTCGATGCTGCCTCCTTCGACATGGCCAAGGAGCTATTGGAAATTGGAGAAGTGATTCCGGTAGGAGAGGGGGAAGTCTTTG
Source organism: Hemileia vastatrix (assembly GCA_030280995.1). Classification (NCBI taxonomy): domain Eukaryota; kingdom Fungi; phylum Basidiomycota; class Pucciniomycetes; order Pucciniales; family Zaghouaniaceae; genus Hemileia; species Hemileia vastatrix. The sequence continues at coordinate 2,013,685 of JASXTE010000020.1, forward strand.
AGAAATGTAGGAAGGAAATAAGGGAAATTTTAAAGAAGATGAAGGGATTGGTTCGGGAGAGAATAAAGGAGATAATTTAAAATGGAAGGAAAAAAGAAAAAAGAAAGAAAAGAAAGTAGAAATAATTTGTATTTAGGTTTTTTTTATTTAGTTGTTTTATTTAAAAATTTTAATATTTTTTTATATAATATTTTGAGAGAAAAAAGGAAAGACAGAAAAAAGATTTAAATAGAAGTTTGTTTTAAAATTTTGAAAGAAGAAGTTTAAATGAGAGAGGAAAAGAAAGAATATTTGATTGAAGGAGTTTTAGTTTTAAAGTTTGAAAAGAAAAAATTTTAAGTAAGAAGAAAGAGAGAAAGAAATAATTGATTGAAATAATTTTGTTGTAAAAAAATTTAATGAAAAGAAACAATTTGTTATTTATGAATGTTTTTTAATTGAAGATTTGAGGAATTTTAGTTATTTTTTTTTAAAAAAAAAGAAAAGAAAGAAGATAAGAGAAGAAATAAAATTTAAAAGAATTTTGAAAGAAAAATTAATTTATTCGAAGAATTTAAAAGAGAGATTTAGAGGTTGAAGTGAAGTCTGAGAAGATGGTCGTGTTGCGTTTGTGAAAAATTTTGATAGTTCGAAGAAAAGAAATTTTTAAAGAAAGAATGTATATAGAAAATTTGAGAAGGAAAAAAAGAAAAAGAAGTAAATTTTTAAAGAAAAAAGATTTTAATTTTATTTGTTTTATTTTATTTTATTTTAATTTGGTTTTATTTTTATTTCATTTTATTTTAATTTTATTTTATTTATATTAAAGAAGGTTGAAAAATTTTGAAAAGAAAAAGGATAAAGAAGAAAACAACATTAAGGAAATTTTTAGAAGTAAAGATGTTTTAGATTTTAAAAAGAAGAAAAGAAAAGAAAAGAAAAGAAAGAAAAAAAAGAGAAAGGAAAAAAACTAAAAGAGGGTTTTAAGGTTTTGGTTTTAAAGGATATTTAAGATGAAAAGATTTTAGGAGTTCAGGGGCGTTAGAAACATTGATGGCTGGTTCCCAGGATGTTTTGTCTGAGTCATCGAGGAAGCCTTCCCATTCCACGAGGTATTGAAGTTTCCCCTTGCGCATTCTTGAATTAAGGATATGACTTACTTCCCACTCTAGATGGTCTTCTACTTTGAACGGTTCCGGAAGAAGTTGGTTCTTGCCAGGGTATGTTTCTCGAGCCAGTTCCAGGAGAGATACGTGGAAAACAGGGTGAATAGACTGCCATTTAGGAGGTAGCTTGAGTCAAAATGCAGTTTTAGAGACTTCAGAGTCGATTTCAAATGGTCCCAAGCGTTTTTCAGCCAGTTTCTTTGATGGTTGAGTCGTTCAAATGTTTTGTGCGTCGAGCCATACTTTGTCCCCTGGTTTAAAAGAAGGAGCAGTTTGTCGATGTTTGTCGGCCTGTTCCTTGTACCTTCAAACCTCTAATTACAAATTTGATTTAAGTTCTTCTTGGAGTCGTGATATGGCTCAAAGATAATTTTCCGCAGAATGATTAGTTCCTACATGAATTGAGTTGAATTGAGGAGGTCTTCCATAAACAGTTTCGAAAGGATATTGTTGTGTCGAAGAATGAGTCGAGTTAATATAAGAAAATTTGGCCAATGGTAACCATGTGGTCCAATTGTCTTGTTGGTAACTGACATACATTCGAAGGTATTGTTTGAGGATTTGGTTGACCCTTTCTGTTTGCCCATCAGTTTCAGGATGATAGGCTGTGGAGAGGTTCCTCGTGATATTGAGTTGTTGACACAGTTGAGTCCAGAATGTGGATACAAACAATGAGACTCTATCTGAAATAATATCATTAGGTAAGCTGTGTTTGGAAAATACATATTCTAGAAACAATTTTGACAAATCTTCTGCTGTAGCAGTAGTAGTGGTTTTTAAAAAAATAGACATTTTTGAAAATCTATCTACTATTACTAATATAGCATCAAAATTATTAGAAAGAGGAAGTTGAGAAATAAAATCCATTGATAAAGATTCCAAAGGTTTAGAGGGAATAGGAAGTGGTTGAAGCAGCCCATACTTCCGGTGATGGGGAGCCTTATTCCTATTACATTTGTAACAAGCTTTTATATAGGCCTTGATTTCCCTGGTCATACCTGGCCAGAAAAAATCCCTCGCTATTAACTGGTAGGTTTTATCAACCCCAAAATGACCAGCTAATGGAGAATCATGTCAACTATTGAAAATCCATAATTTTATTTCATTGTTGTCAGGTATGACTACTCTTCCCTCGAAGACTCATAGACCTGATTAAATACTAAATCTTTTGGCCCCTTGCTTCGAGAGTATTTTGTCTTTTAACCCTCAATAATAATTGTCCTTCGACTGAGCTTTGAGGATGTTGGATAGTGGATTTTGAAAAGATTGAATTGTCATCGAATTAAGTTGATGAGTCGTTAACATTGATTCATTGAAGATTGATTTCACATTTGCTAGGTTCTTGTCAGCAAATGCATCCCCCCACTGTGGGTAAACATTGTCCTGACATGACAAGATATCTGGGACAATGCAGTTTTTACCTGGGCGATAGGAAATAGAAAATGAAAATTCAGACTGAAATTCAGCCCACCTGGCTTGACGCCTGGTTAACACTTTAAAAGACATAAAATATTTCAAAGCAATAAGGTCAGTTAAAATTTGAAAAGGACTATCTATGCTGAGAAGAAAAGAGCACCATTTTTTAAGACAATGAATAATAGCTAAAAGCTCCTTGTCATGAATTTCATAATTTAATTCTGCTGCAATGAGTTTGCGTGACTCAAAAGCAACAGGATGAAACATCTTTGTTTCAGGATATAATTGAGAAATGACCCCTGCGATAGCATAATTGCTCGCATCAGTCTCAACTATTGTTGAAGCAGAAGGATCAAAGTGTCAAAGAATTGGAGCTGTGGTGAAGGCCGTCTTCAATGCTTCAAATTCCTTTCGTTCTGTTGAAGTAAAAACAAAAGGAATATCTTTTCTAAGAAGAGAAGTAAGATTGGAAATAGTTTTAGAGTAATCTTTAATAAATCTTCTATAGAAATTTACAAAACCCAAAAATCCCTGGAGGGATTTGAAGGATTTGGGCTCAGGCCATTTCAGGACCTTTTGGACTTTTTTGTCATCCATGACTAAACCATCAGTGGACAATGTAAAACCCAAAAAATTGATTGATTTAAGATGGAATTCACATTTATTGTGCTTGGAGTAGAGACCGTGATCTCAAAGTTGATTTAGAACCTGTCGAACATGATGAATATGTTCATCCAGTGTCTTCGAGAAAATTAAAATATCGTCTAAGTAGACAACAAAAAATTGATTGACAACATCTTGGAAGATGTCATTAACAAAAGTTTGAAAAGTTGATGGTGCGTTACACAGTTCAAAAGGCATAACTAAATATTCAAAACTACCAAATCTAGTGCGCATTGCAGTCAGTGGTTCATGACCTTCTGCAGAGCGAATAAGATTGTAAGCGCCTCTAAGATCAATTTTAGAAAAGAAATTAGCACCATTGAAAAGGGTAAGAAGCAATGACATAGGGGGAACAGGATATGCATTCTTCTTAGTGACTGTGTTGAGCTTTCTATAGCCAACACACAGCCTAAGACTACCATCCTTCTTTTTTACAAAGAGAACAGGGGAGCCGGTTGGAGATTTACTGGCTCTGATGAAACCTTTGGCTAAATTCTCTGCAATTTAGTCTCGAAGAACTTGAGATTCTTCCTTTGACAAAGAATAGACAGGACCTGGCAGAGGTACTGGACCTATTATCTCTATCTGATGGTTGTAGGGTCGATGAGGTGGTAACTTGTTGGCCTTTCCAATTGAAAAAACATTGAGGAAATCCTAATAGATTTCTGGTAGAGTTGATTAAATGGCTTCAACGTTGATTTGGTTGTCCTCATCATCTTTGAGGGAATCTGTTGAGGGAAGACCAGAATTGAGAGAGCATAATTTGATTGCTTCGAGGCAATCTAAATCCTCTTCGAGTGAAGTCATTGAGCTAGAAGGGTTAGCCAATTGCTCATTTAAAGAAAGATTAGATGCTTGCAAGTCATCTGGCAGAGATTTGTCCTCTAGCAGGACGTTGTCAGGCGGGTTTTTTAACTCCATATTGACCTGCATTGAATAATTACAAATATACTTAGTATGTGGGGTGATCAAACCCCATTTCCAATCAATTTCAGGATTCCAATGCATTAAAAAGTCATGGCCAACAATGGTATTGTCCATCCTTGGGGCGTCCAAGACTGATAATTCCCACTCAAAGGGGGGAAAGTTTGGAAAGTTGAAACCCCATAAAACTTTCTTACTGGCCCAATATTTGGGTTCCTCTGATTCAACCAAATAAATTGGAGTTTGATCGATATCTGTAAATTTCAGCTGTAACTTCTCAGAAAAAGATGAACTGACAAAAGAAATTGAAGATCCAGAGTCTATAAGACAACTGAAGGGGGTATCCTCCTTGAAAAGAATGAATCTCAAGCAATTTAAGGCAACTTCAGTCCTTAAGACATGGAGGTTCTGTGCACTGGGAAAGATAAGATAGTTTGCTTTGCACACAAGTAAACTATCTACTAGTTTTTTGACTTCGAACTAGTACCTTCTCTTTCCTTCAATTTTACACAATCTTCCAGCTTGTGCTTACCCCCACAATACATACATAACCCATTATCTGATCGCCTCTTCCTCTCAGCTTCTTTAAGTTCCCCTTTAGGATCCAGTACTTTACTGATATTGCCTGGGGTCGAGCTTTTTGGACAAGGTTTGTCCTTTCCCTTATTGGGTTTGGATTGAATCAAGGAGGATTGAGTTGTCCGTGGGAGTGAAGAAGGTCCCGATTTAAAATTTAGGCCTTGAGATTTGTTGGCATATTGACGATGTTGAAGTCGTCCTTAGTAAATGCCGTCGAGTTTGAGGGTTTGATCCATTAAATCTGTTAAAGTAGTCATCTTCTGACCGTGAAGATTTAACTGATCCAGAATCCTCGAAGGAAGTCCTTTTTTGAAATGATACTTGAGGGCAGCATCATTCCAACCTACTCAAGTTTGAAGCACTCTGAAGTTCAAGATATATTCAGAGGCTTTTCCATTATCACTCATGCGAAGAAAATCAAGTTCAATTTCTGCGTTGTCAGTTTCATTAGGGTCACCAAAAAACGTGAAGAGTTGGTCTTCGAACTTTTCCCAGTTATTAATAAGTAAGTGGGTTTCAGTCGAAGAGAGAATGAGAAGATAAGGTTCAAACCATCTTGCTGCTTTTCCTTCTAGGAATGAAGAAGCCTAAAAAACCTTCAATTGGTCGTTATTGAAGTTTTGAGGGTCATTATGGAACAGGAGCTTGCAGGTTTGCAAGCAGGGTCACAATCTGTCTGGATGTTCTCCATCAAATTTATCAGGAGATTTCATAGAAGGAGTTTTGAATTTAGATCCCTCTGAAGACGTTGAATTTGAAAGGGTCTTCATGAAAAGTCTCATGAAATCTTCCAGAGAATTAGATGGTCCAGGTTCTGAAGGTTGACCAGAAGGGTGATTAGCAGGGGCGGATGGTGCCTTGTGCATTGTATCCTCTCCTTCTTCATCATCAATAGAATCCTCAAAATCTTGTGTGATGTCTTCTACAGATTGGAATGAATGTTTCTGCTCCCTAAGGTCGAGTGGCTCCAAGGAGTGAGTGCGGGAAACAGGCCGAGTGGCTGTTGGCCTGCCTCTGGCGCAAGCTCTAGTAGTAGCGCCCGTAGGAGGAGTGCATTGAACAGGTGCCATTTTAAGAATTTAGAGAAAACACCTGGAAAGGACGTAGTAGTGCAAAGAATGAGAACTACGGAGAATTAAATTATACTGTCACCGGATGACCTACGCACCAGGTCGAGGATGTTCCTGTAAGTGAGATGAGGAGCTTAGAGACTTCTTCGAAGCACAGAGGAATGATTTGAGGAAGTGATTCTAAGATGACTCGAAGGAAGAACTACTGCTCCGAGTTATGTTCAAGAAGGACTCTAATATAATTGAAAGGTAATATTAAAATTCTTAAGATCTCACAAAGGGTTGGAAACCCAACAATCAAAGATTTAGGATTTAGAAATGATTATTGAGAAAATAAACAAAGATACAATAATAATGATTTAACTTAAAAGCTTTTACCACTATTAACTATAAATACGTTTTATAATTTAATTCTAAAGAATATCGAACCAAAATCCCAACCCCTTTTATATCCTTTAATCCTCCTTGCATTGACCTCATACCCATCCACTATTCTTCACACCACAGACCATTAAAATACATCTGTTACACCTGGACCCTCCTCACTAACATCAATTAACCCCACAATCCTCCAATAACCATTCCGTCCATGCTCACTACCCCTTAATAACCCACAGACATTTCATAAACCTTTTAATGTACTATTATATTAACTATTGCGCTGTGCGTTGTGGTAGCCTAAAGTTTAGTATGGAACCTAAATACATAAATAGAGTTATTACGGTGTGCACGATTGGCGCTATTATTTTTTATAAAATGGTTTTATTTAATATATTTGAGTTTTAAATATGAGGAAATTGGTCAAAAGCAAATGCCTATGGGAAAACAATTTATTTTACGGAGAAAACTTATTTTAACGGTCTAAAAAATTTATAAGTATCAAGTAGAGTCACTCAAGAACCTTGGGAAATTTTCCCAGAATTTTTACTATTTTTTTTATATTTTTAAATGAATTTTAAAGATTTATAGAAATATTTACTTTTTTGGAAATTACTTAACTTTGATGAATTTTTACGGGGTGATTAGAGCTGCGTAGACTACGAAAATTAGTTGGGAATGTAAAGGGGAAGGGGCTCTATCATATGTAAGTTTTCTAGATTTTTTATTATAGTATTAAGGTTCTAATCGAGTCTGGAGGGCCGGACAGACTCCGCTTAGACTCCGTATGGGCTCCGCTTGGACTCCGGACGGACTCCGCTTGGACTCCGTACGAGCTCCGTACGGGCTCCGGATGGGCTCTAGCTGAGCTCTGAAGGGGAAACTTAGGCACGTGACTAGGTATACTTAAGATCCTCTCAGACTCGAAATTTGGTATCATATTACAATCATCATACATAATACAGCTTAATCTTTAACTTCCACTGTCTCATTTTTATTACTCAACAAATTAAATAAATTGTAATACCCTTATAACTTTATATTTTATATATAACATTTTAGAAATACTACTAAACAATTTAAATCACACTTCATACAGGGTATCTTTAGAAAGGTCATCATCACTGGGACTTGATTATTGCTTTCTCATAAAAACTCAAATTATTATAAAAACATAAAAGTCAATCTTTTCAGATCTTTCACTGGTACACCTTAATTGTTGTAATCAGTATTTCTTTCTCAACAGCCACTTTTATTTAAATCTCAATAAGCATTAAATATTTCAGAGTTTCATAATATTATATTTCATCTGATCTAAATAGACTGGGTAGCTTAGCAATTTAGAACACCTACTTTGTTATTTTTGTTGGAAGGACAGGGTTTTTCACTAAATCCACATATCTCCTCCGGATTCTGCTTACAGCAAGGCGACTGTAAGAGTTTACCTTACCATAGCGTCGCTTATTGAGAAAAAGACTAAGACACACTATTGAGAGATTGACTAATTTAGATTTAGAGTTTAGGCTAGCGCGGTTGAATAGCGAGTACACAAAGGAAAGTTGCAGTTGCTATGGAGAATTGCTTTCTGCGCTTCGAGTATGGGGTTGAGCCTCTTATTATTGATATAATGAGCTGCTTTTGCCTCGAGTGTCACGTAGAGCGTGAAAGTGAAGCTTTTACTAAGGACAACAAGGACTCTATGAATCATGTCCAAAAGGCACTGAACAATAGGAAGGGAAAGCAGCCAGCTCAAAGTTCATCAAAACCCCCCTTAAACAAAATCAGCTGCAAAGCGCTAGATGTTCTCACTGCTTCTTTGAAAGAAATGGATTTTGGTGCTGATAGTTGGACTGAAGAGCAAGACAGTAAAGATTGTCAAGGTGTTTTTGATTCTGGTGCCACACATCATGTCACTGGTGATATACGTCTTCTCCCTGACTTCAAAAGTTTGAATACTCCTATTCCAGTCAAAACTGCAACTGACTCTAGTGCTGCTTTCATTACTGGTCATGGAAACATGTTCATTAAAGGATGTGATGGAGAATTTGTTACGATCAAAGGTGTTTTTAATTTTTATAGGGCAAAATCCACTCTTATTTTTCCTTTTGATCTGTTAGGCAATGGCATTTCTCTTTCTTTTAATCAAAATCAAGATTATATTATTTCTGGCTCCTAAATCTTCTTCTGGGCCAAAATGGACGTTTGATCTAGTTTATCCTTGTGATGTAGAAACCAATATTTTTGAAATGAATTATTTTAACTCTTTATCCTCTGCTGCCCTTCTTGCCCCTTTTGTTCCCCCACCCCCTTCAAAAATTCCTTATCCAGCTGTGGTTCCTGAATCTATCATGGATTGGCATCGCCATCTGGGACACACAAACACCAGGGTTTTATGAAGGCTTGCCAAAATAGGTCTTTGCAACAACGCACCATTGTTTGTTCCTTCATGCAAATTACACTGTGATATTTATGCTGAGTCAAAAAGCAAGAGGAGAAATGCATGAAAAGCATCCAATCGTACCGATGAGCTCATGGATCTTGTTGTTTCTGATTTAGTAGGGCCCATGGTTGATGTCACAGACAAGGGTGAAGTTTATGTGGCTACTTTCAGAGAATCCTTTTCAACTTATGGGGAGGTTTTTATTCTACAGAAAAAGTCAGATGTTTTTGAAGCTTTTATTAACTTCAGAACTTGTTTAGAAAACACCACTAATTGGCGTCTAAAAATCCTCAGAGCTTACAATGGCAAAGAATACATGAAAAAGAAATTTTCTGAATACCTTTCCCAACATGGTATCCTCCATGAACACTCTATGCCTTATCACTATGAGAAGAACAGAATGGCTTAAAGATTCAATGAAACTATTGGTGAAATTTCCAGGAAAATCCTTCTTGCGTCAAATCTGCCACCCACTTTCTGGACTTTTGCTTACTGTTGGGCTTCTTTCATTCACAATAAATTACCCAATTTGAAAGTTACTTACAGTACACCATACCAAGTCATTTTCAACAAAAAAGCAGATTTATCACCTATCAACATTTTTGGTCAGTGGGCATATGTGCACATTCCAACTGAAAAAAGAACATGAATGGAGGTCCGGGCTATGCGTTTCAGGGTTGTTGGTTTCATTGATGGTGGTGAAGGTTGGATTTTTTGGAATCCAGAGTCTAATTCATTTGTTCAGTCTGCAATGGCAAATTTCATCCCTGAAAGAGACAAAGACAATACCAAGACACTCACACTCCCAAATCCCGCCACATCACAATCTAAAGGTCATCTAGCATTTATTCTGAATCAACTGAAATTTGGTGATTTTAAAGCAGAAGAAACTATTGCTAGCCAAGATGTTATGGTTGATTTCATTAACAATAATGCTTATGAACTTTCTGACCGCCTACCTCAAACTTTCAAACAAGCAATGAAGTGCCCAGATGCACTTGAATCGAAATCAGCTTTTCTTCAAGAATTAGACAACATGTCTAACATGAATGTGTTGGATATTGTCCCTCTTCCTCCTGGAAAAACTGTAACAGGTTCTTGATGGGTTTTTGCTCTAAAAAGGGATGAATTTTGAAAAATCATCAAACACAAGGCTCTATATGTAGCTCAGTGTTTCAAAAAATTGAAGATATTGATTTTAATGACACCTTTACTCCCACAGCCACTTTTGCATCTCTGCATCTGATTCTCACTCTAGCTGCTACCTACAACTGGCCGATCAAAACTTTTGATGTATATGCAGCCTATCTCCATAGTGATCTTGAAGAAGAAATTTATGTCAACCAACCTGAAGGTTTTGAGTCTGTTAATCCAACTAAAGTCTGCAAACTTAGAAAAGCTCTATATGGTACTAAGAAAGCAGCCAGATGTTGGTGGAAACATCTCAGCAAAATTCTGCCAAATTTAGGTTACAGATCAAGCAATCAGGATGCAAGTGTATATGTGCTGGCAAAAGAGGGTTCAAAGGTAATTTTGTGGATTCATGTAGATGATGGTGTGTTGGTAGGGAGTAGTGATGCGGTTTTGAGGTATTTGGAAATGGATATGGGGAGTAGTTTAAAGGTAAAATGGTCTGATGCTATCTCTTCTATTGTTGGTCTAGCAGTTTCACAATGTCCCAAAGGTTTTACTATTCACCAACCTGCTCTTTTCAACAAAATTCTAAATGAACAAAATACAACTGGTCTTACTTCTCACTCACCTTTTCCAATGGGTCTTTCTTTGGTGTCATTGAAGGAAAAATCTCACCCTCCAATTGAACCTCGCAAATTTCTGTCTATTATTGGTTCCTTTTTGTATCTTATAGCTGGATTAAGGCCTGATTTGTTGTATCCTGTCAACTTCCTGGAACTTTATGCATCAAGACCAGGTAAAGCTGAATGGGATGCACTTAATCATTTGCTGAGATATCTACAATTCACCAAAGACATGAAATTTCATCTTTTCCCAACAATCAATGTCAATCCATCAACAGAAGTTTATTGTGATGCTACTTGTGGTGGTAAATTTGCTAGGGCTACAGGTAGTCATGTTCTTCAGCTCAACAATTGCCTTACCTTATGGAAATCAAAGCATCAATCAAGAGTGGCTACAGCTTTACTTCACTAAGAGTTAATGGCAATGTCAAATGCAACTCATCAAGCTCTATGAATGTGAAATCTTCTATGTGAAGTAAATCTGTACCATGGTCCAACAACTCTCTATTGCAACAACAAAGGTGCAATTGTAACAGCCACTGATAACCCCTCTGACAAACATTGTAGGCATGTTGAAAGGGATTTGTATTTTGTTAATGAACAAGTTCATTGATGTGAAATTGACATTAAGTGGGTATCATCTAAAGAACAGGTGGCAGATTTGTTGATGAAGAATTTGGGAACAAATTTTTGGAGGGATAAGAGATATTTATTAGTGGTTTTCTAGTTTACATGTTTTCTTTACATTTTATTATTGTTATTTCTTTTTTCTCTACTTGTTTTATCTGGGGATGGTTATAGGGAAATCACTAAGAGGGAGGGTGTTACGTGTAGTATGATAGCTTAGTGATTATTAAGTACTTAAGGTGCATATAGTCTATGGTGCAGTGGACGCTTCTAATTCCAGTTCACTCCAGACAAAGCACTGAAAATGCTACCAATGGTGAGTTATGGAATCTTACTTTTGGTTCACTCCAGACAAAGTGCTGACACTGCTACCATACTACGCACCAAGTAAGATATCCTTGATGGAGCTATTCATGTGCAAGTTTGGGATATTGTAGGGAGTGACATAAGGACAGAAAATTTTGAGAGAAAAATTGGTGGAAGAAAAATATCTTGTGACCATGGTAAATTCTAGTTTTTAAAAATTCATTTTTCTCAAAAAATTATTTTAATATAATTTTTATAATTTTTTTCTTATTTTTTTATAATGTTTTTTTTATTCTGAAAAAAAAATATTCTCATGGTTGCAAAACATTTTTCTTACACTTACTTTTCTTGCACTTGCTTTTCTTACATTTTTTTTTTGACCTTACACTACACTCCATGTAAGATATCTTGAATGGGGATACCCATATACAAGTTGGGGATATTTTAGTGAGGGGCATAAGGTCAAAAAAATGTCAATGTTTAACCATAACTCTATCTACAGCTACTCACTACGCACCAAGTAAGATATCCCTGATGGGGATATCCAGTGGGAGTTAGGGATATTTTAGGGAAGGACATAAAGTCAGAAAAATTAATGTAAGAAAAGTAAGTGCAAGAAAAATAAGTGCAAGAAAAGTTAGTGTAAGAAAAATCATTTGAAACCATGAGAATTTTTTTTTTCAAAAAAAAATTGTAAAAAAACAGAAAAAAATAAAAAATGAAAAAAAATCATTTCTTTCAAGAATTTTTTTTTTTAAATTTCCCATGGTTGCAAATATTTTTCTTACACTAATATTTCTCACATATTTTTCTCACAAATATTTTTCTTGCACATATTTTTCTTACACATGTTTTTCTATCCTTATGTCCCTTCTTACAATATCCCCAACTCACGCTGGAAATCCCCATCAAGGATATCTCACTTGGTAAGGAGTGTATCCAGCGCGAGTTGGGAATACTTTTGGGAGGGACATAAGAATAGAAAAATATGTGTATAAAAATATAAGAGAAAAACAATTGTAATAAAAATATCTTGCAACCATGTGAAACTATATTTTTTATTTATTTATTTTTTTTCTCAAAAAAATGATTTTTTATTTTTTTACCTTTTCTTACACCCCCCTTTTTTTTTGAAAAAATAAAATTTTCTTGGTCGCAAATGATTTTTCTTAATTTTACTATTCTCGCAATTATTTTTCTTGCACTTACTTTTCTTACACTTTTATTTTTTAGACCTTAAGTCCTTCACTAAAATATCATCCACTTGTGCTGGATATCCCCACCAGAGATATCTTACTTGGTGCATAGTGTACTATTATTTCTTTTTGTTTACTTATATATATACATATATACATATATATATATATATACTTATATCTTTTCCATACTTACACTTGATCATATCTATACTTGCTTCTTTGTCCTAACCTAATCAAGTTATAGAGCAGCATTATATATGGATGATGGACCCTTATATGGTTCCTCATCCATTCTTCTCTTCTCCAATATTATTTTATTATTTAAAACTATTTTTTAATGTCTCCTACTATTCCCATTCATTCTTAAGTCCTTTTCCCATCATCAGATCCTTAGTCTGAGTCTCTTTCTGTCCTATTGTCCATATATTTTTCTAAGTCCTAAATCTAATAGATTTTACATTCTATCAGGTAATTTGAACATGTGCTCTACAACTGAAACACATCTATTCTTCTCTTCTCAATTATAATTTTATTATTTAAAACTATTTATTAAGGTCTCCTACTATTCCCATTCATTCTTAAGTCCTTTTCCCTTCATCAGATCCTTAGTCTCAGTCCCTGTCTGTTCTATTGTCCATATATTTCTCTAATTCCTGAAGCTAATAGATTTTACATTGTATTAGGGTTATGGGCCCAGAACACCAGCTACCTAAATAATCCTGGAAACACCTGACTCCATTAATACTTCAGCATTGTCACAATAATCCTCTTCTCAATTGATACATACTGCTATGGCTGAAAACCTATCACCCTGTGTGCCTGACCTTGCATTACTTCAAGATAATTCCAATTTTTCTGAATTTAAAGGAATCAAAAAGCTCAATGATAAAAATTATAGCACTTGGAAAACCAATCTTAAATATGCCTTAACCATATGAAACTTAGATCAATTTCAAGAGGAGGACTGTCCAACACACACTGATCCCAAACTTTTATTCATCTTTAAAATAAAAAAATGGAAAACAAATACTATCGTAAAGATGTTCATGGACAGTGCCAATCAACATAAAATTCATAATTGAGGAAAATTCTGTAGAACCCACTGAATTATGGACTAGGATTAAAAATAATTATGCCTCTAGGTCAAGCCAAAACTTCTCCTACGCCATAAACAAACTATTTAAAATTAAATTTACTAAAGGTAACCTTCTATCTTCAATGGACAAATTTAGAAGCACCATAAAGTTACTTTGAGATGTGGCTCTTGACTTATTTAAGGAAAATATTTTGTCATAAATAATGGCAAAATATTTTCTTAATCTGCTACTGGACTCTTATCAAACTGCCGCTACGATTATTCTAAGCAAATATGATTACACCAACCAAAGACCTACCATGGAAAGTATATTTGCCAATATTGAAGCTGAAAACACATGGTTAAAAGTATTAAATTCATCTGGGAAAGCTACTGGGACTATTTTTGCTATGGACATTAAAGCAAAACATTTTTTCTTAAAAGGAAAACACAATCCTTTTGCTTCTCACTCCAAAGCCAATTGCTTTTATCTTCATCCTGAAAAACGTGAAGAATTCATAAAATGGAAAAAGGACAAGTAATCTAAAGATAACAAAAATCAACATAAATTTTTATCTGTCTTCTCCAAATCACCTGACAACTATGCCATCCTGGAGAGTGGAGCGCAATTTTCTATCTTCAATAAACAATCAATATTTATTCAATTCAAAAATAAAAAAATCTCTCTTTTGTTGGCAAATGGGGAAGAAGTAATTTCTCTTGGACAAGGCAATATTTATTTTAACTCATCATCTGGCCATCATTTCAAAATTGATCAAGCTCTCTACATGCCCTCAATCAAAATTACTCTCATCTCTGTGATCAATCTTCTACTTAATAGCTGGAGCTTAAAAGGTTATGAATAAAGACAAAACTCTTATCCGGTGCTCTACTAAAGGATGAATCATCAGTTTTCCTTTACATCAATTCCCTATCTGAAGTATCTCTAACCAGCCTGTCACAAACAATCTCAAAATCCTCCATCATAATTATGGACATCCTAGTAATCAAACCATGGAACTTTGATTTCCAGGTTTGAATTTTTCTAATTTTGTATGCAAAACTTTTGCCCTTTCTAAATCACATATTTTACCCTATTCTGGCACATTTCCCACTCCCAAATTTCCCCTCATTGTCATTCACATGGACCTGTGCCAACCAATACCTCCTGAATCCAAAGGTGAAATATCCTACTTTCTTCAAATTGTTGATGGACATTCTAGATATTGTTTTTTTATTTCTTAGACCTCAAATCTGAAACATTTTAGAAATTTCAAGAATATCAAAGCCATGTCTAAAACTATCTGGGACGCAAAAATTTATTTATAGTCTTCAATAACAGAGGTGAGTTCACCAGTCATGCCTTTAAAAACTATCTTAATAAAAGAGGCTTTATTCATCTATGTACAGCTCCATATTCACCTCAACAAAATCCTATATCCAAAGAAAGAAATAGATCTATTGTTGTAAAAGCACAATGTTATCTGATTAAATCCAGGCTTGATTCATATTGGTTGGAAGAAGCTTTAAATACCACTACCTTCTTACTTAATATATTACCTACTTCTTCTCTCCAATAACAAATGAAACCCTGGGAATTATGTCACAGAAATAGAGTTAAAGTTCCTCAAAAGCTTCATCCCTTTGTCTCTCATATCATCTACTACCAGAAAAAACATAGACAAAATGGAAATTCGACAAATGTGGGGAAGAAGGAATTTCTTGGTTATTGTGAGGGACATGCTAATTATTGAATTTATTCACCCTTCTACTGAAAAAATTCAAATTACCCATAACGTGAAATTCCTAAGTACTTTTAACCTAGCCCAATCCATCTCCAAAGGGGAACCTATCATTACCCTCATTTTTCCTGATATGGATTATTTTATGCTTTACTCAGACAATAATACCAATCAATCTAATCAATCCAATTCTCCAGAAGAAGATTCTCCTTCCAAATCATCTCATGAGCCACCAACAGCTGATCCATCAACTATGCCATCCTCCACTACTAAGGCATCTAAACATTATGTTTATATAGACAAAAATATTTGACCAGCTAACAAAATTTCTTCTGAATTTAATCCCTCTAACATACTTAAAACCAATCAATTTAATTGTTTCCCCATTGATACACCAAATAACTATTACAAAGCCCTTAACTCTAGCAAAAGCAATGAATGTCTAAAAGCAAAAGAATCTGAACTTTTGAGCATCAATAAACATGAAGTTTGGGAATAAACTCTGCTGCCTGGTCATAAACATCTACTTAGTACTACTTGAAAATTGAAAAATAAAACTGATTCAGAAAGCAAAATAACAAAGTATAAGGCAGGATTGTGTGTACAGGGATTCTCTCAAATAGAGGGTATAGAGTATAATGAAACTTATTCTCCTACCGTTCAACTGGCCACTCTCCGCTTCTTGCTTGGGATTGCTGCTTAAAAGGACTGGGAAATCCATCAAATGGATGTTAAATCCTCATATTTACATGGTGAACCGGACAAAGGTCTGTATCTCAGATTTCCAAATTGCTATAAGCCTAAAAATAAAAATTACTTTTTACACCTTAAGAAGTCTCTATATGGCCTTAAACAAAGCCCTTGATGCTGGTACTGTATATTATCCACATTCTTCACCAACATTGGCTTTAAATCTAGAAAATCTGATCCTTACTTATTCCTCAACAATAATCCTGAAAACCCTTGTTATGTGTTCATCCATGTTGATTACCTAATCATTGGTGGACCCTCAGTGAAAAAATTCAAAAATAAAATTTCTGGAGTTTTCAATATGGATGACCAAGGTGAACTCCAATTGGTTCTAGGAATGAAAGTGACTCGAGATAGATCAAGCAAAACTATTCAGCTCTCTCAAAAATTATATATCAAGAAATTAATTCATGAATTTCAGCATCACGACTGTTGGGACATAACTACTCCATTAGTTCCAAACTCTCAATTCACTAAGTGTGATTCCCATCAACTCACCAATCAAATTAATTATTGGCAAGCCATTTGTTTTCTCAACTATCTTGTCCTTTTCACTCAACCCAACTTAGCATTTGCTGCCAGTTCTCTTGCTCAATATCTTAATGACCCTTCAGACCAACAAATTACAGCCTTCTTTCATATTTTTAGGTACTTAGGATTCACCAAAGAATATTGCTTCACTCTGGGGAATTTAAAAAACAGTTCTCTAGGTAACCTGATAGGGTACCCCAACTCAGATTAAAATAAAAGCACTGATTAAAAATCTATCTCAGGAACTGTTGTTTTTCATCTGGGTCCCATCAGTTGGTGTTCATCTAAACAGAAATCCATTTCTCTCTCTACCTCTGAGTCTAAATATTATTCCATGACTGACTGTGTTCAAAATCTTCTTTGAACTAAGGGGATCTTCAATGATTTCAACATCAAATTAGTTAATGTCTGAATATTGGTTGACAATCAAGGGGCTATTAACCTCACACTTAACCCTCTCTATCAACATAGAACTCATAATATTAACACAAGAGTGTGCTAGTTACCTGATAAAGTCAACAATAACAAGTTCACTATAAATTACACTCCTACTGGTACAATGGTGGCAGACATACCACCAAATCTTTATCAGACCCTAAAAATTGTGAATTTTTGCAATCCTTGCATTTAAATCCATTTCCGTCTTGAACACAAGAGAGTGTCAATTTTTAACCATAATTCTATCAATAGATTATATTATTTCTTTTTGTTTACTTATAAATATACATATATACATATATATATATATATAATTATATCTTTTCCATAATTACACACCACAAAATATTTGGGAGGGACTTTCTAACAAGTCCTCAACTTGAAGTCAGATGTAACTCAGACTAAACTCAGGCTGAAATCAGACTGAGGTTTACTTTGAACTCATCTTGAAATATTGACCAAGGATGGATGAGTCTTTATCGAAAGCATTATGAAAGTGTATTCAAAGCTCATTTAAATCAGAATAAGGAAATACTAACAATATTCTCAATCAAAAATACCTTTTTGATGAAAAGTATTTAGATCATCTTTTTGAATTAAAGTTTAAGAATAGGAAGACATAAAATTACTTTATATCTTTAATGAGAATTACTTTTACAATTTGTAATAAATTTAGTAAATATCACTGAGAACATTAAAAAACACCAGTGAATTTTTGATTAATAATCCATTTTTTTAGAATCCAAATCTTCAATCATATTGATGATACCATACAAAATGAATTTTTCTTAGATGTATTACAGGAATTTTTAGCCGGTGCATGAATTTATTTTATATTTAAATGAATTATATTTTTAAAAAAAATAGAAATACTTCCTCTCAAATATTATAATTTAGCATACTGTATTAAATACACAAAACCATAAAAATAAAACATAGAAATGTTTTTTTTTTAAAAAATTGACTCAATGAGGCACTTTCACTTCTCCTTTTCTAAAATAATTATAAATAACAGAATGTGGTTATGTATCTTAAATAAAGTTTAATTCTTCTAATATAAGGGTCTTATCTTCTTTATAAATGTTATAAATGCATAAAAATGATAAAAGCAGTGACAAAATTAATATCCATATTTTTAAAATTAAAATAAGTACTTAAATACATAATCATTGTATCAGATATATTTTAGAAGTAAAATACTTACTTGAAGTTCTGAAGCACTATTCATTCAATCAGCCAGTATTCATTAAGCCTATTTTAATTTGGTTCAGGGATTCAAAAGAGTCATAAAAATTCAATGCTACTCATTGAATTTGTGTTTTGAAAAAAAAATGATTGAGAAAAATCTGAAATTTCAAAGGTAAAAAAATATAAATGACAAAATATTCTTTAAAAATTTAAAATGAATGCTTTATTATGCATGAATTAAATAATTAAGGATAAAAAAGTGTTTAGCTGAGGGTACCCAACAGATTATACAAATTCTTATTCTTATTTTTATCTTTTAAATTTTAATTTTTGTTATTTTTTAGGGACTTTAATGATAGATTAAAATAAACTTTTCTCTATCAACCTATTATTATGTTCATAGAGATTATTATGTGAGGAATTTTATTGTGAAGTAAGATACAATAGATATAACATTATATCCATTAAACAAGTTAATATCGTAATAATTGATTTTTAATTAATCTGAAATTACAAAAATAGTAAAAGTAGCAAGAAAAAAAAATTCAATTTCTTAGTCTTGAGTAGTAAATTAAATAAAATAGTGCAGGTGCAGAATTTGTTTTTCCAGAACAAGTGTGTTGACCAATTTGATTGGAAACTCACCTGTGCACACATTATTTTTAAGTGAGAAAACACATATTAATGATTTATCAATTCCATGTTATCATTATAGTTCTCATGTAAATTGTAAATATATATATATATAATGTGTCATTAAATTATCAAACCTACAACAGAAAAAAAAATTATTTTAAGAAAAAATAAGGCTAAGTAGATCTTTTTGTTTCCCTTATAAAAAAATATATTTTTTAATGTATATATTCTCTTGACATTTCAATACAAAAGGCTACATTTTAACTTTACAGAAAATATTAAAAAGAAATATTAATTTTGTAAGTTTGAAATCTATTACAATTTGAATCAATGTTTTTTTTATATTTTTAAATTATCCAAATTAGGCACTTGAGGCTTTGTATAAACTTAGAAAGGAAAATCTAAAAAAGAATGTGATACTTGGAAGGTTCAAGATATTTTTTATTAAAACCAAAAAATTCTTCTTTTAGAGTATTTCAAGCATAAAAAGAAAATTTCATGGCTTTTTTTTGTATGTATTAGGTTGAAAAGAAAAGTTTAGAACAGTTTGTTCTACACCATATGTAAAAAAATGAACATAAAATTATGATAAAAGAAAATTGAAGATTTTTGTATTTTTAATTAACTAAAAAAAATCCTCAAAATACATTTATTTTCAGAATTTTGTATTACTTATCATAAATCTGTTCAATAAAAGAATATAACTGTACATATATTGAAAAATATAATATTAAAATTCAAAAAATATAAAATAAATTCTCATGGATTAAGTCATCTTGAGCTACAGTCAGGACAGGATGTCATTAGAAGTTAAATCCAAGTTCCATAAAATCTAAGACATATAACTTTGAAAAAATGTTTATATTCATTGGTGTGAAATGTTTTAAGCAATGAAAGGACTCAAGAAGAATTCTTCTGTTACAGAATATACTATAGTACATATATTGTGACAGATATCTTGTTTAATCTTCCAAAAATTCTATTTATTACAAGTGGCTATTCAGGTATGTATAGTTATTATAGAACAATAAATAAAGATAAAATTTTAAATATAATAATGTATTTTATGTTAAACCTTTGTTTGAATTCTTTAATTCTGGTAGCAGCTATTTCGAATCCCATAAAAAGTATTTAACATTAAACTAAAATCTAATTAAAATTACCTAATAAATAACATGAAAATAATAGATTAAAATATTAATATATTTTTGGTTCTTGTTACAACTTGTTTCCAAAATTTACATATTTTTTTTTCTTTATCTCATTTATAATTATTAGAAGAATTTTGTGAAATTATTTGTATAAATATTCACTTATTTTTCATGGTTACTCTTCATTTTTTAATTATTTTTCTGCTATAAATATCACTATTTATTAAAAACAGTCAATCATGATGTATGTTTTAGGTACTTAGGTGTACACATAGACATACACAAGAGTTTATGATTTTTTTTCATAGTAGAAGAAATGTTGTGTTAACTGACAGGGTGAATGCTATCTTTTGGCCAAAAGATAGGGTTCACCTTAAGTTTTTTACTACCTTAATTTATCCCCTCTCCACTTCTCTGATAATGTTTTAATTTGTTTCCACATGCTTTGCTACTATTTTCTCACAATCCCACAAAAATTTTTGCACTTGCAAATTCTCCCAGCCAAGTTTTCCAAACTCTTCACCCTTTGTCACTAGTTTCTTCAACATCTCTACATCTCTCTTGTCAATTTTCACCCCACCCAACTCCTCTCGCTACCCTTATTGCTAAAGCTAACCCCTTTTTCATCTCTCCCTGTCTCACCTCATTGTTCTTTATTGAAACATTTACCCATCTCACGCACCCCACTTACTACCCTCTCTAACCCACCCTACCCCTTTATCTCCTGATTCCACTCCTGATTCTCTGAATACCACCCCTTTTGCTCTTCACCAAAATATATCCTTTTGAGTTTCCACACCACCCATTTTAACTTCTATCTCACCCCATTCACTTGCTATTGAGAAAAAGGGGTGTAAAGGAAAAAGTATAAGCAATGAAGAGGGGATACAACATGGGATAGGATAATAAAGGGTAAAGGAGCAAGGAGAAGTGAGAGGTGAGAAGAATAAGATCTATGAGAGAGTTGAGAATGAGAAGGAAGGTGAGTTGTTAAACTAAATAAAAAATGTATTTACATATATATATATATATATATATGATATTAAATGACAAAGAAAAGTTAACCGCCTGAAAAAAAATCACTAAAATAGTGCACTATTCATTGGCCATTTTTTTTATTATCATTAAAGTTTCTCCCTTAATATTTTTATATTTTGAAGACATAATTGAGTTGTTTTTTTAAATAATACCTGCATCCAAATTTATGTTGAATTCATTTAGAATAGTAATGTGCCTTACACCTATATCTTATAGCTTCATGATATTTAATTATATGCAGTCATAAAGTTTGGATAAATATTTATTTTTTTGAAAATTTTACATATAAAATGCAATTAAGTATATCTTTTCACTAAGTATTTTTCCTTAAATTATTTTTATGATATTAGGTGATTGCCCTATATATTGATAGGTAAAAAATGTGCATATTTATTTAAAACAGATTTTACTTCAGCTCATATGAGATTATTGCTGTTTATCAATAACTACAGAAAAAAAAACATGAATTTTTAAAGTCTTAACCATTTTCCAGCCATTGTTAGGCTGTGGGATATCCTTATTTCAATATTTCTTGAAAACTTCCTGTAATTCAGATATCAAGATTTTTTGTAGTAATGTTCAGCTGCTTCTACAATCAATCACTGCGCAATACGGGGGGCTGACTTGTTAGCAAGTCCGCAACCTTGGACTCAAATTCACCACAGATTGAAAAAACATTGAGCTATTGACAAAGGAGCAATACAATCAGGGATGAACACCACTCAGAAGAACAGTTTTAGGTGGGTCTTCAAGTAGAGTTCAGTATGAGTATAGTATTAGTTCAGTCTGAGTTCCATCTGAGTTCTGTCTGAGTTCAGGTTGGGGACTTAATAGAAAGTACACCCCTATATTTTGAAATGAATATTCAAGTATTTTTCAATGTATTCTCAAAGTAGGTTCAACCTTTGTTTTTTATTGATTCATCACTAACTCAATTTGTGCTCAATTAGATATGAATTAGGGTTGAATGTTGTGGACTTGCTACAAAGTCTGCCCCCCATATTGCCTAGTGACACTTGAACATATCAATACTTGTTTCTTTGCCCTAACCTAATCAAGCTATAGAGCAGAATTATATATAGATGATGGACCCTTATATCGTTCCTCATCCATTCTTCTCTTCTAAATTATTATTTTGTTATTTAAAACTATTTATTAATGTTTCCTACTATTCTCATTCATTCTTAGGTCCTTGTCCCTCCATCAGATCCTTAGTCTGAGTCCCTTTATGTCCTATTGTCCATATATTTCTCTAATTCCTAAAGCTAATAGATTTTACATTCTATCAGATAATTTGTACATGTGCTCTACAACTGCAATGCATCCATTCTTCTCTTCTCAATTATTATTTTATTATTTAAAGCTACTGATTAATTTTTCCTACTATTCCCATTCATTCTTAAGTCCTTGTCCCTTCATCAGATCCTTAGTCCAAGTCCCTTTCTGTCCAATTTTCCATATATATCTATAAGTCCAAAAGCTAATAGATTTTACATTCTTTCAGGTAATTTTCTTTGTCCCTTCATCAGATCCTTAGTCCAAGTCCCTTTATGTCCTATTGTCCATATATTTCTCTAAGTCCTGAAGCTAATAGATTTAACATTCTATCAAAAAATAAATGTAAGAAAAATAAGTGTAAGAAAAATAAGTGTGAGGAAATCATTTGCAACCATGAGAATTTTTTTTTTCAAAAAAAATTTGAAAAAAAATTTAAGAAGTAAATTGAAATCCTATTTTGAGAATTTTTTATTTAAAACTAAAATTTCCCATGGTGGAAAGATATTTCAGAATTTTAGCCTTACACTTAGTTGTATTTTCAGATCACTTGCTTAACTTTTATCTTTAACAATATGGATTCAATTACATATATATATTTATACTCAAATTTCACTTGTTAGCCAATATCTGTTATATTGTTAACATACTATGTACTTAGCTAGTCTCTCATCAGTATATAGCATTGTAGACAATCCTATCATGCTAGCTATAGGCCTTGACCAAGGGATTTGGAGTAAAACTGGAGAGAAAACCCCCTTTCCCTTCAGAAAAAAAAGGGAGATTTATCTGATACAGTAAATTGGTTCCTGTTTGCTAAAGCCCCTTTTCCAACACACTTGACTTCCTGATCAGCCAAGAAAGTAGTCTCCAGACAGACTATCAAACCAAAGAACTGAAATGCAGACCAATGTCCACACAAGAGAAAGCAATGATACTTGATGTAGGCTGAAAATCCACACCAGAGACAGAAACAATACTTGATATAGCTTGCAAGACTATACCAGAGAAATCAGTTGCCAATTTATATTAAATGAAGAACTCACCTTGCAAAAAAAACAGCCAATTGTGGCCAAAAAATAGTGAAAACTGAGTGAGGATCAATGATTTCACCTCCAGATGGATGTATGATAAATAAAGTTGACCCAAAACTGTCTTATTCACTATCTACACACAGACCACTATCTAAGAGCCCGTGCACACCAACAAATTTGGGGTTCTTGACTGCCAAATTGAATAAAACCTCTCTAGAAACACTTCCCATCCTTCAAGCACCAAGGCGGGAGGTCCGCCCGCCTGAGGCGGCCAGACCACCCTGAAGTCAGTAAACCACCAAAAACCAACAAAAATACCCAAACTATCTGGAAAAATCTACTAAAACTACTAAAACTTTCAAAACAGGTAATAAGGCTATAACAACATTGTGACATAAAATCTAGAGAAATTCTAGCTCATTCTAAAAGTACTAAGAGCTTAGCACTAAGACTAAAGGTTATCATGTAAAACACAAAAAATATAATTAAACAGCAATCTTTTTAAAATGAAAAATGAGAAATTATCCCCTTGATACATGGAAGATAAAAAATTTCAACAAGACATAAAATATAGAGGAGAACCAGGGCTATCCAATGTTAGTATCCACATCCATGTAGTCCCATTAATTGCTGATTAAATCCAGAAAAACACCTAATTATTAAACAATGCCATTTAAGGTATATCAAAACTACAAAATAAACCAACAAAGGGCTCTGCAAATTTTGGAAGACCACATCCTCCCTTAAATAGAGAATTTCCATATTCTCCTTAATCACTACCACAATTTTCAGCTTTTATTCCATATCTGCTACTGACATGGGTCCTTGCCAATACTGCATTGACAACCATCTCATCTGTACCATCACACCACCGGCTCATCCCTGCAGAACCTCTTGTGATGCCTGTCACTATAGGAAGAAGACTTGTCTCAGACCTGGTCCATTGTCCTCTTAAACATCTTCTCCTTTTCCACAACCTGATCCACCTTCTACCAGCACCAAAATACCCAGGCCATCCATCCTGATCCCCAGACTGGTAAACAAATTACACCCTTCATAAAAGAGTGCCAACTCTGCTACAACCACTAGCTCTACCATCCCTGGTCCTTCTGATGGTAAGCCCAAAACTTTTTCATACTGAAATTCAATCTAACAAATTTCCAGTTCATTTCCATCCAGACAGTTATGATGACAATGTGGTAACCATTGAAGCACCCCCACCTAATTCATTGACCACCATCAATGACAAATTTCAACAAAATTCTTCTCAAAAGAAGCATCTCTTACTAAACTACTTCCAATCCACTCCTGCCAGGAATCCACAGGACCTTGATTAAAGTAAGAACCTCATACACCAGTTCAAAGACAATGCTGAAAATTATGTTACATCTCTTGATTCTCTTCTGCCTCTTTACTCTTAATTAATCTCTTGACTTAGAAATAAAAAAATTCTTGACACTCCATACTTCCTGAATGTAGCCAATCATCATAATAAAGTTCCTAAGTTTACATTCTTGGAAGACTAATCCTCAGTTATAAGTCTTGGGGGACTGACAGCCCTCATTTTATAGTCTTGGGGGACTCAAAATTGTCAGTTTATAGTCTTGGGGGACTAAAAACCTAAATCAAAAAGACAGAACCAGAGACCAAAACATTTAAGACCCAAAGAAACAAACTAACATTCTGGGGTAAGTGTTCTACAGAGCAGCCAGCTCATCAGTTACCCCCAAACTTTCCTTAACAAAATTCAGAGACTCCCCCTTGGATGCCCTCTGCCTGAACCACACCAACTCTTATTATCAGTTTATAGTCCTAAATGACTCAACCATTAAACCATCCTCAGTCTATAGTCTTGGGGGACTATACCATTTCTCTGTTTAAAGTCTTGATGGACTGCCCAGTGTTCAGTTTAAATTTATGACGGACTTCCTGCAGTGTTCAGTTTAAATTCTTGATGGACTTATCACACATTGTGCATAAAAAAGGTGGAGCCACTCCCATGCACATTTCTCCGCAGCCAACCTTCTGAGCTTCCACTCTTTCTTCATAACCTACACATCACTGATAAATTTTTCATTCATCTCTTTTCTCATCATTATTTTTCTTTCACAGATCATGGCTGGATCACCAAATTTTGACCCATTAGACCTTCCCTACTTCACTGCTCCAAAGGACTATGCTTGTAAACAGTGCATAGACATGTGCAGGCCTTGCACATTCACTCTTCCTACTCCTTGGGGCAAATTATATAACAGGGCCTGTGATTCCTCCAACTCTAAAAAGAAAGATGTGACAAAGACCCCAACTATCCAATACCTTTGCCTTCACCTTCACATAAATATATTTCCAGATCTCCTACCAAGTCACCAGAACATGGACCTTCTTCTCCTTCCAGAAGATCACGCTGTTATATTCCTAAAACATTTCCTAAAAGACCTTCTTTATCTTCTCAAGAATCTGCTTTTATCTCAGAAATATTCAGCCCCCAGGCTTCTAGACCGCGTCCAGGTGGCCCTCCCAACTTCGGGCAGTCCGCCTGCCTTACCAGAAAGCCAAAATTAGGCTTAAAACTACTAAATTCAGCCTGATAACAGCCAAATTCCGCCATCAAACACTAACAACTCTACACCACAACATCCTAATGCTTCCAGAGAAATGTGTACCACCATCATTTCTTCATCTGACCACACTAAAAATTCCAAAATCTCTAGAAGGCCTGATAGATGACCCCCTGAAAATACCAGTGCACCTAACACTGCCACTAATAAAAAATCTCTATTCCATCAAGAAGAACTAACTTCACCTCACCTCTGGCTGCCAATTATTCCTCTGATAGTTCCCTTCCTTCTAGATCTTCATCCAGAAGATCACAATCAGCTACCTTGTCACCTTATCCTGGTCCTTCCTTCAACTAACCTGGCACTCCTGCTCCAGTATCTAACAAACCCGCGCAAAGCAATAATATAAACAAAAAAAAACAACAGCCCTGCTGCTCTTACCAGCCCACAGGAACCTCCTTGTTCTCCTTCATCTCCTTCATCTTCTCAACAAAATTCAGAGGATGACAATGGAAATCCATACCTCCATCTGGTGGACCCTCCTGCGACATCTATTCAACACTCTACAGCCATCCAGATTCTGGCTGCATAAAAATTAAAAGATTTCCCAATCTTTAAATACAAAAATAAAAAAGTACAGTTTCTTCTACAGAGAATGATTACTGATCCTATTTTTTGGTTTAGTTGGAACCCCGCCTCCTGCATCTGCATTTGGAATTGGCCAACCTTAAGAAACTACTTTCACACTGGATTACCCAAATATGAAGCAACAACTTAGCATGATGTGTTCTAACATGTTCAAGGCCTTTGCTCTCCATGGTTGTTGAATGATTTTGAGAAGAATCTGAGAAAACAACTCCTTGATGAACATTGGAAGATGTCTAGAATTATCAAGCACACCTTCCAGCATTCTATTCCTGCTTGTACCTCTTCTTCCCAAGGTTTACCTTCTGCCCCAGTACCAGACCACTATAAAACAAATACTTTCTCCAGCCGCCTGCACTACAAAGAACACAATTTTAATTTTAATTTTAATTTTAATTTTAATTTAAATTTAAATTTAAATTTTAATTTTAATTTTAATTTAAATTTAAATTTTAATTTTAATTTTAATTTTAATTTTAATTTTAATTTTAATTTTAATTTTAATTTTAATTTTAATTTTAATTTTAATTTTAATTTTAATTTTAATTTTAATTTTAATTTTAATTTTAATTTTAATTTTAATTTTAATTTTAATTTTAATTTTAATTTTAATTTTAATTTTAATTTTAATTTTAATTTTAATTTTAATTTTAATTTTAATTTTAATTTTAATTTTAATTTTAATTTTAATTTTAATTTTAATTTTAATTTTAATTTTAATTTTAATTTTAATTTTAATTTTAATTTTTAACTACTAAACTACTAACATACTAAAAAATTTGAAAATAATTAAACAAAATTTCCCAACAAAATTATGAGAGCTGAGAAATCAAAATGAAATGAATAAAATAATATGAAATAAATAATAATTACAAATGGTATCCCCCAGCCAATTAATGAGCTAATCCCCTGATACCTTACCAACATCCAAGTGCACCTTGATGTGGATAAACCTTTAAATATTTTAAATGATTTGAGATAAAAAAATTAGAAATTAAAGAATTTAATAAAAGATGAAACACAGAAAAAAAATGAAAAAAAGAAAAAAGAAAATAGTATTGCCCGACCAATTTATGAGCCTTTCCCCACCAATGCTTGCCCACATCCAGGTGACCCTGATGTGGTAACATCATAATTTTGTGATTTTTCCCTCTTTACATCTTAAAAGCCCCCATTAAAAATTAAAAGAAAAAACGATAAAAGAAGAAAATAATGTAAAAGTACTATCTAACACAACCATAAACACAAAAATCAGAAAAAGAAAAAGTCCGGTTCCATAGAAATGATCACTGGGTGGGCTCCCAAATATAAGTAAAAATGATGGGAGACCACCAGTGAACCACCACCAATCCAAATGAAATAAGAAGCCAGTCAAAAGCCAGCTTAAAGTCATAGTGGAATAAAACCTGAATAACAAAAAAAGAGAACTAGGATTCAAATAGGAAAAACAAAAAACTTGAAACAGAAATTATCGGGTAATTGTTCTACAGAGCAGCCAGCTCATCAGTTACCCCCACACTTGTCAAAATTAAATCTAGAAGCCCCCCCTCATTACCTTCAAACATAAAACACAAAATCCAACACAATAAACCAAAACCAAAAAGTATGAAGAGTCCAGCACTTGAAGACCAAGAGAATTTCCAGTTTAACGTCATAGAGGACTAAAACCTGTGAATAAAAACAAATAATAGGGTGCAAGAAAATTAAGAGAAGGGGTTGGAAACAGAAAATCTGGTGTAACTGTTGATAGAGCAGCCAGCCCATCAGTTACTCCCAAACTTGCCAAAAAAATATCTAGAAGCCCCACCCATGGGTACCTTCTAACAAAAACTTTCCAACAAAACAGATGTACAGCATCACCAAAATGCAAAATAAAATAATGGTGCATAGTTTATCCTCATTGCAGAGTCAATCTTCTTCAATTCTAGTGCCTCTTGGGTAAAATCTTTTCACCTGATCAGCAGCCACTCACTTCTTCAAGACTGCACCATCCAACTCTTCCATAACATAAAAACCTCCAGACACCTGAGATTTGACTCTGTAAGGCGGATTCCATCTGTCAGAAAATTTTTTTCCCCACTGACTCTCCAAACTTCTATTATACACCAAAACCAAACAACCGGGTTTCAAGGGATTCCTCAGTCTATGAGACAACTTCTTGTCCCAGTATCTGACTGATTGATTCCTTATCTTCATCATTCTAGAGTATGCCTTCTCTTGACATTCCTCTCTACATTCTAACTGTTAAATTCTGGCACAGATAAAATCTTCTGTTGACCATACATCATCCCAATCAATTCCAAGATAAGAGACGGCTTCTAAATCCACTGAAAAAACAGCTTTCTGCCAAAACATTAATTCATAAGGAGAATAGCCGGTTTTCCTCTTCACAGTGACCCTATCAGCAAACAACACCAAGGGTAAATAATTCCTCCACTTTTCAGGACTATCTCTAAAAATCTTCAACAAAGCATTCTTGATAACTTGATGGCCTCTATCAACCATGCCTACAGCTTCAGGATAATAAGGTGTAGCCACTCTAAATTTAAAACCAATACTTGCCACAGCCTCTTTAAATTCAGCTCCAAACTCTGGCCCACCATCAACAGTCACCAGCTTCATCAACCCATATCTAAACACCCATTCCTTCTTCAAAAATTCTGCCACATTATTGGCAGTCAAATTACCCAGAGCGCTGCCTCCACACAACCAGACAAATCATCCCTTGAAACAATCAAATATTTATACCTGCCCTCTTTAATATGGACAGAATCCAAACTGACTCTTTCAAACACAGTTGATTCACCGGTAGCATGGCCAACCTCTTTAGATTTCAATTGACTTCTTCTATGACATTCTTCACAAGATTTAACCCAACCTTGCACAGCCAACTTCATACCTGGCCACCAAAAACTGTCTGCTACTCTTCTATAAGTCTCCCCAAAGCCTCTATGACCAAGGTCTTCATGAAAAGACTTCAAAACCAACTCTTGACCCTTCTTCTGAGTCACCACAACTTGAGGATTTGGATGTCTCCTCCTCATCAACCGCCTTCCTGACACATAGAATCCAGGACTCTTTTTCTTGATTGCCACCCAAGTATCATCATTACAAATATCTGGCCTCTCCAAGGTTAACAGATATTCAACCACAATAAAATAGACACAGTATGACCCCAGGCCTCATCTTCAAAATACATTAAAACAACATCCAAGGGTACAGCCCTATCATCAAAATCACTAGTGTGCACATGAGCAACACAACCGACACAACCAAGAGACCAATCCTTTAACTTTGGTACATCCTTTTTCTTCCACCAAATCTTATGAGAATCCAGTTCACTAACAAAAAAACCATTTTCTATATTTGAGCCATTTCAAACAACAGCCCCATCTTCATCAAAAAAACATCCTGATCACTAGAATCAAGATCAGAACCATCCAGTTTATCCTCTTGGGGGAAAAGAGAACAATCTTCCAGTTTAACCTCATGGGGGAGGTGAGAAAAATCTTCAGCACCCTTTGTGCTGGCCCTAACACTCTGGGAAATCTACATCAAATACTTCAGAATCAGAATCTTCATCTGTTGGCAGTTTCCTTGATAATCCATCTGGCATCATAAAAGTTTAAATGGCTTGTGTACCAGGTCAAAGAAAAATGCTGAATAAATGCCACCCACCTAGTCATTCAAGAATTTGAAAGACTAGGTGTGTTGATCATTTGAACCAGAGATTTAGCATCCACCTGTAGCTCAAAATGCTGTCCCCACGAAACAATTTGTACTTTCTTCAAAATTTTTTCCACACCACACAATTACAACTTTGGATGAGAATACCTAGATTCCACCTCATTGAAAACCACAGACTCATACCTTACTGGCCTTACCTTTCTAGAACTATCTTCCTGAGAAAAAACAGCACCAGAAGCAATATAACTTGAGTCCACCGCCAGATACATTTTTCCAGCTTCCCTTCCATAATCCAACTTGTGAAGAATAATATCTTCACCCACCACCTACTTCAACTTGAGAAAAGCCTCTTCACACTCTTCAGTCCATTCCCACCCTGCATCTCTCCTGGTCAGCCTCCTTAAATGTGAAGCCAACAAAGAAAAATCTTTAATGAAAATCATTAAATACACACAAACTCCCAAAAATCCCCAAACTTCAGTAGTATTTTTAGGCCTTGGCCATGACTGAATTTTATTAAATTTTTTCTTTGCCATAATCCTTCCTTCTTTACATACCACATGACCAAGAATTTGCAAGGAAGGAACACAACAACAAAACTTTGGCCCATAAATGGTCAAACCAGCCTCTTCAATCCTAAAAAATACTCTCTCCAGAGTAATTGCATATTCCAAAACAAATCTCCTAATACCTGGGTTCTCCTTCAGCACCTCATTTCCATAATAAGTGGAGGGTCCTTTAATTCCACCCTCATGAGTAATAATACCAGCATGAGTAGGAACCACATCCTGTAAAATCCAAGCCATTTGTGCTTGATAAACTGCTACTGAATTAGTTTCTCCTTGAGGCAACCTAGTGAGCTGAAAACTTCCCAGAGGAGTCTCAAGCGTTATAAGTGGCCGTGAATTAGTGTGAAGTTCCCTTTTATCATAACCACCCATAATATCACCCAAACCATAACACACCCTTCCAGCAAAATCTTCCACAAAATCTTCTGCACTTGGAGGCATCCCAACATCCTTGATAGTGACTCTATTCAGGTCTCTAAGATCATGCACCACCCTTAACTTCCCATTCTGTTTCTTAATACAGAAAACTGGACTTGAGTAACTAGAAGTTGATTTTTCATACAATCCTGTCTTGACTCTTTCCCTAACAATCTCCACAAAATCATACCTGATAGCAACTGGAATTGTAATAAGTTTAATTTGCCAAGGTTCATGACAAACTAAAGGAATCAAGAAGGGTTCCCCAAGAGAAAGTTTCATCACACCCCTTTCCTCTTCAACAAATACCACCACCATCTCCCTCAGCACAATAAGTTGCAAGAACATCTTCTTTTCCTCATCAGAAAACCAACCATCAGGACCAAAAATAGCATCTTTCAACCATTCCACCGTCACCCTAGCAGTTTCCACAAAATCAGGAGGATTCTTTACCAGAGGAGTACAGTACGGATCCCTTGACAAAGGAGGTCTCTTCAAAAGAGGATTCAAACATATAGGTATAGGCTCATTGAATGGCATAATCTTATGTGCCACCTTCTTGTACTTTGCCGCTCCACCATCCACTTGAGGGATCTTCAGGACATTTTCACCACCAGACCTGGAACAAAAACCAAGGGTTTCCCCATTGCTCACATGTGTGACCAAGGTAATGTTTTTGAAAGGTGTAGAAGAAACCCTAGTGGTGCACAATCGGGAGGACTTACTTTTACTCCCCAATATCACCACTCCAAAACTTTTCTGCAATCCCACATCTTCATCTTCACTTCTATCTTCCAAATCTTCAAATCTTGATTCATCATCTGTATTACATCTTCTAAAATTGTGCAGTTTATCTCATGCAAGAGGCCCAAAACTTGATCTTTACAATCTTCTTTTTTAAAAATTTATGCAGTTTAACCTCTTGCTGGAGGCCCGAAATTTGATCTTGATGATCTTCACAAAAAAAATTCTTTTCATCTTTCTTGATTATATTCAAATTTATTTCTTGATTTTCTCAAATTATCTCAAAAAGTTTATTTTATTTTCTTGAGTTTTCTCCTTTCCTACAAAAATAATCAGAGTTTCCCCAATGCTCACGGATGTGGCCAAGGTAATGTTTTTAAAAGGTGTCGTAGAAACCGTAGCAGTGCACAATTGGGAGAACTTACTTTTAGACCCTAATCTCACCACTCCACAGCTTTTCTGCATATCTTTCAATAAAGATATATAACCCATCTTCTTTTTCAAGCTTGAATTAAAATTATTACAAAATCTTGAGAGACAACAAAGACTTGATAAAAAAAATTGAAGAATACTTTCAGAGAAGAGAAAGTTAAAAATCCACTTGGTATATCTCCAAGGGAGCTGACCTACTACAACCTGGGATTTTGTCATCTTGAGGAGAGGTTGTAGCACTAGGGCAATAGCCCTCATCACTGTAAAAAAGACAGACTCTCACTAGAGCCAGAGCCACACTCCAAAAAAACCAGAGGCAGCACCCACTTCCCTTCTTCTCCTACAACAATCCATGCAATGGCACATTGATAACAAGCCAGGCCTAATCTCCCAACCATCATCTCCAGGAGATGACAGCCTCATGTGAAGTTTTCTTTCCTCTTCACCAGTCAACTCCAAACTGATTCCCATATCAAACTGATAGCCAATTCTTGCCTGGAAATCCATCAAGAATGGTCCACCCAAAACAAATTTTTCATTACCTTTAGCAATGTAAAAATGAACCTTCCATGAGGCTCCACCAACATCCAACTTCAAAAACTCAGATGTTCCAACTAACTCAGTTACATGGCCACCAATCCCTCTCAAATTCACACCAATACCAGTTTTTATAGGGAGGCCTAAAGGAGTAGCCTCATAAAAAGACATCATGTTAATCTGAGAACCTGAATCCACCAATGACCTAGCCTCCTTGCCATTCAGAGTGAAATTGACATAACCCAGAGGAGCAAAAAAATAAGTTTCCAACCCCTCACCAAACTTTTCAGAAGAGTCACAAATGTATTCTACCTCCCCAGAAGAACCCTTCTCCTGGTCAACAACTTTTTCTGCATGTCAGCCAACTAAGGAACCATAGCATACAACTCCCCATAATAAAGGAAAACCTGACCCTGATTTATCCTTTCCAGAACAGAGTCCATAACACTAGATTGGCCAGAAACTACAGGCCTCTCAAAGTGAGCCCTTGGCTTCACTATCTTGGTCCTAGAAAATTCTTGAGGACCAGAACCACCAACAGATCTACCATCAACAGGAATCAAACCAGATCCCTCACCAGAACCTCTAAATCCAGCAGTCTCTGGCAATGAAGCCAAAAGGACATCCTCCTCAGAGTCAGAATCATCATCCATAAGTATAAGCTCACCATTCATGTCCAATTCACCAAAAATAGGGGGGCCCATGTCAGCCTACCCTTCTGCATCTTGTACAGCTCATCTTTGCTATACCTCTTCCTAGCTGCACTCAGCTTAGGATCCACCTTTGAAGCCTTAGGTTTTGGTTGTGCTTGAGAACTGCTCTTAGGCCTTCCCACCTTTCCTGCTTCTACATCATAAACACCAGCCAAGCATTAAACACTTGACTTTCCACCACAAGAATACAACTCCAATCCACCAAAGGAAGTAGAAAAAGAGACCTTATTAACCTCCTTCCCTTTTCCCTTGACATCATTGTCTTCCTTACCAGAAGAATTACCCTGATCAGGAATCTCCTCAAACCTTGGCCTCCTCTGATTGAGACCACTCTTTATCCTGAAAAAATCAACAGGAGCCTGCCCCTCACTGGGCTTCAAAAATGAACCATCAGGGAACTTGAACACCCTTCCATCAAACTCCACCTTTCCCTCTGACACATCTCTGTTCAGAGCCCAACAATCATTTAACTTGTGCCCCCTCCATCTGCAGTGAGAGAAGACCCAAGGATCACTCCTGCCAGCACTCTTATCAAAATCTTTAGGCTGAGAAGGAGCCTTTTTGTCCTTCTTAGCCTCCTGAACAACAATATGTAGCTTTTTTTCAGATCAGCCAACTGTCCCATAACTGAGTCCCTCTCCTGTTTGAAAACCTTAACCATATTCTTCTCTTCCTTCTTCACTCTAATCTCCTCTTTAGGCAAAGCCTCACTGACTTTTCTGACACATTTGGCACACCCTTCCTGATAGGTGTCCACAGCCAATAACTTCAAATGGGTTTCCACAGCCTCCTTCACCTTGTACAAGGAAGGCAACTTCTGATCCCCATTAGAAAGAGTCTTCATCAAGACCTTCCTTGACATTTCTTCAACAAATCCATCTTAACATCTCTAGCCGGGGAAGACCAAAAAACATCCTTGGCAGCATTTTTATGTGCCAGCTCCTCCACTTCCACCAAATATTCCACCACAGGATCAAACTTTAGCAGAAACTTCCTGTGACTAGGCAAGTTACCAACACCACCATAAGGCTTCCATTCACTTACAACCTTGTTCAGATCCACCATAGTGAAGCTGACGCCCCATCTTTCCACCATCTCCATACACAATAACTTATAGTCCCTCTTCTTGTAGCCAGGCATTGCCACAACATCCTTCTCCACTGACTTATCACCAATGAAAAAAATAATCTGCTTCACCATAACCAGGTAAGAAGCACCATCCACACCAGAAGCAGTTTCATACTTCTCCATAAACAACTTCACATCTTCTTCATTAAACTTTGTACCATCCCAAGTTTTAATCCTAACACACTCCCTAACCATCACAGCAGGAGGACCTTCCCCCCCACTGAAAGTCACCACAGGAATAGAAGAATCAGAAGCCATTTTTCCACACCAAAATCACCAAAATGGGCCAACCAAAGACGACAGAGATTCCAAAGAACTAGCAGGCTCAAAAACTCCATGTTGGGAGCCAGAAATGTACAAAATACTATTGTGCTAGCTATAGGCCTAGACCAAGGGATTTGGAGTAAAACTGGAGAGAAAAACCCCTGTCCCTTTAGAAAAATAAAGTGAGATTCACCTGCTCCAGTAAATTGGTTCCTGTTTGCTAAAGCCCCTTTTCCAACACACTTGACTGCCTGATCAGCCAAGAAAGTAGTCTCCAGACAGACTATCATACCAAAGAAATGAAATTAAGATCAATTTCCACACCAGAGAAAGCAATGATACTTGATGTAGGTTACAAATCCACACCAGAGACAGCATTAATACTTGATATAGCTTGCAAGACTATACAAGAGAAACCAGTTTTCAAGTAAAGTGAAATGAAGAACTCACCTTGCAACAAACACAGCCAATTGTGGCCAAAAAACAGTGAAAACAGAGTAAGGAACAAGGATATCACCTCCGGATGTTTGTATGATAAATAAAGTTGCCCCAAAATTGTCTTATTCAATATCTACACACAGACCACTATCTAAGAGCCCATGCACACCAACGAATTTGGCGTTCTTGACCACCAAATTGCATAAAACCTCTCTAGAAACGCTTCCCAGCCTTCTAGCACCAAAGCGGGTGGTTGGCCTGAGGCAGACAGACCACCCTGAAGACAAAAAACCATCAAAAACCACCAAAATTACTTAAACTACTTAGAAAAATCTACTATAACTACTAAAACCTTCAAAACACGTAATTAGGCTATAACAACATTAAGACATAAACTGTAGAGAAGATTTAGCTCATTCTAACAGTACTAAGCACTTAAACCTAAGACTTAAGGTTAGCCCATAAAATACCAAAAACAAAATTAAACAGCAATCTTTTTAAATGGAAAATGTGAAATTATCTCCTTAATACTTAGAATATGAAAAATGTCATTGTGACATAAAATATAGAGAAAAACCAGGGCTATCAAATGGTAGTATCCACATCCCCGTAGTCCCGAAAATTGCTGAGTAAATCCCAAAAACACCTAATTATTAAACAGTGCTATTTAAGGCATATCAAAACAACACCAAATAAACCAACAAAGGGCTCAGCCAATGTTGGAAGACCAAATTGTCACCTCAAAGTACATTAGAAACCTTTCCCTGGTACTTCAAGGCATTGTTCTCTACAGGTTATGGGCCATCTTGCTTGTGTAGAACCCTTTGTATAACCTCACTTATTGCAAAGATAGTGAAATATTCCCTCCTCATGGTGTATGGGCGCCATCTTCTCAATTCTAATCTCAGAACAGTGTATGGGCATTTTTCACAACTCAGCAAAAATATGGCAATTTACTTTCTAAATTTGGTTTATGGGAACCATCTTATCATCCTGCCTAACAAAGGCATCAGCTCTGCTATGGGGGATGAGGCATCTTCTCTTATTGTGATTTGCAATGATACAAGCAAAATTTTATGCCACAAATTCTTCTCAACACCCATCTACTCAATCAACCCTTTATCTAAATCTTGTACCTTTGCTACTTGTTTTCCTCATCAGGAAGCATTCCCCAAAGACCAAAAATCTCATTTCTCTAGAATTGCCAATCAATTAAAAGCAAGTCCAGAAATATACTATTTGGCCAACCACTCACAATTCCCTTCTTACTCAATCCAAAATTTTCATACTGATTATCTCAAATCTCAGTTCACTCTCACCTCACCTACTCCATCAAGTTTCTTATTTTCCTTCAATTTCTACTCCAATACTTGGTGATTTGTTGATGTCTTGATTGGGAGAATGTACAAATTTTTCTTATAAATTTTCTTTACTTCAATTAAATACTTTTAAACTAAAAACTGGAATAATTTAGCTTTTTATTTTATTATATTTTAGCATTTTTAACACACTCTTTTTAAATTAGTTTACAATTCTCTTTCTTTTCCCCTTGTTTCAATATTCTGTTCTTAGTGTAGGGTCATGTTCATCTAACTAAGTGGGGGGATGTTATTGTGTTAAGCTAGTCTATCATCAATATATAGTGTAGCCTTCAAGTACATTGGAGACCTTTCTCTGGCTCTGAAAGTCATCATTTTCTACTATATCATGTCAATTAAACATAAAAAAATACATATATTAATAATTATATCTATTTAAAAAAATTTTATTTTAAACCCTATAGGATTTTAACCTAACCTGATGATAATAGAGAGTATACATTGATGGCAATACTCCTAGTTTTTGACATCTTTGTTTTGCACCATATTATTATCAGTAAAAGTAATATTATTTATTTATTAAATATTTATTTAAACTCATTACAGTAATATCTAAATAAAATAAATTGAACTATGTTTTTATTTGTATCATCATCAGCCTGAGATCATTTCCATTTTGTTGTATTATTTTATAACTGGTTTGAGTATTATCCACAGATCCTAATTCAAGCAGAGTGTCTTCCCCACATTTTTAGCTGAGTAGAGTGTTTTCCTCATGCATTATATGTGTACTGGGTAAAGGTTTGTCCCAGATCCAAAGACAAGTAGAGTGTTTTTCTTGAATCAACACCATCTTACAGGTAAGGTGTTCTCCCTTTCCTATCAACTACATCTAAATCCCCAGGTCAAGTGCTCTCCCTGTCCTATAAAATCCATCTAAATCCCCAGTTCAAGTGTTCTCTCTGTTTACTTTGATTCATACTGGTTGAGTGGCCTCCCCACCATTCTCTATTTTTATTTGGCCAAATCTTCCTGGCCAACTTATACAAATTATTTTTTATTCATTATTTAAATTGAAAACCAACAAGATATTCTTCTAAAACTTATTTTTCACACCTATATTTTATGTCCTTATGTCACTCAGTACAATATCCCTGTCAGTGTATGCTAGTATATAATATGATTGAATAGTAATTTTTAATGGTCCAACTACTTATTGATAAATAATTAAGTGATTAAACTGTGAGAAATGTGGAATTTTCCTGTCCTAGTCACATTACTATGATATCACACTTACATCACCATTATCAATATCTGCCTAAATTTCCTCTGCTTTTCCTTTTTCAGCTACTATTTGTAATAAGTAACATCTGTTACCTTATCCTGCAGACATACTAGCTTACTCTCTCCTGACTACTTGATTGACCCCTGATTACCCTATATATTAAAACCTAGTCCAATTATTAGCCATCACACATTACTATACCTGCAGAAGGAGTTGGAACCATTAAGGATAAATAGGACCCTTCTCCTACTATTATCTCTTATTTAACCAACCACTTCTGCAGGTACGTCCATCCTTCTTAATTTCACACATAATACTATAATTAATATACTCCCTATCATTATGGCACTTAGGTATCTATTACTCACTACTCCCTTGAGCTTTTACTTGTTGCTTACTTGGGATAATTACCATTTCCATAAGGTATTCTTTGTCTTACAATTAGTTCTACTATCATCATCTCACATGATATATATTAGTTAACCAACCACTTCTGCAGGTATCTATTACTCACTACTTCCTTGAGCTCATACTTGTTGCTAACTTGGGATAATTATCATTTCCATAAGGTCCTTGTCTTACAGATTATGAGAAAGGGTTTCAACCTTACCTTAATCCAGTCATTAATCATTCACTACCTCTACACAAGTATGCAGACCTCTGATGTAAACCTCACCGGAGTTCCTTTACTAGACAATGAAAATTACCAGATATGGGCATTTAGGATGGAAAGCATCTTTATGCAACAAAATCTTTATGATATTGTCATTAACAATGTTAAAACTCCACCAGAGTCGGACTCAGAACACAACCCATTCAAACTTTGGAAACCAAAAGCTGCTGGTCTTATGACTCAATTTCTGAACCCTTACCACCTACGTTTTTTTGTCATGACTACCAATAAAAAATATTCCCACCAATTATGGACAGATCTGGTGTTCCACTACAAGTCTTCAAGAAAAAACAACCAAATGCGTGTATTCAAAAAATTTGCTCTAGTTTCCTACCTGGGAGATATTAATAAATACATTGAGCTCATCAAAAAAATGAAGCAGAACTTGTTTCAGTAAATATTGAATTAAAAGAGCACTTACTTGCATCCTACTTCCTATACCACCTTCCCAAAGAATTTGCCTCCACTAGAGATTCTCTACTTCACAACGTGAAAGCCCAAAAAGAATCTATTACAGTCAATACCTCAATAGATTCCCTCAACAATCATAACCTGGAAAAGGCTATAACCCAAACTGACCTACCTAAGGCCTTCCAAACCTCCAGGAAAAGAAACTACAAAATCTGCTCCAGAGGAAAAAATAACCCAAAGACAAAACATCAGGAGTCCGAGTGTTTCCAACATCACCCCCGCTTGAGAAATAAAAACCCTGATGTGGCCAAATCTAACATAGCCGTAGAGGTGCATCCTAATCCCCCTAATCTGTTGTCTGTCCAACCAAAATCATCAAGGTGCTTGTCTATCTTTGCCAATGTCCCCAACAAAGTCTTTTTACTTGACAGTGGCACCTCACAACATGTTCAACTCCATTGAACATTTCTGCTCTTTCACTCCCTCAAAATTGACTGTAGCCTTTGGTGACAAAAGTACCGTCCCTTCTGAGGGTTTTGGAATGATGATCTTAGGGAAAAACAATCAATGAACTACCCTGGAAAACTTTTTTCTTGTTCCTTCACTTAAATTAAACCTCATCAGCCTGGGTGCACTTCAAAAAAATCTCAAAAGCATGGAGCTTACTATCTCTGGAAATGATTTCTCATTCGTTACTAAGTCCAAATTCAGACTGAGAGGAGAATTAAAGGATGATCTACTTTTTCTCAAAGATTTTTTCACTGGTAAGTCTCCTGCTGCTGATGTTTCTTTTCTTTCAGTTGCTAGCCCCTCTGTCACTTGGCACAATAGACCAAGTCACCCCAGAAAGGCCGTAATGGACCACCTCAGAGCCCATCACTTAATTCAAATGTCCAACTCTGTAGATAATTTTTGTGAAAGCTGTGTAGAGGCAAAAAATCATTCCCTACCTTTTCCAAGATCTCTCCCCAAGGCATATAGACCACTTGAATATATCTACTCTGACCTAAGTGGAAAAATTTTTCCCCTGTCCATTGGCGGTAGTCTTTATTATTTCCAATTAACTGATTATTTCTCATTATACCTTTTAATCTACATCCTAAAAAATAAAAGTTATACCTTCTGAACTTTCCTAAATTTCAAAAAAATTATTGAATTATCCCTAAATAAAAAATTTGTCACTTATTCAATGATTGAGGAGGGGAATATTGCAATAAAGAATTTGAAAATAATCTTCACAGTGAGGGAATTCAGATGCACATTAAGGCGCCTTACACCCCACAACAAAACCCTGTTGCAGAAAGGGATAACCAAAAAACCAAGGAAAAGGCTAAAGATCTGCTGTTTCATGCCAAACTTCTTCCCAAACTCTGGGAAGAGGAAGTCACTACTGCTTTCTACCTATATAACAGGACCCCAACAAAAACTCAACAGATGAAGTCACCTTTTGAGAAGTTATTTGGCACTCCACCAAAATTCACACATATCAGAACCCTTGGATGCAGCACATATCCCTTAGTTCCCAAAAAAACTGTGCAAAGGAAAATTTGACCCATCAGCTCAAAAGTACATCCTTGTTGTTTATGACAAAGCCTTGAGTTCTTTGTGACTCCTTGACCCTAAAAATCACAACATCACTTACTCCCATGATGTGGTGTTCAATGAGAATGAGTTTCCTTACCTTAAACTTCAAAAATTCACTTCCACAACTCAACTCTTACCCTTTCCTCTATTAACTGAGGAATGCGCTGAGATAGTAACAAACCTACCGGTAACAGCCTTCCCTATCAGTAATGAGGAATTTCCAGATGAACCCTCCTCTTCCCAAAATCCCTCAGAGGGAAACTAGTTGTCTTCAACATCTGAATCCAACCCTGATGAGGAAAACGAGGAAGTTTTAGACCTCATCTTACCCATGTGCATACCTTTTAATGAAAACTTTACCTAAATCCCTGAGGATGAGCCACCACCAAATGAGATCTCCTTGGACATCAAACCTAAAAATATCATCAGTCACCCATGTACTAGGTTTCCATTTAATAGAACCCTCCTCACATGAGTGTCACCTTTTTCCTCAGAAGTCCTTGTCCCCATTACCTTCCACAAAGCTATTTCAGGCCAGGAATCTGATGCATGGTTGGGAGCTATCAGCAAGGAGCTGGAAAACATGAAAAATCATGATGTCTGGGAGATCATCAAAAAAACCCCTGTTATCAAAACCATTGGTGCTAAATAGGTTTTCATGGTAAAAGAAAACAAATCTGGTGGAATTTCAAAATTCAAAGCCCATCTATGCGCACAGGTTTTCCTCCAACAAGAAGGTGTCAATTATTTTAAGACCTTTGCACCCACCTGTTGGCTCACAACATTTTGAGTCCTCCTCACCTTAGCCATCCAAAATTGTTACACCATGGAACACATGGATGTAAAGGGCACCTTACTTTATTGGACCTTAGAGGAGGACATCTTTATGCAAGTTACCCCAGGATTCAAATCACCTCCCTCAATAACTCAAGAAGTCAATCTACAGGCTCAAAAATCCCCCAGGTGTTGGTCTAAAGAATTCAATCAATTCTTTTAAGCTATCAATATTTTACTGTCCAGCGCGGATCCCTGCTTGTCCATTTTTAAAAACCCCAACAACACAATCTTTTTCTACCTCCACGTTAATGATCTAGCAGTATTTGGAAAGGACCTGAACCAAAATAAAGAAAAAATCAAAGAACAATTCAACATGGGATTTCTTGGGCCATTATCATACTTTTTGGGCATGAAAATCACTCACAATCACAACACCATCAGTCTCCCGCAAAACTTATATATTAACAACCTCTTGAAATAATACAAAATTTCTTCATGTAAATCAGTTTTGAAGCCACTCCTTCCCCATGAACATCTTCTTCCAGCCTCACCCACTAAAATTCTGAACTTCAAAAACCTCAAGGTGAACTATTTTTGTGCCTTTGGTTCTCTAAATTAACCAGTAAAATGTACAAGACCAGCCCTCTTGTTTTTCATCAGTTAACTCTCACAAAATCTTGAACAACCAGGGATTTCCCATTGGATACCATTCAAGCACGTGCTCTGGTACCTTTCAGGGAGCGTGGACCTAGTGCTCACCTATTCTCAACAAAGCATTACATATGATCCTCAAGGTCACTTTTCCTGAACTAATCCAATGGGTTTTGTTGATGCTGACTAGGATGGGTGCCCTAGCACAGGGGGGAAAAAATGAGGACTTGCAATCAAGTCGTTTTTCAGGTCTTCTGGAGTAATATTTGGAGTAATCTTGTAGGGGTGGGTATGAGTGAAAAAATTTCAAGTAACTATTTTGAAAATTCTTTTCTACTTCCTCCCTCTTTTTGTTCCTTGAAATCTAGACCTCAAGAAGGAAGAAAATAAATTAATTCTTTTTTCAATGTTGATGAATCTTGCATATCTTAAAAGAGACATACTATAGTTATATAAATATCCATATAAAATAATCAAAATATATTCATACTGAACTTATTTCATGGACACACAATAAATATTTAATATAGATGTGAAGGACATATTAAACTTTGATGCACATTTCATTTTCAATATTTATTGATCATCTTTATTAAAAATGAATTTATGATAAAAATTTATTAAATTTTATATAAAATATTGATTATCTACTTATTTTGCGCATGAGGAGCTGTAAAAGGATATTATAGTTCTGCTCATGAATTTTTAATTTATAAATATATATTTAATTATCTGGTGCAATGATTCAGCTT
Organism: Hemileia vastatrix; assembly: GCA_030280995.1. NCBI lineage: Eukaryota > Fungi > Basidiomycota > Pucciniomycetes > Pucciniales > Zaghouaniaceae > Hemileia > Hemileia vastatrix. Next base: position 2,056,631 of record JASXTE010000020.1, read on the forward strand.
CTATGTCTTCTATTACAGAGGTGGGAAAAAAAAGAAAGATGTTATATCCCCAAAAAATATTTTTTACAAAAAAATAACTACAGCTTTTTATTCATGATTTTATATCTATCATGCATCAAATTTTGTAAAAAAAAATATTTGTGACCTGAAATGACATTTTTTTAGAAAAAAAATCATATTAGTTGTTAATTTTTGAAAAATGAGAAAAATAAACATACTTATCCCATTGATGATTCAGAAGAGGTTTTTTTTTTGCAAATTATTCTGAAAAATAAAAGTGGAAAAAACTACATTATCATACCACATTAAATTCTTTAAATTTAATGAAATATTTTAAAAAGATTTTTATAAAGTAATAGACTCATTAGCAATTTTTCACTTTCAATTTTTCTTTGTTTTCTATGAAGTTTGGTTTTTCTGTTTTTCTCATCTTGAATTTTTAATTCTTTAATAAACTTCAGTATGTGACATGCTTTTGATACCAATATCTTGTTTAAAGTTAGTGTAACAAGTGATTTTGAGGATTTAATTGTAAAAAATTGATTTATTTAAATTATTTTCCCATGGTTTGAAGTGCTAGATATGGTGTTCACTAATTTTTTGCCACATTTATTTTATATTATTTTTTCCTTTTTTCTCCTTTTCAAATTATTTTTACCTAACTCAGAAATTTTTGCTTATCAGAATTCACAAGTTCTACTATTACTTCTGCATAAATCATAAATTAAGGCATCTTGATGTAGTTGATGCATCACATTTTGTTTGTTCCAATAAAATATTTACATTAGTTAAGTTTTTTCAACAATTTTGTGGTGATAATTCATCACCTCTATTTATTTATTTTTTTTGGTGGATGAAAAAAATGGAATATGAGGTGAAGAAATATATAAGGTGAATTCAAAAATGTTTTTCAAACATTCAGTCAGCTTAGAAAAATTTTTATCAAATGATAGTCTTGCCAAAATACATATACCGGGAAAATACTTTATCTTTAAGACAAAATTTTTAAAAAATAAATGAATCATTGTATTGGGTAGTCTTAAATTAAATTTTATATATAATGTCTTTCAGAGTCAATTTCTTGAGTGAAGGGGAGGAAAAAAACTGAGATCACGTGCAGCTAAGTGATGCTGCAACACTTTGATGCACGTGACTTGAAACTTTAAATTAGTAAGTACAAAATACTTTAGAGGGGTGGTATAAGACATCAGGCCAAATGTAAAAAAGAGTTTCTAAAGAACTTTTACCTTAAAATGTGGGGGTGTGAGAGTGTAACTTGGTGACAAGCAGGATTTATGGGGGGAAAGCTGGGAAAGGCTGGAGGAGAAAAACATAAAATGTAGAGGTGCAATAGGGATCCTGAGGGTGAAAAAAAAGATCTTTGCAGGGGTAAATGAGGGATTGTAAAGAAGTTGGGGGTAATTCAAGCAGAAAAAAGAGGATTTGGGGGGTAGAACAGGGAATTCAAGACAGTGAAAATTAGGGAAGTGTGATCTTTGCAAAAAAAAAAAATGTATGGGATTTATGCAACTGGGAGAGGACACACTGGGGGATGATAGTTAAACATATATAACGGAGTGTATATAAGAGTAAAAAGTAGGATACAATTAATTCTTTCAAGGTTTTTTTGGTTTTATTATTAGTGGAGCACAAAGAGTGAGTGGAGAAAGATTTTATAACTAAGGGGGGTAGATTTTCTTTAAATAATCTACCTGAGGTCAAAAAATAAAAAATGGGCCTCAAAGAATAGGAAAGAAATCATCCACTCTTGTTGAAAATTTATATTCAAAATGACATAAATTTAAAAAAAAAATTTAATATGCCTATGGAATCTGGCCAATATTTTCTTTCATTATTCATGAATAATGGATATAAAATTTAGATGAAAAATAAATATTTTTTTCATTAAATTTGAGCAATAATTTTTACTTTGTACTAATTATTTTTCATTTTCTACATATTTCAATATTTATTTATGTGGAAGTGGATTGAAGTACATATAGTATGGAAATTTGAACCAGATAATATGTGTAAAAAAAGAGTTGAACAAATATAAATATTTTTTGGAACTTAAGAAGTCTATAATAATCAAAATAAAAATATTTTAAAGTGGCCAAAAATTTGATATAAATTAATAAAAAAAATTATCAGAACATATATTAAGAAATGAAATTGAAAAAATTAATAATGGTCTATTTTAAAGAAATGAGATAAACTTCTTTACTTTTATCATGCATCAGACCTGTATATAGCATCAAAAATTTGTAAAAAAGATGAGTTTAAGCCAACCCAGAATTATAACCAGGTTACAACAAGGTTAGTCCAAAATTCAAAAAAACGACTCGCCTACCAGTCCTCCTTTTTTCCCCCTGTGTAGTACTTGGAAATCCATTACTGGTTATCTATTCCTGCTTAAAAGGGGTGCAATCTCATGGCAATCAAAGAAACAACCCACTTTTGCCCTGTCAACCTAAGAAGCTGAATATTGATCCTGTACCACTTCTGGGTAAGAAGAAATTAGGCTCAAAAATCTCTTGAAATCTCTCCATATCCAAATATCCTGTCCTCTCACCATATATGGAGATAATCAGGGAGCCATTTCTCTATCTCAAAATCCTGTATTCCAAGCATGTACTAAACACATCAAAGTCCAATATCACTGGATCAGAGAACAAGTCCTTCTTGGCAATATTGAAATTCCAAACACTCCCACCAACTCAATGATGGATGACTGTCTTATGAAAACTACACCTGGAAAATTGCTTCAATCATTCCTCAATTCTTGTGGTTTATTACCTTGCAAACCCCAAGACAGGAGGGTGTGAGAACTGTGGCAATTTCCTGTTGTAGTCACATCACTATGATATTGCATTTAAATCACCATTATCAATCTCTACCGAAATTTCCTCTGCATTTTCTTCTTCAGCTACTATTTGTAATGAGTACCATCTGTTACTTTATTCTGCAGACATACTAGCTTACTCTCTCCTGATTACCCTATATATTAAAAATTTGTTCAATTATTAGCTATTGCACATTACTATACCTGCAGAAGGAGTTGGTACCATTGAGGATATAAAGAGCCCTTCTCCTACAATTATTCCTTAGTTAACCAACCACTTCTGAAGATACGTCCATCCTTCTTTATTTCACACATAATACTATTATTAATCTACTCCCTATCATTATGGCACTTAGGTATCTATCACTCACTACTCCCTTGAGCTCTTACTTGTTGCTTACTTGGGATAATTACCATTTCCATAAGGTATTCTTTGTCTTACAATTAGCTCTAATATCATCATCTCACATGAAATATATTAGTTAACCAACCACTTCTGCAGGTATCTATTACTCACTACTCCCTTTAACTCATACTTGTTGTTTACTTGGGATAATTAACATTGCCATAAGGCAATTGTCTTACATAAACCTCAATGGAAGACTAATAAAATGATTATTCTCAGTGTCAACTCACAATATTTGGATTGCTGCTTGCTAGTTGTGGAAAATAGGTTAATAAAAAATAGTTATAGCTAATATAAAGATAATATCAATTTATAATTTCTTTAAAAATATTTCTATATGATAATAATTGTGTTATTATGTTTTTTTGAATTACAGTAAATAAGTGATGTCCAATAACACATCAAATAACCCTTACTTATACCAAAATCTACTGGAGTGCACAGACCTTCAATCCAGAAGATGTCACCGCTATCCCCAGAAATTACAGCACTTTGAGGTCCCATAACCTCCCCATGGCATCCACTACAAGCAGTTTAAACACCAAGACCTCCAGTAAGGACCTTCCATAACAATTAATGATACCACGGACCCATACCATAAATAGAATAAACAGATAAAAGCGGATACCGTAAAGAAACAGGTAAAATAACTCATCCAAAGAGTATATCATGAAACCCAAAGCATATAAATGAAACAAATTAACTTTCTAAGCCCCCAATAACATCCTAAAGCATCCATATTAACTCAGTAAACATATCCCAATTCATAAATCTGTGGAAATCCATCAAAGGAATGAGATTAAATTGTCCAAACTGGATATATGCGCCTGAAAAAGGTGTATATGCTTGTGTAGGTGTTGTGAGTCCACTGAATATGTCCATATGACCTAAAATAAGCAGAAAAATAAAGGTTATAGGGTATTAAGATGTTAAACCCCATTTATAGAGCTAAATATACAAAATATAACTACATATTTCACTGAATATGAGGTTTATGTATAGATATAAGCTTATGCATGTCTATAATTACTCTATAAAACTAAAGATAAGTATATTATGACTCTATTAACACCTTAATAAGTATTATAAGGCTATTTATAAGCTATTTAAACTACTATCAGTTTTTTAATAGTGTAATAATTATTTATATAGGTATTATAACCATATATAAAGGTATTACAGCCTTATTTTTAAGTTATAAGCTTATTTTAATTAATGTCATATTATTTTTAATATAAGAATTACTGATTACTGGGAATACCTAGAGAAATAATACTTATATATATGTTTATTATGCTAATATATATATTTGTTACACTATTAAATGACTTTTATATGTTTAAATAGCTTATCCATGTCTTATAGTACTTGTTAGCGTGTTAATGGAGTTATAATATACTTATCTTAAGTTATATTAAGTAATTATAGACATACATAAGCTTATATGTATACATAAACCTCATATTCAGTGAAATATGTAGTTCTATTATGTATATATAAGTCTAAAAGTGGTTTTTAACCTCTAAATATCTCATAAGCTTTATTTTTCTGCTTATTTTAGCTGATATGGACATATTCAATGGACTCACAATTGAAAAACAAGCATAAAAACCTTTTTCATGTGCATATATCCAGCTTGGACGACTTAATCTGCTTTATTTGATGGATTTTTATGCATTTATGGGTTGGGGTATGATTACTAGTTTAATATGGATGCTTGGGGATTTTTTTGGGGGATTTTAAATATGCTTTGAGTTTCATTCTATACTATTTGGATGAGTTATTTTACCTCTTTCTTTATGTTATCCGCTTTTATCTTTCCTCTCTATTTATAGTATGGTTTTATAACATCATTACTTGTGATTGAGGGTCCTTACTGAAGGTATAGGTGTTTAAAATGCTTGAATTAGACTCCATATAGAGATGATGGGACCTCATAGTGCTTCAATTGCTGTGGAGAGCAGAGACATCATCTAGATTGAAGGTCTGTGCACTCCAGTGGATTTTGGTATAAGGAAGGGAAAATTTGACGGGTTATTCAACATAACTATCCGAATAAAACTCAAATAAAAACTATAAAGCTATTAATATTATACAGAAATATATTACAAAGCATTTATTAATTGAAATTATCTTTATATTAGCTATAACTATATTTTATTAACCTATTTTCCTCCACTAGCATGCAACAACCCAAATATTCAGGGGTATCAAATTTAGAGATCGTTCATTTCAAAATAACTCTTTTTCCATCAAATCAACAATGATTGTTTTTTGAAGTATGCCCTGTTGTACCCCCAAAACAGCTTTTTACTGAGAATTAATATCAAGTTTGTGGCTTTCTTTTTGTGTTGTAAAATACTTTTTAAATAATTACAATGTTTTAACTTTGATACCCCCTATTGTGAGTAAATATTGAGAATAAATTTTAAATTAGTCTTCCACTGAGGTTTAATAACCAAATAAATTATAAATAAGTATTAGGGTCATTAATATTTTATTTTTTATTAAATCATACTTAGATATTAGCATACACTGACATATAGAGTACCATTGGATAGCTCTCATCCATGGTGACTAAAATTTATCACATTGTTTATTCAATAAAAAATTTAAATCACTCAACAGGAAATATTGGGGGTGGACTAGCTGGCAAGTCTGAAACCTTGAGCCTAAATTCATATCTTATTGAGCACACATTTAGGTAGTGATAAAAAATAAAGAATAAAGTGTCTAAAAATGTTGAAACTTTAAAGAAGCTAGCTTGATTATTTATTGAAGAAATGTGAAAATTTTTAGAAAAAAGTTTGAAGCATTAAAAACACAGTTTTGTAATGCTATGTTGAAATCAGCACTACCCACAGCTAAACCAGTCTGGAAAGCTTCAAAATGTTTTAAATGATATGATACTTTGTTGCATGTAAAACTAGACACACTCCAATCAAAATCTAAAGAAAAGTGATCTTAAATGTTCAAATAATTTTAATTAATTGTTAATATATAGTGAAGTTATAAGTCACTATAGTAATTCATTCAAGAAAAAGATTTTGTGAATTAATATCTTCCATTAAATTTCCCCAGTAAGAACTGAAACAAAAATTAAACTCTAATTAATCAAAAACATTTTATTAAATATTAATTATATTTAAAATATATGAAAATAGAAAACACTTGTAAAAATGAAGGGAATAATACTTTGGTGATAAAATTAAGCTCTAAGATAATTATCTATTCTGTTTTTAATTCAATAAATAAAGGAAGATATGGATGGAATAGTATTTTTTACAATATATTAACTGTTTGTCTTCAAAATATGAAAAAAGAAAAACATATAATGAAATTTCATTAGCATGAACAGTATAGAAATGGTATGTTTGATTTCTACTTGTTTTTTGAGTTGATTACATTCTTGTTTCCATGTTATATAACATATTTCTCATGTTTTATTTTAATTTTATTTTGTAGAACACTATTACTTACCTCTCCAATCCTACCTTCTGTCTTATACAAAAATTTATCTTTAATATTATTCCCCTGTTAAAAATTTCTTTTTTTTTCTCTCAACACAATTATTTCCATGATTTTAGACCCTTTCTTCTGCTATTAAATTCTCTCTGACCCTTCAAAGGTGTCCTTACCCCTTTCCTCTTCTTCCCATCTCTTTTTATCACTTCCCCAGACCTTTATGGCTGTTATAAGTCATTGAAAACAAGAGGATTTTTTTGATAAGGAAAAGAAAAGGGATTGATGAGAGGGTAAGTGTAGAAAAAGGCAAAGTGTTATGATAAAAATTAGAGATATGGGTAAAAAAAAGGGGTAGTGATGGAAGTAAAATGTGTTTAAAGTGGCTGTCAATATAATAGAGGATAAAAGCAGGGATCAGAATTGGTTCTATTTTTAATTTAAGGGTATTGGAAGGAGTGGGGAGCAAACTTATGGGACAAGAAACAGGTTAAGATTTGTGTGATAGGGAGTGAAATAAAAACAAGGATGGAAAATTGAAAGTTTAAAGGAATGTAGAAAAACATTTTTTGAGAAGATATGACCATATATAAAGGTGCTAGTAAGAGTTAAAAAGTTAGGAAAAATGGTTGAGAAAAAATGAAATAAGAGTTTTAAAAAATAAGAAGGTGGATGTTTTTGTATCATCAAACATTAGAATTCACCTTAATCTTATATATTTTACTAAAGAAGGAGCTTTATTTCAATCATATGAATACTTACATATGGCATTAATTTCTTAATCCTGTTATACTAAAGTGGAGAACTCAATTTAAAATTCAACTTAAATTAAATTTTAGTTTAAGGCATTGTATAGTTTTTAATAATTCAAGAAACATAAGTTTTTACTACATAAATCAAAAATAAAATTAAAAAATTAAAAGAAATAAAATATTGAAATTAATCAATACATATTAATACATTCCTTCTTTCCAATGATTAATAATAATACATATCTTTGAAAAATCAGTCAAATTTTATTATCTATAAAATATTTTGGGAATTAAAAAAACTAAAAAAAAACTAAAAATTCTCAAATATATATTTAATAAAAATTAGGAGAAGGCACTTAAATTAAATAAAATTTCTAATTTAATATTATTTCACATATTTAAACAAGAGTTTCCGGATGAAGTAATTAAATTTAATCTCCTATAGTGTGCTGATTGTCATTTACAGATTATGTTCCTAATCTCCATATAATTCCACTTTAAATTTCATAAAAGACATTTTTACATGTTTTAAATTTGAGCTTCATATTTTAAATTTTATATAAGCATCTACAAAAAAATTATTTAATTTACTTTCAATAAATGCAAATACATTTTTTAAATATATTGTTTTAATGTTCATCCTTCTATTGCCTAAGTAGATTTTAAAAAAAAAATTATTTAATAGATTTATATCTTTATAATTATTTAATATCTTATCACAAGATTAATCTCAGTTTTATATATCTCTTATTGAACTTCCAATTCAAATATCATACTGAGAATTCTTTAAATAAACTTAAATATTAAACATATTTAATGTCTTTGAATTTTTTAAAATTTTTTAAAAATGAATAGAGTGGTATATGCTGTAAATGATAAGCTTTATATTTAAGTACATAGATATCTGGGAATAAAAAGACCTATTTGACTCATTTTTTATCAGTTTTTTTAAATGATAGCTATAAGAGCCCTAACATGGACAAAGTATTTTATTTACCCCTATATATATTGATAAACAGCTTATAAGGCTTCAAGGTCTGTCTGTTGTTTATATTTAATGCCTTGGCATATCTATATTCTTTCAATTACATTGAAAAAACCTTGATCATGAAAAAAATTGATTTTTTTGATAATGTATCTTAATGAGTGATAAATTTTCCTTAATTTTTATGATGCCTTTTAAAAAAATATTTAGTTTACTTCAATTTATTCAATTTTATTTGATATTGCTATATTTTATTTTATTTTACTTGATTTTATTCTATCATACTATATAATACTGTATTATATTATATTATATTTCCTTTCATTTCACTTACTAATATTCTATTTATTTTATTTTAATATATTTTTTTGTTTTATTTTAGTTTATTTATTCTCTTAAATCTTAATTTATGTTTTAATATCTCATTTTATTTCAAAAGGTGTTATTACATGTGCAAATAACAGTCTTTAAATTCTCAAATGAGCTGGTGAACTCTGATTTAAACACATAGATCAGAGTTCACAACCTGATTTCATGCATGTGGTACTCTGAAAAGAATATTTACTTTACTTCATTTTATTTTATTTTATTTGATATTGGTTTATTTTATTTGATTTTGCTTTATTTTATTTTATCATACTATATAATAATGTATTATATTATATTGTCAGTATAGTCTAGTATATAAGTATGATATAATAGTATTATTTTATGGTCCTACTACTTATTGATAAATGATTTAGTGATTAAACCTCAGAGGAAGACTATTAGAATAGTTATACTCAAATAAAACTCACAATACTTGGATTTAAATGCGTGCTAGTGGTGGAAAATAGAAGAATAAAATATAGTTATAGCTTATATAAAGATAATATCAATTTATAATGGCTTTATAATATATTTTCTGAATAATAATAATTGTATTGTAGTGGTTGTTTGAATTTAGTAATTGAATGATGATAATAAACCATCAAAATCCCTCCTTACTTATACCCAAATCCACTGGAGTGCACAGACCTTCAATCCAGATGATGTCACTGCTATCCCCGGCAATTACAGCACTGTGAGGGCCCATCACCTCCCCATGGCGTCCACTTCAAGCAGTTTCAACACCCAGACCTCCAGTAAGGACCCTCCATCACTATTAATAATAACACAGATCCATACCATAAATAGAAAACCCAGATAAAGGCGGATACCATAAAGAAACAGGTAAAATAAATAATCAAAAAGAGATTTAATGAGACTAAAAGCATATAAAGGAAACAAATAAACTTTCCAAGCCCCCAATAACATCCCCAAGCATCCACATTAACCCAGAAACATCCTTCCAACCCATAAATCCGTGAATAACCATCCAAGGAAGTAATTTCAGTTGTCCAAACTGGGTGTATGCGCCTGATATAGGTGTCTATGCTTCTGTAGGCGTTGTGAGTCCACTGATTTCGTCCATATGACCTAAAATAAGCAGAAAAACAAAGGTTATAGGCTATTAAGGGGCTAAAACCCACTTATATACCTAAATATACATAATATACTGCATATTTCACTGAATATGAGATTTATGTATACATATAAGCTTATGTATGTCAATAATTACTTCATATAACTTAAGATAAGTATATTATGACTCCATTAACACCTTAATAAGTATTATTAGGCCATGGATAAGCTATTTAAACTATTATAAATTATATAATTGAATAATAATTATATATATATATAATAAAATAATATATATTATTATTTTAACCTTATTTTTAAGATATAAGCTTAATCTACTTAAGGTTATCTTATTTTAAGCATAAGAAATACTCAGTCCTAAGGATATTTAGGCTGACACTCCCTCACCCCAAAAAAAATAATAAAAAAAAAGTTAAGACATTTTAATTAATCTTAAGGAATGAAAAAATAAAATAAAAAAAATAATTTTTATAATACATATACTGAATGAACAGTATTATTTAGATTTAAATTTTTTCAAGAGATTTTTAAGATCAGAGATTTCATTTTCTGGAATCCACTGGTCATATTCACTTGATTTATTTTTAAATCTTAATAGATACTCAACTCCCTTTTCTTTAGTAAGGTGTCTCTTTTTAAGTATCTTTTCAATTTCTGCTTTTTCCACTATTTCTTCAGGTTGTTGTTTATGCCTTCCTGATCTTCTTGGAAAGAGAGCAGTATCATTAGAATGGTATGGTTTTATAAGAGAAATAGGAAATACTGGATGTTTTCTATCATAAGGTTCATATAGAATAACCTCAACAGCATTATTACCAACCATCTTTTTAACTACAAATGGTCCAATGAATGGATCTTTCAATTTGACATTACCATTTAAAATGAAATGTAGTGTTGAAATAAGTACTTCATCACCCTCTTTGAACATTTGTTCTTTATGGGCTTTATCTCATCTTTTCTTTTCATACTCAAAAGCCTTATTTATACATTCTTGAGCATGTTTTCTGCATAATTCCTGCATCTGAAGAAAAGATTTAGTACCTGGATGAATATCCAATCTAGGTAACTTATTAAGAGTTTTAGCAGGGGTATTAGGTACATAACCCAACCATAACTCAAATGGCTTTTTGCCAGTGACAGAATGTACTGTACTATTATATGCAAATTCTAAACCTGGGATAAGGGTTACCCAATCATGCGTGAATTTGTCATTGTCTTTAAAATTAAGACCAAAAGCACAGTATCTTCTTATCATATCTTCTAAGGTTTGTATCATTCTTTCTGCTAGCCCATCAGTTTGTGGATGGTGTGCTGTAGAAAGTTTTAATTGACACCCTGAAACATCCATAAGTGACGTCCAGAACTCAGAAGTAAATTTAGGATCTCTGTCAGAAACTATTGCTTTGGGGAAACCTGCTGTATTTAACATTTGTGTCCACCATAAAAAAGCTAAGTCCTTTGCAGAAACCTCTTTGTGGGTAGGAATAAATTTACACATCTTTGTAAATCTATCTACAATTACCCAGCAGGAGTTATAACTCTTATGCCCTGCTATTGGAAAACCTGTTACAAAGTCCATGTTAATGATTTCCCATGGAGCTTTTGGTTGCTCAATTTGTTGTAATAAACCAGCTCTTTTTCCTGTTAATCTTTTAGATTTTTGACAAGAATCACATGTTTCAACATATTTCTGAACATCCTCAGACATGATAATCCACCAAGCTGTGTTTTTTACTATGGTTAATGTTTTATGGTAGTCAAAATGACCTGCTAATATATCATCATGACATATACTTAACATTAACTCCTTCATTGAAGGGGGAATTACAATTACATTACTCAATTTTTTCCTGTAATATATAAAATCATCCTCAATGGAAAATTTTCCTTTTTCTAATGCCTCTTTATACTTATTTGGTAATGTTTTTATTAAAACATTCATTGAAGCATTAGATGGATCATTTAATATTGTAGTTAATTTACTTAAGTCAGGATCTGAATTATAATTATCAAGAATTGATTGCATAAATTCATCCTCAAGATCTACAATATAAATGCCATAAATGTTAATAATCTCTGATTCAGGAACATAAGCAGGATTATCATCATTATTAGGCAGAGGTACTCTAGATAACAGATCTACTTTAGATTGCAAGGTTCCTGCTCTATGTGTAATAGTCATCAGGCCTCTGTATTCTTGTACAGCTAATTTCCATCTAAACATGTGTCTATTAGGAGTTTTCATGTTTAAGAGTGACTTAACTGAACTACAGTCAGTTATTAACTCAAATTTTTGGTCTTCAAGGTAATAATGTAGCTTTTCAAGAGCTCATACTACTGCCAAACATTCAAGTTGAGTAGAACCATATTTCAATTCACCACTTCTCAGAGTACGTGAAATATAGCAGATTACTACTTCTGACATTTTTCCTTCAATAAGTTGTTTTTGATGCAAAGCAGCACCTAGTCCAATAAAACTTGCATCTGTATATAATACAAAAGGTAATTGGAAATCTGGTAATCCCAAGATAGGAGCTATCATTAAACATTCTTTCAACTTATTAAAAGCTTGTTGTCTTTCATTATTCCAAATGAAAGCTTCAGATTTCTTTATCAGTGTGGTCAGTGGTGCAGCAATTGATTGGTAGTTTTTTATATATTGTCTATAATAACCACACATTCCAAGAAAAGATTGCACATCCTTCACATTTTGAGGAATGGCAATATTCTTTATTGCACCAATTTATTTTGGTCTACACATATTTGTAAGCCAGATACAATATGACCAAGCACTTTTAAAGATTCAAACCCAAATTTACATTTTTTCAATGCAAGGGTCATTTTTATTTCATCCATTTTCTGAAATACTTTCCTTAAATGGATTAATTGTTCATCAAAAGTTTTAGAGAACACTATAATGTCATCAATGTATACCATTAACCATCCCTCAATCATTTCATTATGGAATGTTATATCCATTAACTTCTGAAATACTGATGGAGCATTTTTTGGTCCAAATGGCATTCTGACATACTTATAAATTCCCATGTGTGTTTTTATCAACAAAAAGTTCTGTGAATTCTTTTCAACAGGAATTTGATGGTACCCTCTATTTCCATCAAGGCAACTTATATATTTAGCACCTTTAAGGGTAGCATGTATAGAGGCAATCCTTGGCAAGGGATAAATATCATCTACTGTAAATGTATTTAATGCTCTATAATCACCGCACAGTCTTGCTTTATCTTGTTCATAAGAAATTAGCACTGGTGATATTACACAATATTTTGGTGTAGTTTCAACCTTCTCAAGAATGTTCATTTTTAATAACATCTTAATATTATCCTCTATGTTTTTCCTCTTCATTGGTGAAGCAGGGTATGGTTTCTTTTTAAGACTAGCAGGAATATTATCCATATCACAGGTTAAACTAATCTTCATTTCATGATCTTTTACAAGGCCAAGTTCATTTTTACCATGTGCAAAAGCCATTGGAAAAGCTTTAATTAATTCCAAAATATTATCTTTCTCAGTTTTACTTATCTGAGTGCCAAATGATGCTTTTGAAATTTCTGTTTCCAGAAGTTCCATCTCATTGGATTCTCTTCCTTTAGACGGGGAATTTGTTACTGACTCAATGTGTAAGACTGTGTTAAAAGAATTTATTTTAAATTTCCTTTTACCATTCATGCCAATTGTAAAATTGTTATTAGCAGGGTCTAATTTTACACCAAATTTAGTCAGAATATCATTTCCAATGATAAAACAGTTACTACAATTTGTATTATCCATTACTACAAAGTCACAAGTTACCCTTACATAACCATGTTGGTGTTTAAAGAAAACAGCAGCTTTGTATTAACCAATGGGGTGTAGTACTGATGCAAAACCTCTCCAATTTTTATTCTGAAGTGGTTCAAGCATAAACTTATATTCACTATCAATTTTCTGTAATGTATTAGTGGAAACAACTGAACCAGCAGCTCCTGTGTCCAATACTATATTAACACTTTCACCAGAAATGATAGCTGGAACCGTGATAGGTGTCATTCTAAAGTTATCAGCTTTTATATCCTTAATGATTTCAGCATCCTCAAAATTCATTAAAGATTCATTTGAGTCCATATTTAATATTGGATTTTCAAAGATGGACAAATCATCTTCCAACATACAGACTTCATTTTCATCACTATATGAGATATTGCTGTCATAATCACTTAATTCTTTACTTTTTTCAGTTTCAGTTTCAGATTCACGTTGATTTTCAACAATATTTATGTTTTTCTCACATTTGTGACCTTTGACCCAAGGTTTGTTACACTTATAACAAGTATTTGTTTCATACTTTTTAGGTACTACAGGTGCAGTAGGTTTTTTCTGCTTCTCCTGAAGTGTTTTTGAATTCTGAGTTTTTACAGGTTCAACATTTTGATTATAAGTGGAATACATTGATTCATACTTATGGTTTAATAATATTTTATTGCAAATATTAATAAAGTCAGAATATTCAGTAACATTTAATGTTCTAGCTACAACAATGTCTCTGACAGATATAGGTAATTTATATATTATCTTATCTTTCCATAAGTTAAAATCCATATGAGGCTCAATGGCTTTTAATATTTTGTTTAAATTCATTACAAATACCATAGGTTTGTCACCATTCAACGGATTATATCTAGTCTTCTCATAAAGTCTTTGCTGAGTCAGCCTGAATTTAGAACCTCCAAATTGTTTTTCAATAAGTTGTTTCCATTCAGCCCAAGATTAGTCTCTACCCTCACTTAAGACAGCTTCAAACCATAATAAAGCAACATCCTTAAATAAAGAAATTAATTTTGATGTTATCTCTTCATCTGGTAACTTATATGAGAATTTCAAGTTGTCAATTCTTTGAATAAAATGTTGCCAATCAGAGCTGGCTTCCCCATCATAAGTTGGGTACTGATCTATTTTAGGCCAGTTCTTCTGATTGGATTTTATCTCACTAATCTTAGGTAAATTCAACAACTCATTCACTTTTGATAAATGGTCTTGTATTTCTTCCTGCACGGATTTGTGACTTAAATTTTCAGATTTGACACTACCACCAGATGGTTTTAATTGTGGTGGTACAGGGAAGGAATGAGATTCACTTTTGCCAATGAAAGGATTATTATTATATTGATTATACTTATGATTATCCTGGTTCATTAGTAGATTGGCAGTTTCAATCTCAACTTTAGTTAATCTTTGTAGCAACTCAGAGACACATTGATTTGTCTGGGCAAAAGATAACTTTGTTCTTGATTCAGTTTTTAATAAGTGTGTTTCATATAATTTTTCTAACTCACAAAATTTGTTTGAAAGGTCATTATATTTATTACTCAATGAATCATATTTAAGAGTTAGAGACAAATGTTCTTTCTCTAATTCTTTATTACGTGTTTCTAATTGAGAAATGTTCAATGTCAAGGATGAAATTGTATCAATAGTGAGCTTAACTGTCTGTTCCTCACAATCAGTCATTCTATTCCACAATGCTGAAACAATTCTATGGACAGTTGGATTATTGTTAAAATATTCCATGTCCTCCTTTTCAATTCTCTCACTCTCCTGTGAACTTCTCATCTCACTAGTAGGTGGTTGCAACTGAGGATTAACTGTATTATCATTGTATATAGTACTGTTATTATGGACAAAAGACAAGTCAGGTGTATCTACTCTAAAACCTAAATTTCTTAAATCCTCCTCTATTTGTTGTACAGATTTAACATCAATAGAATTACCTATATTGTAATTATCAGCATTATGTCTAATCTGAGAGGGTAAGTTGCTTACCAAGGGATGGTTGCCAGTCCTGATTTTTGGCGCTTTTTTCCCTTGTAAGGGTGAGCTGAGGAAGTCAGATGAGGGGGTGGATCCCTGTTGCAACTGTGGCTTGTCCACTGTTGGTGAAACCAGTCCCATTTCCATTTGTCTACCAGGATTTTCTCCTGGGAGTGAGTGGACCCTCCTTGGGTAGGGGGTTGCTGATTTTATTGACTGGGCTGGCCTCCCTTTAATTCTGCCATTGCCTGATTCATCTGCTGAAACCCTACCTTGCAATTGTTTTGCAACTGCTCTACTTCTTTAAACATGAGAGATTTTGATTCATCCAACTTCAGAACCTGTTTGGCCAGGTGGGACAGTTGATCCTGAAGAGGAGGAGACGTCTTTTTTATAGTTATCTTTTTTAAGAGGGCGTCCTTTTACTCTATACTCATGCTTTCTGGCTGGGGGTACTGTTGTCCCTCCATGGTGATGTCCTGGAAAGTTTTTTTTAGCTTTAGACATGGTATTATAAGCAGGCTTTTCACTTACACTATCCTGGGGAGCACTCATATTGTTCAGAATGACAATATTTTACGTCTGCAAAAGGAAAAAACTCTATGGAATTAGTAGACAAATAATATTAGCAATTATATTACTAATAAAAAAGCAATGGAGCTTACCCTGAATTTATATCTTTATTTATTTAAATAAAATGTAAGAAATTTTTTTGAAAAAATCTGTTAAAAATATAATAATAAGTTTAACTAGACCTCTATAAGGGTTAATAATTAGATTACCAAGCTTTAGCCAAATACCAATTTTATTGGGTGTTATATTGGTGTCCAAATACCAAGTGAAATTGGGTTTATATTGGGTACAGTTACTACTGTAAATATCTAATTTTTATGATAAAAAATTAGTACAATTATTATAAGGGTTCTTTTCCGCAATCAATGAGTTATGATGACCCACTAATATGCAGCAGACCCAAATATTTGGTTAATTTTGAGCTGTACTAAGGTAAAAATCATGTCCCAAGGCTTATACTAAATAATAAGTAAAATATAAGGAAAGACCCCCAATTGTCAGTATAGTCTAGTATATAAGTATGATATAATAGTATTATTTTATGGTCCTACTAATTATTAATAAATGATTTAGTTATTAAACCTCAGGGGAAGACTATTAGAATAGTTATACTCAAATAAAACTCACAATACTTGGATTTAAATGCGTGCTAGTGGTGGAAAATAGAAGAATAAAATATAGTTATAGCTTATATAAAGATAATATCAATTTATAATGGCTTTATAATATATTTTCTGAATACTAATAATTGTATTGTAGTGGTTGTTTAATTTGTAGTAATTGAATGATGATAATAAACCGTCAAAATCCCTTCTTACTTATACCCAAATCCACTGGAGTGCACAGACCTTCAATCCAGATGATGTCACTGCTATCCCCGGCAATTACAGCACTGTGAGGGCCCATCAACTCCCCATGGCGTCCACTTCTAGCAGTTTCAACACCCAGACCTCCAGTAAGGACCCTCCATCACTATTAATAATAACACAGATCCATACCATAAATAGAAAACCCAGATAAAAGCGGATACCATAAAGAAACAGGTAAAATAAATAATCAAAAAGAGATTTAATGAAACTAAAAGCATATAAAGGAAAAAAATAAACTGTCCAAGCCCCCAATAAAATCCCCAAGCATCCACATTAACCCAGAAAGATCCTTCCAACCCATAAATCCGTGAATAACCATCCAAGGAAGTAATTTTAGTTGTTCAAACTGGGTGTATGCACCTGATATAGGTGTCTATGCTTCTGTAGGCGTTGTGAGTCCACTGACTTCGTCCATATGACCTAAAATAAGCAGAAAAACAAAGGTTATAGGCTATTAAGGGGCTAAAACCCACTTATATACCTAAATATACATAATATACTGCATATTTCACTGAATATGAGATTTATGTATACATATAAGCTTATGTATGTCAATAATTACTTCATATCACTTAAGATAAGTATATTATGACTCCATTAACACCTTAATAAGTATTATTAAGCCATGGATAAGCTATTTAAACTATTATAAATTATATAATTGAATAATAATTATATATATATATAATAAAATAATATATATTATTATTTTAACCTTATTTTTAAGATATAAGCTTAATCTACTTAAGGTTATCTTATTTTAAGCATAAGAAATACTCAGTCCTAAGGATATTTAGGCTGACATATATTGTATTTCCTTTCTTTTCACTTACTATTATTTAATTTCTTTTATTTTAAGTTATTTAATTTTGTTTAATTTTAGTATATTTTATTCCATTACATCTTAATTTTATTTTTATTATCTTATTTAGTTCAAAAGGTTATATTACATCTGCAAATAACAGTCTTTAAATTCTCAAAATGAGCTGGTGAACTCTGATTTAAACCCATATATCAGAGTTCACAACCCAATTTTGTGAATGTGAAATTTGATATACAGCTTTATGTCTCATTTCACCAACTATCTTCATGCATGTGTGATCTGGTATACAGTGTTGTCTTCCAAAATTGGAGGAGCCCTTTGTTAGTTTATTTGGTGTTGTATTGGTATGCCTTAAATGGCATTGTTTAATAATTAGGTGTTTTTCTGAAATTACGCAGGAAATATTGGGACTATGGGGATGTAGATACTACCATTGGATATCCCTGGGTTTTCTCTATATTTTGTGTCTTGTTGACATTTTCCACAGTCTAAGTAATTAGTGGATAATTTCACATTTGTAATTTTAAAAGATTGATGTTAAATTTTTCTTTGTGTTTTACGGGCTAACCTTAAGCCTTAGAGTTAAGTGCTTTGTAACGTTGGAATGAGCATAATTTTCTTTACATTTCATGTCACAATGTTGTTATAGCATAATTATGTGTTTTAAAGGTTTTAGTAGTTGTAGTTGATTTTTCTAAGTATTTTGTGTATTTTTGGTGGTTTTCTGGCTTCAGGGTGGTCAGGCCCCTTCAGGCGGGCCGACTGCCCACCTCAGTGCTAGAGGGCTGGGAAGTGTTTCTAGCGAGGTTTTGTGCAATTTGGCAGTCAGGAAGCCAAATTTGTGGGTGTGCATGGGCTCTTAGTTAGTAGTATGTGTGTATAAGGTGAATAAGACAGTTTGGGGAAACTTTAATAATCATACAACCATCCAAAGGTGAAATCCTTGTTCCTTACTCAGTTTTCACTGTTTTTTGGCCACAATTGGCTGTGTTTGTTGCAAAGTGTGCTCTTCATTTAACTTAACTTGGCAACTGTTTTCTCTAGTGTAGTCTTGCAAGCTATATCAAGAATTATTGCTGGCTCTGGTGTGGATTTGCAACCTTATCAAGTATCATTGCTTTATCTGGTGTGAACATTGGTCTACATTTCAGTTCTTTTGTTTGGTATTCTGTCTGGAGACTACTTTGTTGACTGATAAGACAGTCAAGTGTGTTGTAAAAGGGGCTTTTGGTAAACAGGAACCAATTTACTGTAGCAGGTAAATCTCACTCTTTTTTTCTAAAGGGACAGGGGATTTTCTCTCTGTTTTTTCTCAAACTCCCTTGTTCAAGGCCTATAGCTAGTACTATAGGATTTTATACATTTCTGGCGCCCAACGTGGGGTCACGGTGTGGTCTTCCAACATTGTCATTTGGCACGGTTTGTGCATGTCTTAATTGACATCTGCTAAAGAATTGGGTATTTTTCTGGTTTTATTCCGTAGATATTGGGTCTGCGGGTATGTGGATACTATCATTGAATAGCCCTGGTTTTTCTCTATATTTTATGACATGTAGACATTTTTCATATTCTGAGTTTTAAGGGGTCATTTCCTCATTTTTCATTAATGAAAGATTGCTGTTTAATTTTGTTTTTCGTGTTTTATGGGCTAACCTTAAGTCTTAGGGTTAAGTGCTTAGTACCATTGGATAGAGCTAATTTTTCTCTATATTTCATGTCACAATGTTGTTATAGTGAAATTCCGTGTTTTAAAGGTTTTAGTAGTTGTAGCTATTTTTCTAAGTAGATTAGTTGCTTTTATTGGTTTTCTGGCTTCAGGGAGGCCGGGCCGCTTCAGGCGGCATCTCCGACGTCAGGTGGCCCGCCCACCTCTGTTTTAGGAGGTTGGCAAGCGCTCCCGGAGGGTTTTTGTCAGCCTAAATATCCTTAGGACTGAGTATTTCTTATGCTTAAAATAAGATAACCTTAACTAGATTAAGCTTATATCTTAAAAATAAGGTTAAAATAATAATATATATTATTTTATTATATATATATATAATTATTATTCTATTATATAATTTATAACAGTTTAAATAGCTTATCCATGGCCTAATAATGCTTATTAAGGTGTTAATGGAGTCATAATATACTTATCTTAAGTTATATGAAGTAATTATTGACATACATAAGCTTATATGTATACATAAATCTCATATTCAGTGAAATATGCAGTATATTATGTATATTTAGGTATATAAGTGGGTTTTAGCCCCTTAATAGCCTATAAAATTTGTTTTTCTGCTTATTTTAGGTCATATGGACGAAATCAGTGGACTCACAACGCCTACAGAAGCATAGACACCTATATCAGGTGCATACACCCAGTTTGAACAACTAAAATTACTTCCTTGGATGGTTATTCACAGATTTATGGGTTGGAAAGATGTTTTTGGGTTAATGTGGATGCTCATATTCAGTGAAATATGCAGTATATTATGTATATTTAGGTATATAAGTGGGTTTTAGCCCCTTAATAGCCTATAAAATTTGTTTTTCTGCTTATTTTAGGTCATATGGACGAAATCAGTGGACTCACAACGCCTACAGAAGCATAGACACCTATATCAGGTGCATACACCCAGTTTGGACAACTAAAATTACTTCCTTGGATGGTTATTCACGGATTTATGGGTTGGAAAGATGTTTTTGGGTTAATGTGGATGCTTGGGGGCATGGACATTTTATTTTTTTCCTTTATATGCTTTTAGTTTCATTAAATCTCTTTTTGATCATTTATTTTACCTGTTTCTTTATGGTATCCGCTTTTATCTGGGTTTTCTATTTATGGTATGGATCTGTGTTATTATTAATAGTGATGGAGGGTCCTTACTGGAAGTCTGGGTGTTGAAACTGCTTGAAGTGGACGCCATGGGGAGGTGATGGGCCCTCACAGTGCTGTAATTGCCGGGGATAGCAGTGACATCATCTGGATTGAAGGTCTGTGCACTCCAGTGGATTTGGGTATAAGTAAGAAGGGATTTTGACGGTTTATTATCATCATTCAATTACTAGAAATTAAACAACCACTACAATACAATTATTAGTATTCAGAAAATATATTATAAAGCCATTATAAATTGATATTATCTTTATATAAGCTATAACTATATTTTATTCTTCTATTTTCCACCACTAGCACGCATTTAAATCCAAGTATTGTGAGTTTTATTTGAGTATAACTATTCTATTAGTCTTCCCCTGAGGTTTAATCACTAAATAATTTATTAATAAGTAGTAGGACCATAAAATAAAACTATTATATCATACTTATATACTAGACTATACTGACAATTGGGGGTCTTTCCTTATATTTTACTTATTATTTAGTATAAGCCTTGGGACGTGATTTTTACCTTAGTACAACTCAAAATTAACCAAATATTTGGGTCTGCTGCATATTAGTGGGTCATAATAACTCATTGATTGCAAAAAAGAACCCTTATAATAATTGTACCAATTTTTTATCATAAAAATTAGATTTTTACAGTAGTAACTGTACCCAATATAAACCCAATTTCACTTGGTATTTGGACACCAATATAACACCCAATAAAATTGGTATTTGGCTAAAGCTTGGTAAGCTAATTATTCACACTTATAGAGGTCTAGTTAAACTTATTATTATATTTTTAACAGATTTTTTCGAATTTCTCTTATATTTTATTTAAATAAATAAAGATATAAATTCAGGGTAAGCTCCATTGCTTTTTTATTAGTAATATAATTGCTAATATTATTTGTCTACTAATTCCATAGAGTTTTTTCCTTTTGCAGACATAAAATATTGTCATTCTGAACAATATGAGTGCTCCCTAGGATAGTGTAAGTGAAAAGCCTGCTTATAATACCATGTATAAAGCTAAAAAAAACTTTCCAGGACATCACCATGGAGGGACAACAGTACCCCCAGCCAGAAAGCATGAGTATAGAGGAAAAGGACGCCCTCTTAAAAAAGATAACTATCAAAAAGACGTCTCCTCCTCTTCAGGATCAACTGTCCCACCTGGCCAAACAGGTTCTGAAGCTAGAGGAATCAAAATCTCTCATGTTCAAAGAGGTAGAGCAGTTGCAAAACAATTGCAAGGTAGGGTTTCAGCAGATGAATCAGGCAATGGCAGAATTAAAGGGAGGCCAGCCCAGTCAATCAAATCAGCAACCCCCTACCCAAGGAGGGTCCACTCACTCCCAGGAGAAAATCCTGGTAGACAAATGGAAATGGGACTGGTTTCACCAACAGTGGACAAGCCACAGTTGCAACAGGGATCCACCCCCTCATCTGACTTCCTCAGCTCACCCTTACAAGGGAAAAAAGCGCCAAAAATCAGGACTGGCAACCATCCCTTGGTAAGTAACTTACCCTCTCAGATTAGACATAATGCTGATAATTACAATATAGGTAATTCTATTGATGTTAAATCTGTACAACAAATAGAGGAGGATTTAAGAAATTTAGGTTTTAGAGTAGATACACCTGACTTGTCTTTTGTCCATAATAACAGTACTATATACAATGATAATACAGTTAATCCTCAGTTGCAACCACCTACTAGTGAGATGAGAAGTTCACAGGAGAGTGAGAGAATTGAAAAGGAGGACATGGAATATTTTAACAATAATCCAACTGTCCATAGAATTGTTTCAGCATTGTGGAATAGAATGACTGATTGTGAGGAACAGACAGTTAAGCTCACTAGTGATACAATTTCATCCTTGAAATTGAACATTTCTCAATTAGCAACACGTAATAAAGAATTAGAGAAAGAACATTTGTCTCTAACTCTTAAATATGATTCATTGAGTAATAAATATAATGACCTTTCAAACAAATTTTGTGAGTTAGAAAAATTATATGAA
The DNA here is from genome assembly GCA_030280995.1 of Hemileia vastatrix. Classification (NCBI taxonomy): domain Eukaryota; kingdom Fungi; phylum Basidiomycota; class Pucciniomycetes; order Pucciniales; family Zaghouaniaceae; genus Hemileia; species Hemileia vastatrix. Next base: position 2,079,511 of record JASXTE010000020.1, read on the forward strand.
ACACACTTATTAAAAACTGAATCAAGAACAAAGTTATCTTTTACCCAGACAAATCAATGTGTCTCTGAGTTGCTACAAAGATTAACTAAAGTTGAGATTGAAACTGCCAATCTACTAATGAACCAGGATAATCATAAGTATAATCAATATAATAATAATCCTTTCATTGGCAAAAGTGAATCTCATTCCTTCCCTGTACCACCACAATTAAAACCATCTGGTGGTAGTGTCAAATCTGAAAATTTAAGTCACAAATCCGTGCAGGAAGAAATACAAGACCATTTATCAAAAGTGAATGAGTTGTTGAATTTACCTAAGATTAGTGAGATAAAATCCAATCAGAAGAACTGGCCTAAAATAGATCAGTACCCAACTTATGATGGGGAAGCCAGCTCTGATTGGCAACATTTTATTCAAAGAATTGACAACTTGAAATTCTCATATAAGTTACCAGATGAAGAGATAACATCAAAATTAATTTCTTTATTTTAGGATGTTGCTTTATTATGGTTTGAAGCTGTCTTAAGTGAGGGTAGAGACTACTCTTGGGCTGAATGGAAACAACTTATTGAAAAACAATTTGGAGGTTCTAAATTCAGGCTTACTCAGCAGAGACTGTATGAGAAGACTAGGTATAATCCGTTGAATGGTGACAAACCTATGGTATTTTTAATGAATTTAAACAAAATATTAAAAGCCATTGAGCCTCATATGGATTTTAACTTATGGAAAGATAAGATAATATACAAATTACCTATATCTGTCAGAGACATTGTTGTAGCTAGAACATTAAATGTTACTGAATATTCTGACTTTATTAATATTTGCAATGAAATATTATTAAACCATAAGTATGAATCAAGGTATTCCACTTATAAGCAAAATGTTGAACCTGTAAAAACTCAGAATTCAAAAACACTTCAGGAGAAGCAGAAAAAACCTACTGCACCTGTAGTACCTAAAAAGTATGAAACAAATACTTGTTATAAGTGCAACAAACCTTGGGTCAAAGGTCACAAATGTGAGAAAAACATAAATATTGTTGAAAATCAACGTGAATCTGAAACTGAAACTGAAAAAAGTAAAGAATCAAGTGATTATGACAGCAATATCTCATATAGTGATGAAAATGAAGTCTGTATGTTGGAAGATGATTTGTCCATCTTTGAAAATCCAATATTAAATATGGACTCAAATGAATCTTTAATGAATTTTGAGGATGCTGAAATCATTAAGGATATACAAGCTGATAACTTTAGAATGACACCTATCACGGTTCTAACTATCATTTCTGGTGAAAATGTTAATATAGTATTGGACACAGGAGCTGCTGGTTCAGTTGTTTCCACTAATACATTACAGAAAATTGATAGTGAATATAAGTTTAAGCTTGAACCACTTCAGAATAAAAATTGGAGAGGTTTTGCATCAGTACTACACCCCATTGGTAAATACAAAGCTGCTGTTTTCTTTAAACACCAACATGGTTATGTAAGGGTAACTTGTGACTTTGTAGTAATGGATAATACAAATTGTAGTAACTGTTTTATCATTGGAAATAATATTCTGACTAAATTTGGTGTAAAATTAGACCCTGCTAATAACAATTTTACAATTGGCATGAATGGTAAAAGGAAATTTAAAATAAATTCTTTTAACACAGTCTTACACATTGAGTCAGTAACAAATTCCCCGTCTAAAGGAAGAGAATCCAATGAGATGGAACTTCTGGAAACAGAAATTTCAAAAGCATCATTTGGCACTCAGATAAGTAAAACTGAGAAAGATAATATTTTGAAATTAATTAAAGCTTTTCCAATGGCTTTTGCACATGGTACAAATGAACTTGGCCTTGTAAAAGATCATGAAATGAAAATTAGTTTAACCTGTGATATGGATAATATTCCTGCTAGTCTTAAAAAGAAACCATACCCTGCTTCACCAATGAAGAGGAAAGACATAGAGGATAATATTAAGATGTTATTAAAAATGAACATTCTTGAGAAGGTTGAAACTACACCAAAATATTGTGTAATATCACCAGTGCTAATTTCTTATGAACAAGATAAAGCAAGACTGTGCGGTGATTATAGAGCATTAAATACATTTACAGTAGATGATATTTATCCCTTGCCAAGGATTGCCTCTATACATGCTACCCTTAAAGGTGCTAAATATATAAGTTGCCTAGATGGAAATAAAGGGTACCATCAAATTCATGTTGAAAAGAATTCACAGAACTTTTTGTTGATAACAACACACATGGGAATTTATAAGTATGTCAGAATGCCATTTGGACCAAAAAATGCTCCATCAGTATTTCAGAAGTTAATGGATATAACATTCCATAATGAAATGATTGAGGGATGGTTAATGGTATACATTGATGACATCATAGTGTTCTCTAAAACTTTTGATGAACACTTAATCCATTTAAGGAAAGTATTTCAGAAAATGGATGAAATAAAAATGACCCTTGCATTGAAAAAATGTAAATTTTGGTTTGAATCTTTAAAAGTGCTTGGTCATATTGTATCTGGCTTACAAATATGTGTAGACCAAAATAAAGTGGCTGCAATAAAGAATATTGGCATTCCTCAAAATGTGAAGGATGTACAATCTTTTCTTGGAATGTGTGGTTATTATAGACAATATATAAAAAACTACCAATCAATTGCTGCACCACTGACCACACTGATAAAGAAATCTGAAGCTTTCATTTGGAATAATGAAAGACAACAAGCTTTTCATAAGTTGAAAGAATGTTTAATGACAGCTCCTATATTGGGATTACCAGATTTCCAATTACCTTTTGTATTATATACAGATGCAAGTTTCATTGGACTGGGGGCTGCTTTGCATCAAAAACAACTTATTGAAGGTAAAATGTCAGAAGTAGTAATCTGCTATATTTCACGTACTCTGAGAAGTGGTGAATTGAAATAGGGTGCTACTCAACTTGAATGTTTGGCAGTAGTATGGGCTCTTGAAAAGCTACATTATTACCTTGAAGACCAAAAATTTGAGTTAATAACTGACTGTAGTGCAGTTAAGTCACTCTTAAACATGAAAACTCCTAATAGACACATGTTTAGATGGCAATTAGCTGTACAAGAATACAGAGGACGGATGACTATTACACATAGAGCAGGAAACTTGCACTCTAATGTAGATCTGTTATCTAGAGTACCTCTGCCTAATAATAATGATAATCCTGCTTATGTTCCTGAATCAGAGATTATTAACATTTGTGGCATTTATATTGTAGATCTTGAGGATGAATTTATGCAATCAATTCTTGATAATTATAATTCAGATCCTGACTTAAGTAAATTAACTACAATATTAAATGATCCATCTAATGCTTCAATGAATGTTTTAATAAAAACATTACCAAATAAGTATAAAGAGGCATTAGAGAAAGGAAAATTTTCCATTGAGGATGGTTTTATATATTACAGGAAAAAATTAAGTAATGTAATTGTAATTCCCCCTTCAATGAAGGAGATAATGTTAAGTATATGTCATGATGATATATTAGCAGGTCATTTTGACTACCATAAAACATTAACCAGAGTAAAAAACACAGCTTGGTGGATTAACATGTCTGAGGATGTTCAGAAATATGTTGAAACATGTGATTCTTGCCAAAAATCTAAAAGATTAACAGGAAAAAGAGCTGGTTTATTACAACAAATTGAGCAACCAAAAGCTCCATGGGAAATCATTAACATGGACTTTGTAACAGGTTTGCCAATAGCAGGGCATAAGAGTTATAACTCCTGCTGGGTAATTGTAGATAGATTTACAAAGATGTGTAAATTTATTCCTACCCACAAAGAGGTTTCTGCAAAGGACTTAGCTTTTTTATGGTGGACACAAATGTTAAATACAGCAGGTTTCCCCAAAGCAATAGTTTCTGACAGAGATCCTAAATTTACTTCTGAGTTCTGGACGTCACTTATGGATGTTTCAGGGTGTCAATTAAAACTTTCTACAGCACACCATCCACAAACTGATGGGCTAGCAGAAAGAATGATACAAACCTTAGAAGATATGATAAGAAGATACTGTGCTTTTGGTCTTAATTTTAAAGACAATGACAAATTCACGCATGATTGGGTAACCCTTATCCCAGGTTTACAATTTGCATATAATAGTACAGTACATTCTGTCACTGGCAAAAAGCCATTTGAGTTATGGTTGGGTTATGTACCTAATACCCCTGCTAAAACTCTTAATAAGTTACCTAGATTGGATATTCATCCAGGTACTAAATCTTTTCTTCAGATGCAGGAATTATGCAGAAAACATGCTCAAGAATGTATAAATAAGGCTTTTGAGTATGAAAAGAAAAGATGGGATAAAGCCCATAAAGAACAAATGTTCAAAGAGGGTGATGAAGTCCTTATTTCAACGCTACATTTCAATTTAAATGGTAATGTTAAATTGAAGGATCCATTCATTGGACCATTTGTAGTTAAAAAGATGGTTGGTAATAATGCTGTTGAGGTTATTCTATATGCACCTTATGATAGAAAACATCCAGTATTTCCTATTTCTCATATAAAACCATACCATTCTAATGATACTGCTCTCTTTCCAAGAAGATCAGGAAGGCATAAACAACAACCTGAAGAAATAGTGGAAAAAGCAGAAATTGAAAAGATACTTAAAAAGAGACACCTTACTAAAGAAAAGGGAGTTGAGTATCTATTAAGATTTAAAAATAAATCAAGTGAATATGACCAGTGGATTCCAGAAAATGAAATCTCTGATCTTAAAAATCTCTTGAAAAAATTTAAATCTAAATAATACTGTTCATTCAGTATATGTATTATAAAAATTATTTTATTATTTTATTATTTCATTCCTTAAGATTAATTAAAATGTCTTAACATTTTTTTTATTATTTTTTTTTTGGGTTGAGGGAGTGTCAGCCTAAATATCCTTAGGACTGAGTATTTCTTATGCTTAAAATAAGATAACCTTAACTAGATTAAGCTTATATCTTAAAAATAAGGTTAAAATAATAATATATATTATTTTATTATATATATATATAATTATTATTCTATTATATAATTTATAATAGTTTAAATAGCTTATCCATGGCCTAATAATACTTATTAAGGTGTTAATGGAGTCATAATATACTTATCTTAAGTGATATGAAGTAATTATTGACATACATAAGCTTATATGTATACATAAATCTCATATTCAGTGAAATATGCAGTATATTATGTATATTTAGGTATATAAGTGGGTTTTAGCCCCTTAATAGCCTATAAACTTTGTTTTTCTGATTATTTTAGGTCATATGGACGAAATCAGTGGACTCACAACGCCTACAGAAGCATAGACACCTATATCAGGTGCATACACCCAGTTTGGACAACTAAAATTACTTCCTTGGATGGTTATTCACGGATTTATGGGTTGGAAAAATGTTTTTGGGTTAATGTGGATGCTTGGGGATGTTATTGGGGGCATGGAAATTTTATTTTTTTCTTTTATATGCTTTTAGTTTCATTAAATCTCTTTTTGATCATTTATTTTACCTGTTTCTTTATGGTATCCGCTTTTATCTGGGTTTTCTATTTATGGTATGACTCTGTGTTATTATTAATAGTGATGGAGGGTCCTTACTGGAGGTCTGGGTGTTGAAACTGCTTGAAGTGGACGCCATGGGGAGGTGATGGGCCCTCACAGTGCTGTAATTGCTGGGGATAGCAGTGACATCATCTGGATTGAAGGTCTGTGCACTCCAGTGGATTTGGGTATAAGTAAGAAGGGATTTTGACGGTTTATTATCATCATTCAATTACTACACTTCAAACAAACACTACAATACAATTATTAGTATTCAGAAATATATTATAAAGCCCTTATAAATTGATATTATCTTTATAATAGCTATAACTATATTTTATTCTTCTATTTTCCACCACTAGCATGCATTTAAATCCAAGTATTGTGAGTTTTATTTGAGTATAACTATTCTATTAGTCTTCCCCTGAGGTTTAATCACTAAATCATTTATTAATAAGTAGTAGGACCATAAAATAACACTATTATATCATACTTATATACTAGACTATACTGACAGTTTTTGATGCAATTTGGCGTGTACAGGCGCCAGATTGGTGGGTGCGCATGGGCTCTTAGTTAGTGGTTTGTGTGTACATAGTGAATAAGACAGTTTGGGGAAACCTTAATCATCATACAACCATCCGGAGGTGATATCATTGTTCCTTACTCAGTTTTCACTGTTTTCTGGCCACAATTGGCTGTGTTTGTTGCAAGTGAGTTCTTCATTTAACTTAACTTTGGCAACTGTTTTCTCTGTTATAGTCTTGCAAGCTATAGCAAGTATTATTGCTGTCTCAGGTGTGGATTTGCAGCCTACATCAAGTATCTTTGTTGTCTCAGGTGTGGACATTGTTCTACATTTCAGTTCTTTGGTCTGGTAGTCTATCTCGGGACTACTTTCTTGGCTCATCAAGCAGTCAAGTGTGTTGGAAAGGGGCTTTAGCAAAACAGGAACCAACTTACTTTAGCAAGTAAATCTCACTCTATTTTTCTAAAGGGACAGTGGATTTTCTCTCTGGTTTTTCTCCAACTCCCTTGGTCAAGGCCTATAGCTAGTACTATAGGATTGTCTACATTTCTGGCGCCCAACGTGGGGTAGAACTTGCTAGTTCTTTGGAATCTCTGTTTTCTTTGGTTGGCTCTTTTTGGTGTTTTGGTCTGGAGGAATGGCTTCTGGTTCTGCTATTCCTGTGGTGACTGTCAGTGGGGGGGGGATGGTCATCCTTCTGTGATGGTTAGGGAGTGTGTGAGGATTAAAACTTGGGATGGTACCAAGTTTAATGGGGAGGATGTCAAGTGGTTTCTAGAGAAGTATGAAACTGCTTCTGGAGTGGATGGTGCTTCCTACCTGGACATGGTGAAGCAGATTATCTCTTCATTGGTGATAGGTCAGTGGAGAAGGAGATTGTGGCCATGCCTGGCTACAAGAAGAGGGATTGGAAATTGTTGTGTAGGGAAATGGTGGATAGATGGGGTGTCAGGTTCACTATGGTGGATCTGAACAAGGTTGTCAGTGAATGGCAATCTTATGGTGGTGTTGGTAACTTACATAGTTACAGGAAGTTTCTGCTACAGCTTGATCCTGTGGTGGAATACTTGGTGGAAGTGGAGGAGCTGGCACATGAAAATGCTGCCAAAGATGTTTTTTGGTCTGCCCTGGCTAGAGATGTCAGGATGTATGTGTTGAAGGAGCTGTCAAGAAAGGAATTGATGAAGACTCTTTCTAATGGGGATCAGAAGTTTCCTGCCTTAGATAAGGTGAAGGAGGCTGTTGAGGCCCATTTGAAGTTATTGGCTGTGGACACCTATCAGAAGGGGTGTGCCAAGTATGTCAGCAAAGTCAGTGAGGCTTTGGCTGAAGAGGAAGTTAGGGAGAAGAAGGAGGAGAAAAATTTGGTGCACGTTCCCAAACAGGAGAGGGACCCAATGGTGGAGCAGTTGTCTGATCTGACAAAAAAGCTGCACATTTTTGTCCAGGAGGCCAAGAAGGTTAATAAGGCACCTTCTCAGCCTAGAGATTTTGAAAGGAGGGCTGGTAGGAGTGATCCTTGGGTTTGATCTTATTGCAGTAGAAGGGGGCACAGGTCCAATGATTGTTGGGCACTGAACAGGGATGTGTCTGAAGGAAAAGTGGAGTTTGATGGCAGGGTTTTCAAGTTCCCTGACGGTTCTTTTGTGAAGCCCAGTGAGGGGCAGGCTCCTGTGGATTTGGTCAGGATAAGGGGTGGTCTCAAACAAAGGAGGCCAAGGTTTGAGGAGATTCCTGATCAGGGGAAGTATTCTGTTAAGGTAGATGAGGACGTCAAGGGAAAGGTGAAGGAGGTCAATAAGGTCTTTTTTTCTACTTCCTTTGGTGGTTTGGAGTTGTATTCTTTTGGTGGACAGTCAAGTGGTGAATGCTTGGCTGGTGTTTATGATGTGGAAGCAGGGAAGGTGGGAAGGCCTAAGAGCAGTTCTCAAGCCCAACCAAAGCCAAATGCTTCCAAGGGGGATCCTAAGCTGAGTGCAGCTAGGAAGAGGTACAGTAAAGAAGAGCTGTACAAGATGCAGAAGGGTATGGCTGACATGGCCCCCCCTATTTTTGGTGCATTGGACCTGAATGGTGAGCCAATGCCAATGGAGGTGGACTCTGACTCTGAGGAGGATGTCCCTTTGGCTTCATTGCCAAAGCCTGTTGGAGTCAGAGGTTCTGGTGAGGGATCTGGTTTGGTTCCTGTTAATGGTAAACTGTTGGTGGTGCTGGTCCTCAAGAAGCTTTTAGGATATAGGTGGTGAAGCCAAGGGCTCACTTTGAGAGGCCAGTAGTGTCTGGTCAAGTTAATGTTATGGATTCTGTCCTTTAAAGGATGAATAACGGTCAGGTTTCCCTATCTTATGGGGAATTGTATGCTATCAGTCCAGGGTTGGCTGATAGGCAGAAAAAGTTGTTGACCAGGAGAAGGGTTTCTTCTGGTGAGGTAGAATACATTTGTGATTCTGCTGAAAAGTTTGGTGAGGGGTTGGAAACTCATTTTTCGGCTCCTCTGGGATATGTCAATGTCACTCTGAATGGCAGGGAGGATAGGGCATTGGTGGATTCAGGTTCTCAGATAAACCTGATTTCTTTGTTTGAGGCAACTCAAATGGGCCTCCCCATCAAAACTGGTATTGGTGGGAATTTGAGAGGGATTGGTGGCCATGTCACTGAATTGGTTGGAACTTCAGAGTTTGTGAAGTTAGATGTTGGAGGAGCCTCAGGGAAGGTTCATTTTTACATTGCTAAAGGCAATGTAAAAGCAGTTTTAGGTGGGCCATTCTTGATGGATTTTCAGGCAAGAATTGGTTATCAATTTGATTTGGGAATCAGTTTGGAGTTGAATGGTGAAGATGATAGGAGACTTCACATGAGGTTATCATCCCCTGGAGAGGATGGTTGGGAGACCAGGCCTGGTTTATCTTCAATGTGCCAGTGCATGAACTGCTGCAGGAGAAGGAAGGAAGTGGGTGCTGCCTCTGGTTTTTTGGAGTGCAGCTCAGGCTCTATTGAGAGTCTGTCTTTTTTAGAGTAATTAGGGCTGATCACCCTGGTGCTACAACCTCTCCCCAAGATGAGGAAATCCCAGGTTGTAGTAGGTCAGCTCCCTTGGAGATATACCAAGTGGATTTTCAACTTTCTCTTCTCTGCAAGTATTCATCAAGTTTTATATCAAGTCTCTGTTCTCTCTCAAGATTCTTAATTATTTTTAATTCAAGTTCAAGGAAGAAGATTGGTTATATATCTTTATTGAAAGATATGTGGAAAAGTTTTGGGACGGTGAGATTGGGGTCTAAAGGTAAGTCCTCCCAATTGTGCACCGCTAGGGTTTCTTTTACACTTTTCTAAAACATTACCTGGGACACACCTGTGAGCATTGAGGAAACCCCTGGTTATTTTTGTAGGTCAGAAGAAAACTTAAGAAAAGAAGATAAAAATTTCAAGATAATTCATGAAAATCAAGAAAAAAATTTGAAGATAATTAAGAAAGAAGATGCAAAATATTTTTGTGAAGATTGTCAAGATCTATTTTTGGGCCTCCAGCATGAGGTTAAACTGCAGAAAATTTTGAAGAGAGAAGATCATCAAGATCGATTTTTGAACCTCCAGCATGAGGATAAACTGCACAATTTTAGAGGATGTGATTCTGAAGATGAATCAAGATTTGAAGATTTGGAAGTTGGAAGTGAGGATGAAGATGTGGAATTGCGGAAAGGTTTTGGAGTGGTGAGATTGGGGTGTAAAAGTAAGGCCTCCCAATTGTGCACCGCTAGGGTTTTGTCTACACCTTTCAAAATATTACCTTGGACACACGTGTGAGCAATGGGGAAACCCTTGGTTTTTGTTCCAGGTCTGGTGGTGAAGAATTCCTGAAGATCCCTCAAGTTGAAGGTGGAGTGGCAAAGTATAAGAAGGTAGCACAGAAAATTAGGCCTTTCAATGAGCCTATGCCTGTGGGTTTGAATCCGCCTTTGAAGAGACCTCCTTTGTCAAGAGATCCGTACTGTACTCCTTTGGTGAAGAATCCTCCAGAATTTGTAGAGACGGCTAAGGTGACCGTGGAAAGATTGAAAGTTGTTAATTTTGGTCCTGATGGGTGGTTGTCTGAAGAAGAAAAGAAGTTGTTGTTGCACGTTATTGTGCTAAGGGAAAAAGCTGTATCGTTTTTTGAGGAGAAAAGGGTTGTATTGAAGCACTCTTATGGGGAACCTTACTTGATTCCTGTGGTTTGTCATGAACCTTGGCAAATCAAACCTATTCCTATTCCAGCCGCTATTAGAGAGGATTTTGTGGTGATTTTTAGGGAAAGAGTCAGGACTGGGTTATATGAACAATCAACATCCAGTTACTCAAGTCCGGTGTTCTGTGTAAAGAAGCAGAATGGAAAGTTGTGGGTGATTCATGATCTTAGAACCTTGAATAGAGTCACTATCAAGGACACTGGTATGCCACCAAGTGCAGAGGATTTTGTAGAAGCTTTTGCTGGAAGGGTGTGTTATGGTTTGGGTGATATTATGGGTGGTTATGATGAGAGGGAACTACATACGGATTAAAGGCCTCTCACAACTTTTGAGACTCCTTTGAGAAGATTTCAGCTCACTAGGTTGCCTCAAGGAGCAACTAATTCAGTTTCAGTTTATCAAGCACAGATGGATTGGATTTTACAGGATGAGGTTCCTACTCATGCTGGTATTTTTATTGATGATGGTGGAATTAAAGGACCATCCACTGATTATGGTAATGAGGTGTTAGCGGAGAACCCTGGCATAAGGAGGTTTGTGTGGGAATATGCAATAACTCTAGAGAGGGTGTTGTTCAGGATTGAAGAGGCTGGTTTGACCATTTCAGGGTCAAACTTCTGTTATTGTGTTCCTGCTTTGGAAATTCTGGGTCATGTAGTATGTAAAGAGGGAAGGATTATGGCAAAGAAGAAGATTAATAAAATCCAGTCATGGCCAAGGCCTAAAAATACTACTGAAGTCAGGGGATTTTTGGGTGTATGTGTATATGTCAGAATTTTTATAAATGATTTTTCTTTGTTGGCTTCACCTTTAAGGAGGTTGACCAGAAAAGATGCAGATTGGGAATGGACTGAAGAGTGTGAAGAGGCTTTTCAGAAGTTGAAAAAGGTTGTTGGTGAGGATATTGTTCTTCACAAGTTGGATTATGATGTTGGTGCTGGAAAAATTTATCTGGCAGTGGACTCAAGCTATATTGCTGCTGGTGCTGTTTTGTCTCAGGAGGATAAGACTTGGAGGGTGAGGCCAGTAAGATATGAGTCTGTGGTGTTTAATGAGGTGGAATATAGGTATTCTCAACCTAGGTTGGAATTGTGTGGCGTAGCTAAAATTTTAAAGAAGCTACAGACGGTTTTGTGGGGGCAGCATTTTGAGCTGCAGGTGGTTGCGAAATCTTTGGTTCAGATGATCAATACACCTAGTCTTTCAAATGCTCCAATGACTAGGTGGGTGGCATTTATTCAACATTTTTCTTTAGACCTGGTACACAAACCAGGTAAAACTTTTACTATGCCTGATGGATTATCAAGGAGACCACCTACAGATGAGGATTCTGATTCTGAAGAGTTTGACGAATATGTTCCAGTGGTTAAGGCCAGCACAAAGGGTGCTGAGGATTTTTCTCTCCTCCCCCATGAGGCTAAACTGGACGGTTTTTCTGACCTCCCCCAAGAGGCTAAACTGGCTGGATCTGATCTTGATTCTGGTGATCAGGATGTTTTTGTTGATGAAGATGGAGTTGTCGTTTGGGAAAGCTCAAAATTGGAAAAGGGTGTTTTTGTTAGTGAACTGGATTCTCACAAGGTTCAGTGGAAAGAGAAGGACGTGCCAAAATTTAAGGATTGGTGTCCTGGTTGGGCTGCTCAATTGGCTCATGTTCATACTGGTGATTTTGGTTACAGAATTGTACCCTTGGATGTGGTGTTGTTGGATTTTGAAGATGAGACCTGGGGTCAGTCTGGGTTTTATTTTATTTTGGTGGAATATCTGTTGACCTTGGAGAGGCAAGATATTTGTGATGATGATACTTGGTTGGCAATCAAGAAGAAAAGTCCTGGATTTTATGTGTCAGGAAGGCGGTTGATGAGAGGAGACATCCAAATCCTCAAGTGGTGGTGACTCAGAAGAAGGGTCAAGAATTGGTTTTTAAGTCTTTGCATGAAGACCTTGGTCATAGAGGCTTTGTGGAGACTTATAGAAGAGTATCAGACAGATTTTGGTGGCCAGGTATGAAGTTGGCTGTGCAGGGTTGGGTTCAATCTTATGAAGAAATTCAAAGAAGAAGTCACTTGAAACCTAAAGATGTGGGCCGTGCTACTGGTGAATCAACTGTTTTTGAAAGGGTCAGTCTGGATGCTGTCTATATTAAAGAGGGCAGGTATAAATACTTGATTGTTGCTAGGGATGATTTGTCTGGTTGGGTTGAGGAAGTGCCTCTGGTTAATTTGACTGCCAAGAATGCGGCAGAGTTTTTGAAGAAGAGTGGATTTATAGGTATGGGTTGATGAAGTTGGTGACAGTTGATGGTGGGACAGAGTTTGGTGCCGAATTTAAAGAAGCTGTGGCTAGTGTTGGTTCTAAAGTTAGAGTGGCTACACCGTATTATCCTGAAGCTGAAGGCATGGTTAAAAGAGGCCATCAAGTTATCAAGAATGCTTTGGTGAAGATGTGCGGAGATAGTGCTGAAAAGTGGAGGCATTATTTACCCTTGGAGTTATTTGCTGATAGGGTCACTGTGAAGAGGACAACTGGCTATTCTCCTTATGAGCTAATTTTTGGTCAAAAAGAAGTTCTACCAGTGGACTTGGAAGCTGTCTCTTATCTTGGAATTGATTGGGATGACGTGCACTCAACAGAAGATTTGCTCTGTGCCAGGATGCAACAGTTGGAATGTAGAGAGGAATGTCAGGAGAAGGCATTCTCTAGAATGATGAAGATTAGGAATCAATCAGTCAGGTACTGGGACAAGAAGTTGGCTCATAGACTCAGGAATCCCTTGAAACCTGGTTGTTTGGTTTTGGTGTATAATAGAAGTTTGGAGAGTCAGTGGGGGAAAATGTTTGCTCACAGATGGAATGGACCTTACAGAGTCAGATCTCAGGTGTCTGGAGGTTCTTATGTTTTGGAAGAGTTGGATGGTGCATTCTTGAAAAAGAGGGTGGCTGCAGACCAAGTGAAGAGGTTTTATCCCAGAGGCACTAGGCATGAAGAAGATTGACTCCACAATGAGAATAAACTACAGACCATTCTTTAATCTTGTTTTTTTTGTGGTGTTGCAGAGCAACTTTTGTGTTGGAAACTTTTTGTTAGAAGGTACCCATGGGTGGGGCTTCTAGATTTGATCTTGGCAAGTGTAGGGGTGACTGATGGGCTGGCTGCTCTATCAACAGCTACCCCAGATTGTCTGTTTCCAACCCTTTTTCTTAATTTGGTTGAACCCTAGTATTGGTTTCTTTTCACAGGTTTTAGTCCTCTATGACTTTAAACTGGAAATTCTTTTGGTCTTCAAGTGCCATACTCTTCACTTATATTGGTTATGGTTTATTGTGTTGGATGGTGTGTTTTGTTGGTTAGAAGGTGCCCAGGGGGGGCTTCTAGATTTTATTTTGGCAAGTGTGGGGGTAACTGATGAGCTGGCTGCTCTGTAGAACAGTTACCCCAGAATGTCTGTCTCAAGTCTTTTGTTTTTCCTAGTTGAATTCTAGTTCTGTTGTTTATTATTCAGGTTTTAAGTCCACTATGACTTTAAACTGGTTTGGGACTGGCTTCATTATTTTTGTTCTTTCAGATTGGTGGTGGATCACTGGTTGTCTCCCATCATCTTTACTTATTGGAGGGAGCCCACCCAGTGATCATTTCTATGGACCGGAATTTCTCTTATTGGGCCATCTATGGAGCTGGACTTTCTTTTATTTTGCAGTTATGTTTTTGCTAGATAGAAGTTTTAGATTATTTTCTTTTTTATCTTTTTTTCTTTTAATTTTTTTATGGGGGTTGTTTAAAATTATAAAATCAAAAATATAGGGTGTTACCACATCAGGGTCACCTGGATGTGGGCAAGCATTGGTGGGGAAAGGCTCATCAATTGGCCGGGCAATGCTATTTTCTTTTTTTATTTATTAATTATTTCATGTGTTTCTGTGTTTCATTATTTTTATTATCTTCTGAATTTCTAAATATTTTGATTTTTGTTTTCTGTTAATCATTTAAAATATTTAATTGTGTATCCACATCAAGGTGCACTTGGATATGGGTAAAGTATCAGGGGATCAGCTCTTCAGTTGGCTGGGGGATACCATTTGTATTATTTTTTATATTTTTATTTTATTTCATTTATTTTATTTCATTTAATTTTATTTATTAATTTTTAATTTTAGTATATTAGTAGAGTAAAAAAAAAAAAAAAATTCTGAAATTATTTTTATTAATTGTTTTATATTATTATTATGTTTCTAATCTTTTTGCAGGAGCTAATTGTCTGGATGATGAAGCTTCTGGAGGCTGCTCCGGATTGTGATGATGTTTTTGTTTTTTGTTGGGATTGTGGGAAGCACTGTGTTCTTTGAAGTGCATCCTGCTGGAGAGATGATAGGGATTGTAATGGTCAGGAATTGGATTAGAGGGAAGTTCAGAGGAGGAAGAAGAAGAGGTAGGAATGGAGTGCTGGAGGGTGTGTTTAATGATCCTAGACATTTTCCAGTGGTCGTCCAGTAGGCGCTTTCTCAGGGATTTTTCAAAGTCATTAAAAGGTCCATGGAGGGCACAGGCTTTTAGCATGTTGGAACACATGGTGCTTAGGTGTTTCTTCATGTCTCCATAATCCAGGGTCAAAGAAGTTTCAAGAGGTTGGCCAACTCCAGCAATAGATTCAGGAGGAGGGGTGCCAACTAGACAAGAAGAATTGGATCAGTAATTTTTTTTGTTGAAGAAATGGAATAATTAATTTGGTACTTACAGATTGGAAGCTCATCAAATCTGTAAGCAGCTGGGATTTGGATCTCTGACAATTTTGTAATGGTTATAGTGGGTGGATCAACTAGGAAAAGATATGTATTCTCATGGTCTTCCTCTGAAGGATCCTGAGAAGGTGAACTGGGATGCTGAGGTTCCTGGGGCCTAGTTGGAGCAGTGAGATTATTGTTGTTGTTGTGGTTTTTATTTCTGTTGGATTCAGCTGGAGGAGGTGCTGGTGATGGAGTACCAGGGTTGTTAAAGGATGGAGCAGGAGAGGGGCTTTGGAAGCAGACTGCTCTCTTCTGGATGGAAAATTTGAAGAGATGGAACTGTCAGAAGAGTAATTGGCTGACAGAGGAGAGGTGTAGTTTCTTTGTCTTAGTTGGTGACGAAGTTGTTGTTGTGGAGCAGTGTGTGGTGTTCTGGTTTCTTCTTGGGATTCTCTGGCAGGTCTCTTAGAAATATGGTAAATTTTGGTGCTTTTGGACTTTGGAAGGGTGGATTGCATTGCTCTGGGAGAAGTAGGAGGTAGTTGGGTTGAGTTGTTGTTGTTGTCTGGATGAATTTGGATGTTTTCTGGCCGTTTTTGGAGGTTTTGGCCCTGATTTTAACTGTTTGGTGAGGCGGGCGGGCCGCCTGGACGCAGTTTAGAAGCCTGGAAGTTGATCTTGAAGCTTTTGGAGCTAATTTGTTGGAGATAAAAGCAGTTTCTTGTGAGGCTAAGGCTGGTCTTTTGGGAAGAGTGCGGGAAGCTGAGCTTCTTGATCTTCTGGAAGGAGAAGAAGATAGAGAGGAAGAGGAAGGACCAAGCTCTGGGGATCTGGTAGGGGATCTGGTAGGGGATCTGGAGATGTATTTGTGAGAAGGAGAAGGCGGAGGAATAGGGTAGTAGGTGTCTCTGTTGCATCTTTTCTTTTTGGAATAGCAAGAGTCACAAGCCCTGTTGTAGAATTTGGATTCAGGATTTGGAAGAGTGAATGTGCAAGGTCTGCACATGTGGATGCACTTTTAGCAGGCATAGTCCTTGGGAGCAGTGAAGCAAGGGAGAGTAGAAGGGTTAACATAAGGAGATCCAGCCATGATCTGTGGTGAGAAAAGATGATGAAAAGGGATAGGAGGAGATTTTTGTCAGTGATAGGTAGATGATGAAGTAAAGGTGGAAGTTAAGCAGGTTGGCTGTAGAGGTGTGCTGCATGAAATTAGCTGCGTCCATTTTTATGCAAAATTCAAGGCAGTCCATCAAGACTCTAAACTGAAAAATCTATTTTATCAAGTCAGTCCATCAAGACTCTAAACTGAAAAAGCTATGGTATCAAGTCAGTCCATCAAGACTTTAAACTGAAATCTGTTTTCTGTTAGTCCTCCAAGACTTTAAACTGGCTGGTTTCAAGATTTTATCAAGGCTAGTCCGTCAAGACTTTAAACTGAACACTGTGTTATTCCCCCAAGACTTTAAACTGAGGGTTGTAAGTCCCCCAAGACTATAAACTGAGGAAAAAGTTTTTGTTGTTGGAGTTGGTTTTGAAAGATTGGTGGAGGGTATCCACAGGGGGAGCCTCCGAATTTAGCAAAGGCAAGTTTGGGGGTAATTTATGGGCTGGCTGCTCTATTTACAATCACCCCAGAATGTTAGTTTTTTCTCTGTGTCTTAATGTGGTTGATCTCTGGTTCTGGGTTTATGATTTAGGTTTTTGAGTCCCTCAAGACTATAAACCGAGGGTTTTTGAGTCCCCCAAGACTATAAAATGAGGATGGTCCCCCAAGACTTAAAACTGAGGGTTGTTTGTGGTTACATCCTATAGAGGGTGTGGTCAATTTTTCTTTTCTGAATCAAACTCAAGTACTAGTGGAATTACAGAGGGAATCAAGAGATGAAATGAAGTGTTCAGAATTAGCCTTGAACTGGTGAATGAGGTGTCTTCTGTTCTCAATGTCCTGTGTATCTCTAGCAGGAGTGGATTGGAAGTAGAGAAGAAGAAGTTGTTTCTGTTGAGATGTGTGTTGTTGGAACTTGGCCTTGATAGTGGGCAAGTGCGTTGGTGTTGGTGGTGCAATGGATCTTACATTGTTATCATCACTATCAGAAGAGGGAGGAACTGAGAAGTTATCAGTTTTAAAGTTGAAGGAAGAAATGAATGTTCTTTAACATCAGATGGACCAGGGATGGGGGAACTAGTTGTTTTATGGGTTGTGGCACTCTTCTGGGAAGGGTGGAGCTTTTTGATTAATCTGGGTATCAGGATGGATGGCCTAGATCTTTTGGTGCTGGCAGAAGAAGGACCAGGTTGAGGTGGAGGTGAATCTTTTGTGGAAGAAAGTGGACCAGGTCTGTGGCAGGTCTTCTTTCTGGATTGGCAGACATCGCAGGACATTCTGTATGGATGGAAAGGTGGTGTCATGGGGAAGATTAAATTATTGTCAATGCAGTATTGGCAGGGGCCCATCTCAGAGGCAGATTTGGGAAGAGGGTTAAACATGGTAGTTGGATGAAGAAAGAATGCGGACATTCTCAATTGGAGGGAGGATGTGGTCTTCCAACATTGGCAGGGGCCTTTGTTGTGTGATTTGGCGCGGTTTGTGCATGTCTTAATTGACATCTGCTAAAGAATTGGGTATTTTTCTGGTTTTATTCCGTAGATATTGGGTCTGCGGGTATGTGGATACTATCATTGGATAGCCCTGGTTTTTCTCTATATTTTATGACTCGTAGACATTTTTCATATTCTGAGTTTTAAGGGGTCATTTCCTCATTTTTCATTTATAAAAGATTGCTGTTTAATTTTGTTTTTCCTGTTTTACGGGCTAACCTTAAGTCTTAGGGTTAAGTGCTTAGTACCATTGGATAGAGCTAATTTTTCTCTATATTTCATGTCACAATGTTGTTATAGTGAAATTCCATGTTTTAAAGGTTTTAGTAGTTGTAGCTAATTTTTCTAAGTAGATTAGTGGTTTTTATTGGTTTTCTGGCTTCAGGGAGGCCGGGCCGCTTCAGGCAGCATCTCCGACGTCGGGTGGCCCGCCCGCCTCTGTTTTAGGAGGTTGGGGAGCGCTCCAGGAGGGTTTTTAATGCAATTTGGCGGGTACAGGTGCCAGATTGGTGGGTGCGCATGGGCTCTTAGTTAGTGGTCTGTGTGTACATAGTGAATAAGACAGTTTGGGGAAACCTTAATCATCATACAACCATCCGGAGGTGATATCATTGTTCCTCACTCAGTTTTCACTGTTTTCTGGCCACAATTGGCTGTGTTTATTGCAAGTGAGTTCTTCATTTAACTTAAATTTGGCAACTGTTTTCTCTGTTATAGTCTTGAAAGCTATAGCAAGTATTATTGCTGTCTCTGGTGTGGATTTGCAGCCTACATCAAGTATCTTTGCTGTCTCTGGTGTGGACTTTGTTCTACATTTCAGTTCTTTGGTCTGGTAGTCTATCTGGTGACTACTTTCTTGGCTCATCAAGCATTCAAGTTTGTTGAAAAGGAGCTTTAGCAAAACAGGAACCAACTTACTTTAGCAAGTAAATCTCACTCTTTTTTTCTAAAGGGACAGGGGATTTTCTCTCTGGTTTTTCTCCAACTCCCTTGGTCAAGGCCTATAGCTAGTACTATAGGATTGTCTACAACGGATCACCTAGTTCTTTGGAATATCTGTTGTCTTTTATTGGCCCTTTCTGGTGATTTTGGATTGGAAGAATGGATTCTGGTTCTTCTATTCCTGTGGTGAATTTCAGTGGGGGGGGGAGGGTCCTTCTTCTGTGATGGTTAGGGACTGTGTAAGGATTTAAACTTAGGATGGTACCAACTTTAATGATGAAGATGTTACGTGGTTTCTGGAAAAGTATGAAACTGCTGCTGGTGTGGATGGTGATTCTTACCTAGACATAGTGAAGTAAATTATATTCTTCATTGGTGATAGGGCAGTGGAGATGGAGATTGTGGCCAGGCCTGGCTACAAGAAGAGTGTTTGGAAGCTACTGTGTAGGGAGATGGTAATAGATGGGGTTTAAGGTTCAATATGGTGGATCTGAACAAGGTTTACAGTGAATTATAGTCTTTTGGTGGATTTGGTAACTTACAAAGTTACAGGAAGTTTCTGCTACAGTTTGATCCTGTGGTGGAATATTTGGTAGAAGTGGAGGAGCTGGCACATGAAAATGCTGCCAAATATGTTTTTTGGTCTTCCCTGGCTAGAGATATCAGGATGGATGTGTTGAAGGAGTTGTCAAGGAAGGACTTGATGAAGACTCTTTCTAATGGGGACCAGAAGTTTCCTGCCTTGGACAAGGTAAATGAGGTGGTGGAGGCCCATTTGAAGGTATTGGCTGTGGACACCTATTAAGAGGGGTGTGCCAAGTATTTCAGAAAAGTCAGTGAGGATTTAACTGAAGAGGAGAGTAGAGTAAAGAAGGAGGAAAAGAAAATGGTAAAGGTTCCTAAACAGGAGAGGGACCTAGTGGTGGAGCAGTTGGCTAATCTGAAAAAACAGCTACACATTTTTGTTCAGGAGGCTAAGAAGGCCTATAAGGCACCTTCTCAGTCCAGAGATTTGGACAAGTGGGCTGGTAGGAGTAATCCTTGGGTCTGATCTTATTTCAACAGCAGGGGGCATAAGTCCATTGATTGTTGGGCTCTGAACACAGATGTTTCAGAGGGAAAGGTGGAGTTTGATGGCAGGGTGCTCAAGTTCCCTGAAAGTCAATTTTCAAAGCCCAGTGAGGGGCAGGCTCCTGTTTATTTGGTCAGGACAAGGGCTGGTCTCAATCAGAGAAGGACAATTTTTGAGGAGATTCCTGATCAGGGGAAGTCTTCTGGTAAGGAAGTTATGATGTGAAGGGAAAAGGGAAGGAGGTTAATAGAGTCTCTTTTTCTACTTCCTTTTTGTGTGTTGGAATTTTATTCTTGTGGTGGAAAGTCAAGTGGTGAATGCTTGGCTGGTGTCTATGATGTAGAGTCAGGAAAGGTGGGAAGGCCTAAGAGCAGCTCTCAGTCCCAACCAAAGCCTAAGGCTTCTAAGTTGGATCCTAATCTGAGTGCAGCTAAGAGAAAGTACAGAAAGGAAGAGCTGTACAAGATGCAGAAAGGGATTGCTAATATAAGCCCCCCTAGTTTGGTGCATTGGACATGAATGGAGAGCCAATATCTATGGATGTGGATTCTGACTCTGAGGAGGATGTCCCTTTGGCTTCATTTCCAAGTCTTACTGGAGTTAGAGGTTTTGGTGAGGGATCTGGTTTAATTTCTGTTGATGGAAAATCTGTTGGTGGTTCTGGTCCTCAGGAAAACTCTAGGAACAAGGTAGTGAAGCCAAGGGCTCACTTTGAAAGGCCAGTAGTTTCTGCCTAATATAATGGTTTGGATTCTGTTCTGGAAAGGATGAACCAGAGTCAGGTTTACCTAACCATTGGGGAATTGTATGCTATCAGTCCTGGGTTGGCTGATAGACAAAAGAAGTTGTTGACCAGTAGAAGGGTGTCTTCTGGGGAGGTAGACTACATATGTGATTCTGCTGAAAAGCTTGGTGAGGGGTTGGAAACTTGTTTTTCTGCTTCTCTGTGATATGTCAATGTCACTCTGAATGGCAGGGAGGATAGGGCATTGGTGGATTCAGGTTCTCAAATCAGCCTGATTTCCCTTGTTTGAGGCTACTCATTTGGGCCTCCCCATCAAAACTTGTATTGGTGGGAATTTGAGAGGTATAGGTGGCCATGTCACTGAGTTAATTGGAACCTCCAAATTTGTGAAGTTGGATGTCAGTGGAGTCTCCAGAATGGTTCTTTTTTACATTACTAAAGGTAATGTTAAAGCTGTTTTGGGTGGGCCGTTCTTGATGTATTTTTAAGCAAGAATTGGTTACCAATTTGACATGGAAATCAGTTTGGAGTTGACTGGTGAAGACAAAAGAAGACTTTACATGAGGTTTCATCTTCTGGAGATGATGGTTGGGTGACAGGCCTGGTTTGTCATCCATGTGTCAAGGCATGGATTGTTGCATGAGATGAAAGGAAGTGGTTGCCGCCTCTGGATTTTTGGAGTGTGGCTCAGGCTCTAGTGAGAGTCTGTCTTTTATAGTAATGAGGGCTGATCACCCAAGTGCTACAACCCCTCTCCAAGATGAGGAAATCCCAGGTTGTAGTAGGTCAGCTCCCTTGGAGATATACCAAGTGGATTTTCAACTTTTTCTTTTTAATATTTTTCCTCTCTGCAAGTATTCTTCATTTTTTTATCAAGTCTCTGTTCTCTTTCAAGATTTTCAATTAATTTTAATTCAAGTTCAAAAATAAAGATGAGTTATATATATTTGTTGAAAGATATGCTGAAAAGCTGTGGAGTGGTGAGATTGGGGTCTAAAAGTAAGTCCTCCCAATTGTGCACCACTAGGGTTTCTTCTACACCTTTCAAAAACATTACCCTGGCCACTTCAATGAGTATTGGGGAAACCCCTGGTTATTTTTGTAGGAAAGAAGAAAACGAATGAAAAGATAATAAAAATTACAAGATAATTCAAGAAAATTAAGAAAAAAATCTGAGGATATTGAAGAAAGAAGACAAAAATTAATTTTGTGAAGATTGTCAAGATCTAGTTTTGGGCCTCCAGCAAGAGGTTAAACTGCACAAATTATTGAAGGGTGAAGATTGTCAAGATCAAGTTTTGGGCCTCCAGCAAGAGGTTAAACTGCACAAATTTTTGAAGAATGAAGATCTGAAAGATCTATTTTTGGGCCTCCCACATGAGGATAAACTGCACAATTTTAGAAGATGTGATTCAGAAGATGAATCAAGATTAGAAGTATTGGAAGATGGAAGTGAAGATGAAGATTTGGGATTGCAGAAAAGTTCTGAAGTGGTGAGATTGGGGAGTAAAAGTAATTCCTCCTGATTGTGCAACGCTAGGGTTTCTTCTACACCTTTCAAAAACATTACCTTGGTCACACATGTGGGCAATGAGGAAACCCTTGTTTTTGTTCTAGGTCTGGTGGAGAAGACATCCTGAAGATCCCTCAATTGGATGGTGGAGCCGCAAAGTACAAGATGGCGGTGCAGAAGATCAGGCCTTTCAATGAGCCTATTCCTGTAGGTTTGAATCCTCCATTGAAGAGACCTCGGCTGTCTAGAGATCTATATTTTACTCCTCTGGTCAAGAATCCTCCTGATTTTTAGGAAATTGTTAGGGTGACAATGGAAATGTTGAAGGTTGTTAATTTTGGTCCTGATGGTTGCTTGTCTAATGAGGAGAAGAAGTTGTTTTTGCACATTATTGTGCTGAGGGAGAAGGCAGTGGTATTTGTTGAAGATGAAAGGGGTGTGCTGAAACACTCTTATGAAGAACCTTACTTGATTCCTGTGGTTTGTCCTAAACCTTGGCAAATCAAACCATTTCCAATTCCAGTTGCTATCCAGGATTATTTTGTGGAGATTGTTAGGGAAAGAGTCAAGACTGGATTGTATGAAACATTATCTTCTAGTTACTCAAGTATGATTTTCTGTGTTAAAAAGAAGAATGGAAAGCTCAGGGTGGTGCATTATCTTAAAGCCCTGAATAGAGTTACTATCAAGGATGTGGAGATTTTGCCAAGTGTGGAAGCCTTTGCTGGGAAGTTTGTGTTATGGTTTGGGTGATATTATGGGTGGTTATGATAAAAGGGAACTTCACACTGGTTCAAGGCCACTCCCAACATTTGAGACTCCTCTGGTAAGATTTCAGCTCACTAGGTTGCCTCAGGTAGAAACTAATTAAATAGAAGTTTATCAAGCACAAATGGCTTGGATTTTACAGGATGAGTTTCCTACTTATGCTGGTATTTTTAATGTTGAAAGTGGAATTAAATGACCCTCCACTGATTATGGAAATGAGGTGCTGAAGGAGAAACCAGGTATAAGGAGATTTTTTTGGGAACATGCAATTACTCTAGAGAGAGTATTTTTTAGAATTGAACAGGCTGGTTTGACCATTTCTGGGTCAAAGGTTTGTTGTTGCATTATGGATCTGGAAATTCTTGGTCATGTGGTATGTAAAGAAGGAAGGATTATGGCAAAGAAGAAGGTTAATAAAATTCAGTCATGGCCAAGGCCTAATAAAACTACTGAAGTTAGAGTGTTTTTGGGGGTCTGTGTGTATGTCAGGATATTTATTAAAGATTTTTCTTTGTTGGCTTCACCTTTAAGTGGGCTGACCAGAAAAGATGCAGAGTGGGAATGGACTGAAGAGTGTGAAGAGGCTTTTCAGAAGTTAAAGAAGGTGGTGGGTGAAGATATTATTTTTCAAAAGTTTGATTATGGAAGGGAAGCTGGTAAAATTTATATGGTGGTGGACTCAAGTTATATTGCTACTGGTGATGTTTTGTCTCAGAAAGATGAATCTGGGAATGTTAGGCCAGTAATGTATGTGTCTGTGTTTTTTAATGAGGTGGAATCTAGGTATTCTCAGCCAAAGTTGGAATTGTGTGGTGTAACAAAAATTTTGAAGAAGCTACAAACTGTTTTGTGGGGCAAGAATTTTGAGCTGCAGGTGGATGAAAAATCTCTGGTTGAAATGATCAACACACCTAGTCTTCCAAAAGCTCCAATGACTTGGTGGATGGAATTTATTCAACATTTTTCTTTTGACCTGATGCAAAAGCCAGGTGAAAATTTTACAATGCCAGATGGGTTGTGAAGAAAACCTCCCACAGATGAAGTTTCTGATTCTGAAGAGTTTTTAAAAGATGTTCCAGTTGATAGGGCCTAAAAAAAGGGTTCTGAAGATTTTTTTTTCCTGCCCTGTGAGGCTAAAATGGAGGTTGGTTCTCTCCTCCCCCATGAGGCTAAACTGGAAGATTTTTGTAACATCCCCCATGAGGCTAAACTGGAAGATTGTTCTCTCCTCCCTCAAGAGGATAAACTGGATTGTTCTGATCTTGATTTGGTGATCAGGATGTTTTTGTTAATGAAGATGGGGCTGATGTTAGGGATGGCTAAAATTTGAAAAATGGTGTTTTTGATAGTGAACTAGATTGTCATAAGATTCAGTGGAAGGGAAAATATGTACCAAAGTTTAGGTATTGGTGTCCTGGATGTGCCGATTTTGTTGTTCATGTGCACACTTGTGATTTTGATGATAGGGGTGTACCCTTGGATGCTGTTTTGTTGGATTTTAAAGATGAGACCTGGGGTCAGACTGGGTTTTCTTTTATTTTGGTAGAATATCTGTTGACCTTGAAGAGGCCAGATATTTGTGATGATGAAACTTGGGTGGCAATCAAGAAGAAAAGTCTTGGATTCTATGTGTCAGGAAGAAGGTTGATGAGGAGGAGACATCTAAATCCTCAACTTGTGGTGACTCAGAAGAAGGTTCAAGAGTTGGTGTTGAAGTCTTTGCATGAAGACCTTGGTAATAGAGGCCTTGGGGGGACTTATAGAAGAGTAGCAGAAAGATTTTGGTGGCCAGGTATGAAGTTGGCTGTGCAGGGTTAGGTTCAATCTTGTGAAGAGTGTCAAATAAGAAGTCACTTGATACCTAAAGAGGTTGGTGGTGCTACTGGTGAATCAACTGTGTTTGGAAGAGTCAGTTTGGATGCTTTCCCTATTAAATAGGGCAGGTATAAATAATTGATTGTTGCCAGGGATGATTTGTCTGGTTGGGTGGAGGCAGACCCTCTGGTCAATTTGACTGCTTAAAATGTGGCAGAGTTTTTGAAAAAGTAATGGATTTTTAGATAAATATTTATGAAGTTGGTGACTGTTTATTGTGGGCCAGAGTTTGGAGCTGAATTCAAAAGCAGTGGCAAGTATTGGTTCTAAAGTTAGGGTGGCTACACCTTATTATCCTAAAGTTGAAGGCATGGTTGAAAGAGTTTATCAAGTTAAAAAGAATGCTTTAGTGAAGATGTGTGGAGATAGTGCTAAAAAAGGAAGGCATTATTTACCCTTGGTGTTATTTGCTGGTAGGGTCACTGTGAAGAATCCAACTGGCTATTCTCCTTATGAATTAATGTTTGGTCAGAAAGCTTTTCTACCAGTGGATTCAGAATCTGTCTCTTATCTTGAAATTTTTTGAAATGATTTGTGCTCAACAGAAGATTTATTCTGTGCCAGGATGAAAAAGTTAGAATGAAGAAAGGAAAGTCAAGAGAAGGCATACTCTAGAATGATGAAGATAAGAAATCAATCAGTCAGATAGTGGGACAAGAAGTTGGCTCATAGACTCAGGAATCCCTTGAAACCTGGTTGTTTGTTTTTGGTGTATAATAGAAGTTTATAGAGTCAGTGGGGAAAGATGTTTTCTGACAGATGGAATGGACGTTAAAGAGTCAGATCTCAGGTTTCTGGAGGCCCTTATGTCTTGGAAGAGTTGGATGGTGCAGTCTTAAAGGAGAGAGTGGCTGCTGACCAGGTGAAGAGATTTTATCCTAGAGGCACAAGAAGTGAAGAAGATTGACTCCACAATGAGGATAAACTATGGACCATTCTTTAATTTTGGGTTTTTTTGTGGTGATGCTGTGAATCTGTTTTGTTGGAAACTTTTGTTAGATGGTATCCATGGGTGGGGCTTTTAGATTTTATTTTGGCAAGTGTGGGGGTGACTGATGGGCTGGCTGCTCTATCAACAGTTACATTAGATTGTCTGTTTCCAAACCCTTCTCAAAATTTAATTGAAACCTAGCATTGGCTTTTCTTCACAGGTTTTAGTCATCTATGACTTTAAACTGGAAATTCTTTTGGTCTTCAAGTGCCGGACCCTTCATGTTTATTTGTTTTGGCTTTTTTTGTGTAGGATGTTATGTTTTTGTTAGAAGTTACCCAGGGGGGGCTTCTAGATTTCATTTTGGAATGTGTGGAGGTAACTGATGAGCTGGCTGCTCTGTAGAACAGTTACCCCAGAGTGTTAGCTTATTTCTTTGGGTCTTAAATGTTTTGATCTCTGGCTCTGTCTTTTTGATTTAGGTTTTTAGTCCCCCCAGACTATAAACTGAGGGTGTTGAGTCTCCCAAGACTATAAAATTAGGACTGTTTGTCCCCCAAGACTTAAAACTGAGGATAAGCCCCCAAAGACTGTAAACTGAGGAAGTTTTTTCTTGATGATTGGCTACATTCAGAAAGTCTGGAGAGGTCAAGAATTTTTTATTTCTAAGTCAAGAGATTAATCTTGAGTCAGGAGGCAGAAGAGAATCAAGAGATGTAACAAAATGTTCAGCATTGGCTTTGAACTGATGTATGAGGTTCTTCCTTTTCTCAAGGTACTGTGCGTTCCTAGCAGGAGTGGATTGGAAGTAGTTTAATTTGAGATTCTTCTGTTGAGAAAAATGTTTTTTAAATTTGTCCTTGATGGTGGGCAATAGAAAAGGTGGGGGTGCTTCACTGGTTCCCACATTGTCATCATCACTGTTATGTGGGAAATGACCTGGAAAATTGTCAGATTGAAGGCCAGTATGAAGAAGTTTTTGGCTTACCATCAGAAGGACCAGGGATTGTAGAGATAGTGGTAGTAGCGGGGCTGGCACTCTTTTTTGAAGTGGGTAATTTGTGGACCAGTCTGGGGATCAGGATAGATGGCCTGGATTTTATGGTGCTGGTAGAAGGTGGATTAGGTTGTGGAGAAGGAGATGATTCTGAAGAGGACAATGGACCAGGTCTGAAGCAAGTCTTCTTTCTAGAGTGACAGGAATCACAGAAGGTTCTGTAGGGATGAGCCGGTGGTGTGATGGTACAGATGAGATTGTTGTAAATGCAGTATTGGCAGGGGCCCATGTCAGTAGCGGATTTGGAAAGAAAGCTGAAAATGATGATTGTGTTAAAGGAGAATGTTGAAATTCTCTATTGGAGGGAGGATGTGGTCTTCCAACATTTGCGGAGCCCTTTGTTGGTTTATTTGGTGTTGTTTTGATATGCCTTAAATAGCAT
Source organism: Hemileia vastatrix (assembly GCA_030280995.1). Taxonomy (NCBI): domain Eukaryota; kingdom Fungi; phylum Basidiomycota; class Pucciniomycetes; order Pucciniales; family Zaghouaniaceae; genus Hemileia; species Hemileia vastatrix. The sequence continues at coordinate 2,106,465 of JASXTE010000020.1, forward strand.
TGTTTAATAATTAGGTGTTTTCTAGACTTACTCAGCAATTATTGGGACTAAGGGGATTTGGTTACTAACATTGGATAGCCCTGATTTTTATCTATATTTTATGTCTTGTTGACATTTTTCATAGTCTAAGTATTTAGGGGATAATTTCTCAATTTTCATTTTAAAAGATTGCTGTTGAATTTTTTTTCTTGTTTTACAGGCTTACCTTAAGGCTTAGGGTTAACTGCTTAGTACCGTTGGAATGAGCTGAATTTTCTCTAAATTTTATTTCACAATATTGTTATAGCATAATTATGTGTTTTAAAGGTTCTAGTAGTTGTAGTTGATTTTTCATAGTATTTTGGGTATTTTTGGTTGTTTTCTGGCTTCAGGGTGGTCAAGCCACTTCAGGCGGACCTTCCGACATTGGGAAGACTTCCTGTCTCAGTGATAGAGGGCTGAAAAGAGTTTCTAGGAAGTTTTAATGCAATTTGGCGGTCAGGAACTCCAAATTCGTGGGTGTGCATGGGCTCTTAGTAGTCTGTGTGTATATCGTGAATAAGACAGTTTGGGGAAACTTTAATTATCATACAACCATCTGGAGGTGATATCCTTGTTCCTCACTCAGTTTTCACTGATTTCTGGAAACAATTGGCTGTGTTTGTTGCAAAGTGAGTACTGCATTGTACTTAACTTGGCAACTGTTTTCTCTGATGTAGTCTTGCAGGCTATATCAAGAATTATTGCTGTCTCTGGTGTGGATTTGCAACCTACATCAAGTATAATTGCTTTATCTGGTGTGGACATTGGTCTACATTTCAGTTCTTTGGTTTGGTAGTCTGTCTGGAGACTACTTTCTTGACTGATCAGGCAGTCAAGTGTTTTGGAAAAGGGTCTTTTGGTAAACAGGAACCAATTTATTGTAGCAGGTAAGTCTTACTCTATTTTTATAAAGGGACAGAGGATTTTTTCTCTGGTTTTTCTCCAACTCCCTTGGTCAAGGCCTATAGCTAGTACTATAGGATTGTCTACAATGGCCAAACATCAGAGTAACAAATTAAATATTGAGCATGTGACCTCTGATCTTCAACTTTACATCAGAGGTCACCAACTATTCTTATGCATGTGTTCTCTGATCTACAGCAATAGATCAGAGTACCCCATTAAATTTTGAGAATTTGAACTCTGATCTACAGCTTTAATTCAGAGCACACCAACCATTTTTATGTATGTGTATTCTGATCTACAGCCATACATCAGATTACCACAATCAATTTTTTGCCTGTGAACTCTGATCTAAGGCCATACATCAGAGTTCATGTCAGGCTGAGATAAAGTACAGAGATATGAACTAGCTTTAATATTCAGTTTTCAAGAAGATTTTAATGGTCCTATATGAATACTGTAGTACAAATCCAATAAGTATTAAAATATAACTCAATATTAGGTCCTCAGTAATTAAAATCTCACTAATTATATATATGGCTTACAATCGTATAGTTGGTAGAAAAATAGATGTAATAATTAAGATACTATTCAAAGACTTTATAAGTAATATTGATATATATTACAATTGTATTGGTTAAATATTTGATTTTTAATGATAAAGAATATATAAAACAAGACCAAAAAACCCCTCCTTTTATACCTAATAACTCCCCCAATGAACCTTATGATTTACCAACTCTAAACATAGCTAATGACACTTCATTCCAGCTATAAGAACTTTCCAACAACATAAATAGTGACCAGAAACATAATTAGAATGATATCACCAGTGAAAATCCTGTAGTAAGAGGGATAATCCATCAAAAATAAAGAATAAGCAAAAAAGAGAGTGTATGCATGTAATAAATTAAAATAAAACAGTAAAATGGTAATTAATAAGACTGATAATTACTCAATATTAAGGGGGATTAAAAGTAGAAATTATGGGGCTAATTATAAAAATAAACTACATTAAATCCCCATTCAGAAATAACCAATAATGACTGAGAAACCACTTAAAAACCCAAAAAAGTGCATGAGATGTGGGGTAACTACATGCAGTCCTTAAAAGGTGCTTGCATGGGTAGATCCTTGACTAATTTACATGAATTAAGGTGTGGTAGTGAATTAAAGGCACCAAGCTTGAGGCTATTAATGAAATTAGTGCATATAATAAGTTCAATGCACTTATTATTAAGTTAGGACACTAAAGAAGCACCTGTTGTCTATTTTAGTGTGTTTCACAACATTGGGCATAAAATGTGGGGTAATTATAGTGTGAAAAATATAACTTTACTAAAAATGAAGCTATTCACAGAGGAAAAATGCAGGAAGCATGTGGCCAGTACACAGAAGCCATTTCTGGCATAAAAAACACCAAATTTGAAAAGTGTTATTTTTATGCATTTGAGTAGACAGAAAAATAATCCTAATTAATAAAAATTGATCTGTCAAAGTGAATTCTTAATATTATTAAATTTATAGTGTATATAGTCAATTTTTAAGTGATTTAAAGTGCATTTCTGGTTTTTCACATAAAACAATGAAAACAACAACATTAGGGGGTATCAATGTTCAGGGATACGCAATTAGGGGTCAGTAATTTTTTTTCCCGGGATCAGACATTATTAATTGCAGAAGATTCTTATCCACTAGCCCCAGGGCTAGTGGATACGAAATCCACGATAATGCATTATCCCACCTCTTATACCCCAATTTCCATTCCTAATTCCTGATCCCAAACTCATCTCATCCATGATGGATTTGCAAGAAAGTCACATGACTCATAATTGCTGATGCCATCCTTAAGTCTTTCCTCACTCTATGCTACTTAATTTTGGTGGCGAACACTTAAGTTTTTTTTCTATCTACACACCCCAACTGCACATTTGGCAGTGAATTCCCACTTCCCTCATCACATAACCCTTCCACCGGCAACAATGAAACACCTCTCTACTAGAAGGCTACTTCACTCCACTATTAATGCCATCACTTTACTTTTAGTTCTCTACTATAAATCTGACTCTGATTTGGAAGATGCTTTAGCTTATATGTGTTTACTTTCCAAAAAGTGTTACATCATCACCAGGGGGCCAAATCTTTATCATGATCCCTGATATGATCTGGCCTCCATTATCAACATTCCTCATTTAAACTTCACCCAAATTCTTAGAACTTCTCCCTATTCTTTCTTCAAACTTTATCAACTCATTTATGAACATCCTATCTTTCATAAAAATTCTCAAAACAAACAGTGTAATCCTGCCATCAAACTTGCTGTTGCTCTATGTCGCTTTGGCTCAAATGGAAATGGTGCTGCCGTAAGACGTTTGGATAATCTCTTTAACATAAGATATGGTACCGTGATATTATACACCAAGCGCTGTATGATTGCTATCCTTTCCCTCAAGTCTCAAACTCTTGCTTGGCCAACTCCAGAACAGCGACTTGAATCCTCTCAAGTAATGCAAGCTGAAGGTTTCCCTGGCTGTGTAGGATTGGTTGATGGCACAACTATACCTTTGAGTCAAAAGCCTGCTCATGATGGCAATCATTATTTTGATTGCAAAAAAAGGTTTCTTCCAAATCTTCTCCAAGTTCTCATCTTTTACAATCTAACTTTTTATTTTCTTTTTAGATACTCTATCGCCATTCAACTTGTATGTGATGTCAATAAAAAATTTATTGCTTTTCACAGTGGCTGCCCTGGATCGTGTCATGACTCTTCCGTCTTCCAAAGAATGAGGATTTCTCAATCCCCTGACTCATACTTTGATGAATCTCAGTACCTCCTTGCAGACTCAGCATATGCAAGTGGAAAGTACATTATACCTGCTTTCCGTGGTGAAACTTCAGAAAATGACCCCAAAACTGCCTTTAATTATCACCTTGCACAATCAAGAGTACAAATTGAACATGCTATAGGTATTTTAAAAGGACGATTTTCTAGTCTTCGGGAGCTCAGAATCCAATTTCAAAAAAAATTGGAGATCAAAACTGCAAATCATTGGATCTTGACTTGCGTAATATTCCACAATATTCTAGCTGATTTAAAAGATGAGTGGAATGATCTTTATGAAGAAGAGGATCCTGAACCACCACCGGCACTCCCCTCCCTTGATTCACAAATCATTCAATCAACTGGCATATGTTCCATTATAATGCCAATTACTCTCCAAAATTTCACTTTTCAACGCTTTTAATTTTTAATTTTTATGTTTTCATACTTTCTAAATGTCCTCTTTGTGTACTTTATTCACTTGGTTTTGTATTTTGGTTTGTTGCATATTCATTTTTTTTGAATTTACAGTGAATATCTTTTTTTTGGATGGCTCATTGGTTTTCTTTCACCAGCTCAACATAAAATCACATATTTTCTGAAATTTCATATTTTGTCAGTGATTTTTTTCATTCATCCCTCATATTCATTTCCTATTCTCCTCCAACATCCCTCAAACAATTTGGTTTCGTTCATTTTGTCATCTCATCTCTCCAGGTAAGTCATTTTATTCTTTTTTTGATTTTTTGATTACTAATTATATTTTTTTTGTTTTTTTATGTTTATTTTATTTTTTTATCTAAATTTCTTTAAGTGGTTATTTTGGATTTCAATGGTATAATTAATCTTTTTTTTCTCTCCCTCTTTACTTTATTTTTTAGCTCCATCACCCTACTCTTCATCCCTCCTTGGCATTGTCATTATCCCCCCTTTCCCTTATTTCACTTTTTTTTGGCTCCATTTCATTGAAACACATACATTGCACATTCTTTATTCATTCACCACGGGAAATCTAGGGGTGAATTGCTAGCAATCCCCTCTCTTGAAATTTAGAGTGTCCCTTAATTGTGCCAGGTTTATGAATACTTTATAAACATAAGTAAATTAGAGTTAGATTTACATTTATTCTCAGATTGATTATAGACAGAATATCAACTGATTCAAAATTATGCACAAGTTGATCCTCCAGAGCTTGATTTTGGTCCTCTGATGAGAACAAATTGAGCACAAATTGATCTAAGCTAAGCTTATGCATATATAATAATTCAGGATACTTTCTCTATTAAATTTGATAATAAAAAAAATATTGATGAATTTATATAAAAAAATTATTATGTAAGATATTAAATTATAAATTTAGGCATCATAGGAGGGCACGTAATAGAACTTAATTATACTATGTGACACCTTAATACTGTACCACGCAGTTTGAAACATTTAAAACAAAATGAGTCATAATGGGCAATGAAATTGCTTGGACAGACTCTTTCAAAATTAATACTGACCATAATACACAAGTATGAAACCTTGGCATCTATCCAATAAAAAATTTTCCTTCTGATAAATGGATTTTTCTCAGTTACTACCTGCTAAAAAGTGTCCTTCTGTGGTTTGTCTGACCTTCAGGGGGGTAATTTGGCCACATCACACTACTTCTATTTCCATGATTGACCAAAACATCATCCTCATTCCCATCTAAAGAGTTGATCTCATCTGACTGTGGCTGATCAAAGGGGTCCACCACAAGATTAGCCAAAATTTTGGTGAACACGTTTTTGATGGATAGTGACTAACTGGTGCTTTCCGAAATTGTCCACCTCAAGTTAGGATAAACCTCAGGAGGATAAATTTATTATGAATACCAAATTAACTGAAGAATACTTTTGCCCTAGCTACTCTGCATCATAAAAGTGTCCAACTGAGGTTTAGCCATAATTCAGGTAGACACTTTTGGAAAGGCACAGTCTGATGGGTTTTATATCTATATATGGCAATAAGTATCAGTTTTTTATCAACATGGAGCTAGAATTAATTTAATATGGCCAAAGTGTCCACCTGAAGTTTGGCCAAAATACAGGTGGAAATTTTTATGAGGATTACTTGATGAAATGAAGAAGACTTGCAATTACTTTCCATCATAGAATTTTCAAACTTAAGTTTATCAAAAATTGTGGTGACACTTTTTCCAGATCCAGTCATATGGGATCAACTCTCTATATGGCAAAGAGAATTAATTTTTAGTCAATCATGGCATTAGAAGTAATTTTATATGGAAAAACTTTCCACCTGATTTTTGGCCAAAAATATATTGGAAATGTTTATGAGGAATACTAGATTAACTAAAGAAGACTTGCACCCTACTACTGTCCATCATAAAAGTGTCCACCAGAAGAATTCTCAAACTTTTGGTTGGCACCTTTGGCCTGTTCCGTGTCACTGGACAACCTACGCACGAGGATTACTTGATGAAATGAAGAAGACTTGCAATTACTTTCCATCATAAAATTTTCAAACTTAAGTTTATCAAAAATTGTGGTGACACTTTTTCCAGATCCAGTCATATGGGATCAACTCTCTATATGGCAATGAGAATCAATTTTTAGTCAATCATGGCATTAGAAGTAATTTTATATGGAAACACTTTCGACCTGATTTTTGGCCAAAAATAAGTTGGAAATGTTTATGAGGAATACTAGATCAACTAAAGAAGACTTGCACCCTACTACTGTCCATCATAAAAGTGTCCACCAGAAGAATTCTCAAACTTGTGGTTGACACCTTTTGTCAGCCAGGCTATTCCAGGAGTCCAGTAAATGATATATAAATTATAAAACCTTAAAGAATGGGTAAGACTTGTATTTAATGAATATAACTTAATATTTTATTGCATAATGAAATTATATAAGAATTTTATTATATACAAATGTTACATTAAATTTATTGGTTATATATATTTTTATATACAATTAAATTGAGCATAATATAATATATTCTACAAATAATGGCGCATTTTTATGTATTTAATAATTATAAATTTATATTTAATTAATTAAAAAACATATATTATAATTACAAGTGTAAATTTGATTTATAATATATTTAAATTAATTACTTAAATTTATATATTAACTAATACCTCTCATATGATACTAAACAATTATTAAGGACGCTTCTTTTGACCCTTAATTGTGTTAGAAAAAACAAATAAATTAATTTGGACTAAATTGAGATTAATTGCTTGTTTTGTTGCGTCAAATTATTTTTTGTTTCACTTAAAATGTCCTCTAATCAGAATGTACCATCTGTTGGGATTGATATTTCTCATAGTTCCTATGTTTCCAATCTTGTTTAGTTATTCACTATTGTCACTTACTGATTTGGGGATTAATGGCGGGGAAATTGGATTCTTAATTGGGCTTTTAATTATTTGTTTCATGTTTTTCTCTATATTGTTATGTTTCATTTACTCTTTTGATATGTTTGTTTTATTCCATTCTAATCATTGTATTTACAAATATAGTAGCGCTTCAGAGGACCCATTGCCTATAAAAGGGCCTTGGATAATCCCCTGTAGCCTTATCACTTATTATACACTCAACAATTCAAATACAATTTTTATATTACGTTTATATTCTTTTTATTAGTAATAAAGATCTAATTAAAATTTTATATAACAATTTAAAGGTTGCTTTAAGTCTGATAGTAATTATTTTGGTTGCCGCGCAGAACTCTTACTTAAATAATATTAATATTAATAAAACCAAGTTGTTGTCACCTCCCAGCTCACTTATCGTTGTTTTTCTCTCAATAAATTAAATAATTTTATTAAAATTTTATTTTTTTATTACCCATACTTTTTCCTCCTTCTCCTCCTCTCATTTCTTCCCTCTTTTCTTATCTCTTCTAGACGACTGACCGACAACTGAGGGCCTTTCCAAACGACGACGACGATCGAAGCCTGGCGACGAACGACAAAACGCACGGACCACCTAGCAAAACGAAACTTTTGCCGCGACTGTGTTTCGAACTTGGGTTCGACATATTAGGTTTATATAATATTAATTTTTATATTATTTTGAAGTGATTTTTCGATCACTATTTTAAGTTCACCTTTGCGCCTCTCACTCATAATACTATATTTTTATTGCAATAACAGTGATTGTGGCTTAATTGCTGATTCACTGAGTGTAAGTGTTCAATTTTTAAAAATTTTTTTTTCCTAGTTGACCATTATAGAGTGTTAAATCCTCTTAGTCCTAGAAGAATTGACATTATTATTAATACAAATTGAATTATTAATTTAATTTTTTTTTATTATTAATTATTGTTAATTTTTGGTTGACTTAAAAGTACATTGTGCTTAGTCCCAATATATTGCCATATTTAATATTGGTAATTAATTGGTTGAATTAACTAACTTGTTATTCCCAATTTAAACTTGCAATCCAATTTTTTAAAAAAAAAATTAATTTTTTAATTATTACTTTATATTGAAAGTTAATTTTTCTATAATTTAATTAATTAAAAAATTTTTTTTATATTATTTGGAGCAAATTATTGACTAACTTTGATTATTTTTTTTATAAAGTACAAAGTAAAATATTAATCTTCCCACTAGTATTTCCAACAATTTGACAGAAAAAATGGATAACATGCAAGTGGATGAGATAGAAATTGACTATGATGCTGACACTGTAAGTTCTTCTAAAGTTGGTCATAAAAAATCTTATGCTAACACAAAGAATTCTCATACTGCAGGATGTGGAAATGACAGGAAATGCAAACAAACCAAACCCCCTTCCCCCAGTACCACAGAAGGAAGTAAAGCCTCTAGTGCCTCAAGAAGGTCTTCCAAAAGGCTTCAAAATAAAAAAGCTTCCTCTGCCACAACAAATCAGCAACCTCTCCAGTCATATAAAAGAGTTGAAGACAGAAAATATGACGTACAAAGCAAAGGTAGACACATTGTGGGATCAGGTCCAAGAACTCAAGAACCAGATTCAGGCCCAGGCCCCTCCTCAATTGCCTCCCAATCAGCTTCAATTTCAGGCTCAACCTTCACAGCCACCCAGCTCAACCATCCAAAATCCAAATACTATGGAAGTAGAGCAATGGAAATGGGATTATCTAATGAGTCACTACCAACAAAATGTGCAACACCCTCCTCATCATCAGCCTGGCCCATCCAGAACACCCAATTTCCATCCACCTCCTCATCCCTACCAACAAAGCAGGAGAAAGAAGGCCCAAGCACAATCCCAAACCCAGTCCCAGGGGAAGTTTCCTCCTCTTCCATGGTAAGTAATTTGGTTGATAGTCACTTGGGTATGTTTTCTAATAAATCTTCTTCTGCAGGTAATATTATTGAACATGGTGAAAGAACAGTTAAACCTGTTAAAAGACAGCTTCCTGTAACTAGTAGCCCTATTGATGTAATTAGCAAATTGTCATTTGATGAACCTTTACATTTAACTTCTACATCTTTAATTAATCCTTCTCTTGCAATTAAAAATGATTCTGTTCCCCCTGAAATCTATAACTTAATTGAAAAAACTTCTGAGGAAATATTGAAAGATACCCTTGATTTTAATATTGTGAAAGACAAACATGTGAGAGATGTGTTAATCCATGAAAATGATAGATTAAATAATTTACACTTGCAATGTAAAGTGAGTTCTTCTGTACAAGATACAGCTTATTTAAAAATCAAAGAAACCTTGAATATTGTTCTTAGTCAACAAAAACAAATAAGAAGTGACCATAGAGCTATCTCAGATAGAAATATCAGTCTGCATAAGACATTGAGTGAATTGAAACCCCTTATTGAGGAAAATTATTCATTCAAAAATGAAATAAAATCTCTACAAAATGAGTTGAAGAAACTAAAAAATGACTTCCATGCACTAAGTACCAAACACTCAGTTTCTGAGGACAGAAATGTTCTATCTCTTGAAAAAGTGAATGACCAGATGTCTGAAATTCCAAGAATAAGAAACTATGTGTCTGACCTACAGGAAAAGTTCTCAACCTTAACCATCAATAATGACTTAAATGAGATTTCTGCCAGTAAGCTGCATAAAAATAAAGGGAAAAAACCTGAACAAAGTTCATCCTTTCTTCCTCATATTTCAACCATTAAACAAACTGACAATGAGTCTGTAAAATCTTTTGCTACTAGCAAAAAATCTTGTGATGGTCATGCACCAGCTGTTTCTGTAAATAATGAAATTTCTGAACACCTGGCTAAACTTCAGGAATTATTACTAATGAATAATTCAAACCAAAAAGTGGACCATCCCAGTAGTCAGAAAAATTGGCCTAAGTTAGACCAATATCCTACCTTTGATGGTGATTCTTCCTCTGATTGGCAACACTTTATCCAAAGAATTGATAATTTAAAGAGATCTTATAAACTACCTGATGAGGAAATTGTTTCTAAGTTAATTTCTTTATTTTCCAATGTAGCCTTGATGTGGTATGAATCTGTCCTCTTAGATAACAATCATTATACATGGAATGATTGGAAATCCTTGATTGAGAATCAATTTGGTGGTTCAAAATTCAGGTTAGCTCAGCAGAGACTGTATGAGAATACTAGATATGTATCCTCCTCTGTTGAAAAGCCCATTGTTTTTCTGATGAAAATAACTAAAATCCTTAGAGCAATTGATCCAAAGATGGATTATGATATTTGGAGAGATAAAATCTTGTATAAATTACCAAATTCTCTTAGGGATTTGATTGTTGCTAGAACTGAGCATGTAAGGGAAAATTCTTCTTTCATTAATATCTGTAATGAAGTACTACTCAACCATAGATATGAACCAAAGAATTACCTTAGTAAATCTTATAATGATCAGAATAAACCTTCTATAAAGCTCCCAGAAAAATCTGGTAAACCCTCTGCCCCAGTTGCACCTAGAAAATATGCAACAAATACTTGTTATAAATGTAACAAACCGTGGCAGAAGGGTCATGTTTGTGACAAGAAAATTCATCTTGTTGAACAAAATGAAGACACTGATGAAGTTGAACTTGATGTCAATAATTCTTCCAGTGACTGTGAAAGTAATATCTCCTATGAAAATGAATCTGTTAAAGATGTTTTAATGTTGGAACATGATGTCCATTATTTAAATAATATATCTGAAGATTGTGTATTGAATTTATCTTCAGTAGAAAATGCTGAGATAATTAAAGATATTACTAACAATTCTATTCCTATATCCCCTTTAAAGGCACCTGTTATCATTAATGGTAAAAATGTTGATGTAGTTCTTGATTCTGGTGCTGGAGGAAGTGTAGTATCTGAAAAAGCTTTGGCTTCAGTGGATAAGGATTATTTGAGTAAATTATTGCCTATAACTTCTGAAAAATGGAGAGGGTATGGTTCTACCTTATTTCCTATTGGCAAATACAAAACCTCTGTATTCTTCAAATATAATGGTGGTTTTGTCAGAGCTATTTGTGAGTTTGTTGTCATGAAAAATGATAATTTGAGCAATTGGTTTATTATGGGAAATGATATTTTAACAATGTTTGGTGTGAAACTGGACCCAGCAAATAATTGCTTTACATTAGGAATGAATGGGAAAAGAAAATTCAAAATTTCTTCTCCTAAACCTTCTGGGCATTTGTTGAAATCTTGTAACTCACTCACCCAATGTAAAGGTAGAACAACAACTGAAATGGATGATTTATTACATGAAATAAATACCGCTTCTTTTGGTGATCATTTAACTAATGAACAAAAGGATTTTATTGTTGCCTCTATTACCTCTTTCCCTATGGCTTTTGCTCATGGTTCTCATGTCTTGGGAATTGTTCAGGAAGAGATGAAAATTACCTTATCCTGTAATTTGAGTGATATTCCTCCTTCCCTTAAGAAAAAACCATATCCTGCTTCTCCATCAAAAAGAAAAGATATTGAAGATAATATTGAGACATTATTGAAAATGAATATCATTGAGAAAGTGAATGTCACCCCCAAATATTGTGTCATCTCCCCAGTCTTGATTTCATATGAAAAAGATAAAGCTAGATTATGTGGAGATTACAGAGCTTTAAATACTTATACTGTTGATGATATTTATCCTTTACCTAGAATTAATTCAATACATGCTACCTTGCAAGGTGCAAAATTTATTAGTTGTCTGGATGGTAATAAAGGTTATCATCAAGTTCCAGTTGAGAAGAATTCTCAAAATTTTTTGCTTATTGCTACTCATATGGGAATATATAAGTATGTTAGGATGCCATTTGGCCCTAAAAATGCTCCTTCAGTTTTCCAGAAAGTCATGGATAACACTTTCCATCAAGAAATTATTGAAGGTTGGCTCATGGTTTATATTGATGATATTATTGTTTTTTCTAAAACTTTTGATGAACATATGATTCACTTAAATAGAGTTTTCCAAAAAATGGATGAAATCAATATGACCTTATCTTTAAAAAAGTGTAAATTTGGTTTTCAATCTTTGAAAGTCCTTGGCCATGTTGTGTCAGGCTTACAAATTTGTGTAGACCATAATAAAGTTGCTGCCATTCAAAATGTGAAAGCACCAACTTCTGTAAGAGAAATCCAAAGTTTTTTGGGTATGTGTGGCTATTATAGACAATATATTAAGAATTATCAGGTCATAGCCTTACCTCTTACAAAACTAACCAGAAAAGATGTTGCTTTTCTCTGGAATAATGACTGTCAGAAAGCTTTTAATACATTGAAAAGTTGCTTAATGACAGCCCCTATATTGGCTCTTCCAGATTTTAACAAGCCATTTGTACTTTATACAGATGCTAGCTTTATTGGTCTGGGTGCTGCCCTTCACCAAAAGCAAATTATTAATGATAAATCCTCAGAGGTTGTAATTTGTTATATTTCAAGAACCTTAAGAAATAGTGAATTGAAATATGGTGCCACTCAATTGGAGTGCTTAGCAGTTGTTTGGGCTCTTGAAAAACTTCATTACTACTTGGATGACCAAAAATTTGAGTTGGTAACTGACTGTAGTGCTGTAAAATCTCTCTTAAACCTCAAAACACCTAACAGACATATGTTCAGGTGGCAACTTGCTGTTCAGGAATACAGAGGAAGGATGACTATTATCCATAGAGCTGGTAATGTTCACTCTAATGTTGATATGCTCTCCAGATTGCCTCTGCCAAATAATGACTCCAATCCTGCTTATGTACCTGAAGATGATACTGTTCATATACATGGTATATTTATAGTTGATATGGAAGAAGAGTTATTACAGTTAATACTGGATTCATATGATAAAGATTCTGACTTAAATAAATTAGTTACTATTTTGAATGATCCTAAGAATGCTTCAATTCAAGCATTAATAAAAACTCTTCCTGCAAAGTACCAAAATGCTTTAAATAAAGGAAAGTTTTCTATTGAAGATGGTTATATATATTATAGAAGGAAGCTTACCAATGTAATTGTTATTCCTCCTTCAATGAAAGAAACTATCCTCAAACTTTGTCATGATGACATATTAGCTGGACATTTTGATCTTGAAAAAACATTGATTAGAATCAAAAACACTGCATGGTGGGCTAATATGTCTGAAGACACAAAATTATATGTTGAATCTTGTGATTCCTGCCAAAAATCTAAAAGGTTAACAGGTAAGAGAGCAGGGTTATTACAACATATTGAAGCACCTAGTGCTCCCTGGCAAATCATTAATATGGATTTTGTCACTGGTCTTCCTGTTGCAGGTAAAGACAGCTTTAACTCTTGTTGGGTAATAGTTGATAGATTCACAAAAATGTGCAAATTTATTCCAACCCACAAAGATGTATCCACCAAGGAATTAGCTTTCTTATGGTGGTCTTACATGTTTAATATTATTGGTTTTCCAAAAGCCATTATCTCTGATAGGGATCCAAAATTCACTTCTGAGTTTTGGACCTCTTTGATGGATATTTGTGGCTGTGAGTTAAAATTGTCTACAGCTCACCATCCTCAGACTGATGGTCTAGCTGAAAGAATGATTCAAACTCTGGAAGATATGATTAGAAGGTATTGTGCCTTTGGTTTAGAATATAAAGACAATGACAGATTTACTCATGATTGGGTCACTCTTTTGCCTGGTCTTGAATTTGCATATAATAGCACTGTTCATTCTGTCACTGAGAAAAAGCCTTTTGAGCTTTGGTTAGGTTATGTCCCAAACACTCCTGCTCAGATTCTCAATAATAAATTACCTAAGTTGGAACTACACCCTGGTGTAAAATCTTTTATGCAAATGCAACAGCTATGCAGAAAACATGCTCAGAGTTGTATTGATAAAGCATTTGAATATGAAAAGAAAAGATGGGATAAATCCCATAAAGAATACACATTTAACAAGGGTGATGAAGTGTTGATCTCTACTGTCCATTTCAATTTACAAGGTAACCACAATTTAAAAGATCCTTTTGTAGGACCATTTGTTGTTAAAAGAATGGTTGGTGATAATGCAGTAGAAGTTGTATTGTATTCTCCATATGATAGGAAACATCCTGTCTTTCCCATTTCTTTGCTTAAACCTTATACTTCCAACAGTGACTTATTTCCAAAAAGAAGAGGAAGACCTAAGAAGAACCCTCAAGAAGTCACAGAAACAGCAGAAATTGATAAAATTCTCAATGATAGAATTATCACTTCTGAAAGAGGTACTGAATATTTATTGAGATATAAGAACAAATCATCTGAACATGATGCATGGATACCTGGCAAAGAAATTTCAAATCTGCCTGCTCTGTTGAAAAAATACAAAAAGAAAAAATCTTAGCATTTTTTTTATTGTTTTTTTTAGAGTGAGGGAGTGTCAGCCAGGCTATTCCAGGAGTCCAGTAAATGATATATAAATTATAAAACCTTAAAGAATGGGTAAGACTTGTATTTAATGAATATAACTTAATATTTTATTGCATAATGAAATTATATAAGAATTTTATTATATACAAATGTTACATTAAATTTATTGGTTATATATATTTTTATATACAATTAAATTGAGCATAATATAATATATTCTACAAATAATGGCGCATTTTTATGTATTTAATAATTATAAATTTATATTTAATTAATTAAAAAACATATATTATAATTACAAGTGTAAATTTGATTTATAATATATTTAAATTAATTACTTAAATTTATATATTAACTAATACCTCTCATATGATACTAAACAATTATTAAGGACGCTTCTTTTGACCCTTAATTGTGTTAGAAAAAACAAATAAATTAATTTGGACTAAATTGAGATTAATTGCTTGTTTTGTTGCATCAAATTATTTTTTGTTTCACTTAAAATGTCCTCTAATCAGAATGTACCATCTGTTGGGATTGATATTTCTCATAGTTCCTATGTTTCCAATCTTGTTTAGTTATTCACTATTGTCACTTACTGATTTGGGGATTAATGGCGGGGAAATTGGATTCTTAATTGGGCTTTTAATTATTTGTTTCATGTTTTTCTCTATATTGTTATGTTTCATTTACTCTTTTGATATGTTTGTTTTATTCCATTCTAATCATTGTATTTACAAATATAGTAGCGCTTCAGAGGACCCATTGCCTATAAAAGGGCCTTGGATAATCCCCTGTAGCCTTATCACTTATTATACACTCAACAATTCAAATACAATTTTTATATTACGTTTATATTCTTTTTATTAGTAATAAAGATCTAATTAAAATTTTATATAACAATTTAAAGGTTGCTTTAAGTCTGATAGTAATTATTTTGGTTGCCGCGCAGAACTCTTACTTAAATAATATTAATATTAATAAAACCAAGTTGTTGTCACCTCCCAGCTCACTTATCGTTGTTTTTCTCTCAATAAATTAAATAATTTTATTAAAATTTTATTTTTTTATTACCCATACTTTTTCCTCCTTCTCCTCCTCTCATTTCTTCCCTCTTTTCTTATCTCTTCTAGACGACTGACCGACACCTTTGGCCTAGTCCAGCCATATGGGATCAATTCTGCATATGGAAATGAGGATTTAATTTGGTCAATCATGGTACTAGAAGTAAATTGGTATAGATAAAGTGTCCAACTAAATATTGGAAAAAAATAAGTTGAAAACTTCATTTAGTTTTTCAAAAAATCAAATTAAGTAAAATTTTATTCCTGATGATGCCCATTTTATCCAACATCTCTTCTGAGCCTTGAAAGTAGGCATTTAGCTTGAATTTTGAATTTCATATAAAATCCCTATTATTCAACCTATTTCTTTTTATCCCTTTTTTTTCTTTTAGATATCAATTAATTTTATGTAAAACAAATCAATTTCATAATTTTTTACCTGTATTTAATAGAATTATTAAAGGTTTAACATCACCCTGTAAGCATTTGGCACATGTTTTTTTGCTATACTAATAAAAATAATAATATACTGGTAGCAAAAAATTGATCAAATGATAAAATATTAATAAAACAGAAAGATCTAATACCAGTGGATATGTTTTAAAAAAATACCAGTTGCACTGAAGAAGAGCTGCACCCTAGATACTCACCATCAAAAAAGTGTCCAGCACAAGTTCGGCCGAACTTGTGCTGGACACTTTTGGTCAGTTGCAGTCACATGAGATCAATTCTCGCTATGGCAATGAAAAAAAAAATTGGATAAAAAACTTCACTAGAAGTAGTTTTACATAGCCAAAATTTCTACCTAGATTTCATCCAAACCACAGGTGCACAATTTTTTATCTTTGAAAATAAGTCAATTTAGTACAATTTATCCCTGATGGCTCTCATTCGCTTCAACACCTCTACTGGCCTTTGATAGTAGGAATATTACTTGGATTTCTTTTTTCATATCTGATCCCTTTAACTTAATTTTTTATTCCTAATATTGCTTTTGGATATCAATTAATAATTTTTATAATAAATTATTTTCATATTTTTATACATTTATTTAATAATATTATAAATGGCATAAAATCACCTGGTATGCATTTGGCACATGAGTTTTTTCTATACTTTTAAAATTAATAATATAATGGCGACCAAAAATTAATCAAATGATATTAATGAGTGAGGAACAAATATAAAATACCAGTAGACATGTTTGTAAGAAATACTAGGTGAGCTGAAGAAAAATTCTACCCTAGCTACTCTACATTAAAAAAGTGTCCAGCACAAGTTCGACTGAAGTTGTGCTGGACACTTATGGTCAGGTGCAGTCAGATGGGAGAAATTCTCTCTATGGAAATGAAGATAAATTTTTGATAAAAAATTACACTAGAAGTAGTTTGATATGGCAAAATTTTCATGCTGAAGTTTTGGTAAAGCTCAAGTGGATTTTTTTTTATTTTTACAAAAAAGAAAATTTAGTGCAAGTTTAGCACTGATGGTTCTAATTTAATTCAACATCTCTTTTTTCTGTTTATGGCAGGAATTTAACTTGGATTTTAATTTTCATCTTTGATTTCTTTTATTTTACTTTATTCCTCTCATATTTCTTTTGGATAGAAGTTTATTTTTTGTAAAATAAATCATTTTCATATTTTTTTACCTTTATTTAATAATATTATAAAAGGTGTAACATCACCCAGTATTCATTTGGCACACAATTTTTTTCTATACTGATAATATTAATAATATAATGGTGACAAAAAATTAATCAATTGATAAATATGAGTGAGGCACAAAAATTTAATAACAGTGGAAATGTTTATAAGAAATTTCAGATGATTAAAAATGACTTGCACCCTGGATACTCTTCATGATAAAAGTGTCCAGCACAAGTTTTGCCAAACTTGTGATGGATACTTTTTGTTGCATGCCGTCAGACGCAATCAATTCTTTTTATGGAAATGAGACTGAATTATCACTCCATCATTGCACTGAAAGTAGTTTTACATAGACAAATTGTCCCCTGGAAGTTTTTCCAAACCTAAGGTAGACAATTTTTTCCTTTGGTAAAAAGTAAATTTTATCCATGTTAATCTATGATGGTGCCCATTTTTTCTGAAGCCTCTACTGGCTCATGATGGCAGAAATTATACTTAATATCTTTATTTCATGTTTGATCTCTTTAATTTTAATCTTACCCTTTTATTTATCCTTTAGCTTTAAATATCAATTTTATTTTGGTAAAACTGATAACTTTCATCTTTTTTATATTTATTATGTTATATTATTAAAGTTGTAAAATCATCCAGTGTACATTCAATACACATTTTTTTGCTATACTAAAAACATTAATAATATAATGGTGACTAAAAAATCATCAAATAATAAATATGGATGACACAGAAAGATCAAATACCCATAGACATTTTTAAAATGAATATAAGATTAACTGAAGAAGACTTGCACCCTAGCTACTCTCCATCAAAAAAGTGTCCAACACAATTTCAGCTGAGCTTGTGCTGGACACTTTTGGTTGCATGCAGTCAGATGGGATAAATTTACTCAATGGGAGTTAAAATGAATTTTTGCTCAATCATTGCACAAGAAGTAGCTTTATACTGCTATACTATCCTCCTGATTTTTTGGAAAACATCAGGTGGACACTTTTATTAATTTTAAAGAAAAGAAAAATTATTCCAAATCTAGAACTGGTGGTGCAAATTTGGTCTTAAAACTCAAATTATCTTTGATGGCAGAAATTTTATTTGAATGTTTAATTTCATATTTAATCACTTTTATTTTACTTTTTTATTCCTGTTTTTGCTTTCAAATATCAATTTATTTATTGTAAAACTAAAAATTTTCATTTTTTTTTACTTTTATTTAATAAGATTATGAAAGATGTAGCATCTCCCAGTATGCATTTGGCTTACAAATTTTTTCAATACTAATAACATTAATATTATAATGGTGAAAAACAATGAATCAAATGATAAATATGAATGACACAGAAAGATCATATACAAGTGGATTTGTTTATAAGGAATACCTGATGAACTGAAGAAGACCTGCACCCTAGATACTCACCATCATAAAAGTGTCCAGCATAAGTTTGGCCAAACTTGTGCTGGACACTTTTGGTTGCATGCAGTCAGATGGGATAAATTACTCTATGTAAATGAAAATGACATTTTGCTCAATCATTGCACAATAAGTAGTTTGATATTGCCAAAATTTCCTCCTGATGAATTTTCAAAACTCATCAGGACACTTTCTTTGGTTTAAAAAAAAAGAAAATATAGTGCAAGTTTAGCCCTGGTGGTGCACATTTGATCTAACAACTCTACTTGTTATTGATAGTGGGAATTTTCCTTAGATTTTTTTTTCTTATTTTATCCCTTTTATTTTACTTTTTTATTGCTCATATTGCTTTGGATATCAATTTTTAATTTTTAAAATAAATAATTTTCATACTCTTATACCTTTATTTAATAATATATGATTAAAGGTGGAACACCACCTGGTATGCATTTTTCACACACATTATTACTATAGTAATAACGTTAACAATATAATGATGACAAAAAATTAATCAAATGGTAAATTTAAATGACACAGAAAGATCAAATTCCAGAGGAAATGTTTATGAGAAATCCCTTTTGAGTTTGAGAAGATTTGCTGTATGCCTACCCTCAATTATAGAAGTGTCCAGCACAAGTTCGGCCGAACTTGTGCTGGACACTTTTGGTTGCATGAAGTCATATGAGATAAATTCTCTCTATGGCAATAAAAATGATATTTCACTCAATTATTGAAGTAAAGAATGTTTAATATTGTAAAATTGTCCCCTGGATGTCTGTCCAAACCTCAGTTAAAAATTTGTTAGCTATACATAAAAGTAAGTTTAGACCAAGTCTTGACCTAGGGGTCCCCAACTGTCCCAACACCACTTCTGGCTCTTGATAGTAAAAATTTTACTTGTATTTTTTATTTCGTATTTGATCCCATTTATTTTCATTTTACTTTTCTCTTACTCTTTTTAATTTTAAATATCAATGTATTTTTTTAAAAATTAAACATATGCATATTTTTTTAACTTTATATAATAATATTATTAAAGTTGTAACATCACCAATTTTGCATTTGGCATGCAGGTTTTTGCTATACTAGAAACATTAATAATATATATGGTGACAAAAAATTAATTATAAGATAAATATGAATGATAAAAAAAAGTTAAAAACCCAATAGAAATGTGAAAAACAAAAAACTGATGTACTGAGAAACACTTCCACCCTAGCTACTCCCCATCATAAAAGTGTCCAGCACAAGTTTGGCCGAACTTGTGCTGGACACTTTTGTTCAGGTGCAGTCAGATGGGATCAATTATCTCTGTGGAAATTAAATTAAAAAAAATTCTAAATAATCACATTAGAAGTAGTTTGGTATGGCTGAATTATCCACCTTGAGTTTTTCCAAACCTCAGGTGAAAAATTTTTTATCTTTAAAAAAAATTAAATTTTATCAAATTTAGCCCTGATGGCACCCATTTGTTTCAACACCTCTACTGGCTCTTGAAGGCAGGAATTTTTCTTGAATTTTTCTTTTTCATATTTGATCTCTTTTACTTTACTTTTTTATCACTCATGTTACATTTGGATATTAATTTATAATTTTGGAAAAGAAATCATTTTCATATTTTTTTAACATTTTTTAATAATATTATAAAATGTGTAATGTAACATGGCATGCATTTGGCGCACAAGTTTTTTCTGTACTAATAAAATTAATAAAATTCTAATGACAAAAAATTAATCAGATAATAAAATATGAATAACACAGAAAGATCAAATACCATTTGACATGTTTTATAAAAATAACAGTTGCACTGAAGAAGACCTGCACCCTAGCTACTCTCAATCATAAAAGTGTCCAGCACAAGTTTGGCCGAACTTGTGCTGGACACTTTTGGTCAGGTGCAGTCAGATGGGATCAATTCTCTCTATGGAAATGAAAAAAATTATTTGATAAGAAACTTCACTAGATGTAGTTTGATATAGATGAATTATCCACCTAGAGTTCATCCAAACCACAGGTACACAATTTTTTATCTTTAAAAAACAATCAATTAAGTACAATTTATCCCTGACGGCTCTCATTTGCTTCAACATCTCTAATGGCCTTTGATATTAGCAATAATACTTGGATTTCTTTTTTCATATTTGATCGCTTTAAATTAATTTTTTATTCCTCATATTGCTCTTGGATATCAATTAATAAATTTTAAAACAAATTATTTTAATATTTCTATACATTTTTTTAATAATATTATAAAATGTGTAACATCACTCAGTATGCATTTGGCACACGATTTTTTGATATACTTATATAATTAATAATATAATTAAGACAAAAAATTAATCAAACAATATGTATGAGTGAGGCACAAAGATAAAATACCAGTAGACATGTTTGTAAGAAATACCAGATGAACTGAAGAAAAATTCTACCCCAGCCGCTCTCCATCATAGAAGTGTCCAGCACAAGTTCGGCCAAACTTGTGCTGGACACTTTTGTTCATTTGCAGTCAGATGGGAACGATTCTCTGTATTGCAACAAAAAATTTTTTTTATCGAATTTCACTAGAAGTAGTTTGGTTTAGCTGAATCATCCACCTGATATTCTGCCCAATATCAGGTGTATAATTTTTTATCTTTAAAGAAAAGGTCACTTATTACAATTAAGCCCTGATGGCTCCCATTTGCTTTAACACCTCTACTGGCTCTTGATAGCAGGAATTTTACCAGTATTTTTTTCATATTTTAACTCTTTGACTTTTATTTTACTCTTTTATTCCTCTTTTTACTTTTAAATTTCAATGTAATGTTTGTAAAACTATTCCTTTCCATATTTATTTACATCTATTTTAAAAAATTATTGAAGGTATAACTTCACATGGTATGCATTTGGCACACAAGTTTTTGCTATACTAATAACAGTAATAATATAATGGTGATAAAATATTAATCGGATGATAAATATGAAAGATACAGACTGATCAAATACCAGTAGACATGTTTATGAGAAATAAAAGATAAACGAACTGAAGAAAATTTCCACCCAAGCTACTCTCCATCATAAAAGTGTCCAGCACAAGTTCGGCCGAACTTGTGCTGGACACTTTTAGTCACGTGCAGTCAGATGGGATCAATTCTCTATATGGCAACAAAAAAACATTTTTTTATTAAACTTCACTACAAGAAGTTTTGTTTAGCTGAATCATCCACCTGTTGTTCTTCCCAGCCTCAGGTGTATAATTTTTTATCTTTAAAAAAAAGGTCACGTATTACAATTTAGCCCTGATGGCTCCCATTTTTTTCAACACTTCTACTTGCTCTTGAGAGCAAGAATTTTACTAGTATTTTGTTTTTCATAATTGATCTCTTTGAGATTAATTTTACCTTTTTATCACTCATATTGCTTTTGTATATCAATTTATTTTTTGTAAAACAAATCATTTTCATATTTTTTTACCTTTATTTAATAATATTATAAAAGGTGTAACATCACCTGGTATGCATTTGGCACACAAGTTTTTGCTATACTTATAATATTAATAATATAATGGTTACAATAAATTAATCAAATGATATATATGAGTGAGGCACAAAGATCAAGTACCAATGGACATGTTTATAAGAAATACCAGATTAACTGAAGAAAAATTCTACCCTAGCTACTCTCCGTCATAAATGTGTCCAGAAAAAGTTTGGCCAAACTTGTGCTGGACACTTTTTGTCACATGCAGTCTGGTGTCATCAATTCTCTCTCAATCATTGAACTAGAAGTTGTTTGATATGGTTAAATGGTTATGCTGAAGTCTATTTAAACCTCAGATTGGAACTTTTTTATTTTTCAAAAAAGCAATTATAGTCCAAGTTTAGCCTCACTGGTGGACATTTGCCCCAACATGTCTACTTGCTCTTGATGGCAGTATATTTATTTTAATTTTTTATTTCATCTTGGATTCCTTTAATTTTACCTTTTTATCACTCATATTGCTTTTGTATATCAATTTATTTTTTGTAAAACAAATCATTTTCATATTTTTTTACCTTTATTTAATAATATTATAAAAGGTGTAACATCACCCGGTATGCATTTGGCACACGAGTTTTTGCTATACTTATAATATTAAAACATAATGGTGAAAAAAAATCAATCAAATGATAAATATGAGTGAGGCACAAAGATCAAATACCAGTGGACATGTTTATAAGAAATACCATATGAACTGAAGAAAAATTCCACCCTAGCTAACCTCCATCATAAAAGTGTCCAGCACAAGTTCCACCGAAATGGTGCTGGACACTTTTGGTCACATGCAGTCTGATGTGATCAATTCTCTCTATTGCAATGAAGATGAATTTTTCTTCAATAATTGCACTAGAAGTTGTTTGATATGGCAAAATTGTCATCCTGAAGTTTTGGTAAAGCTCCAGTGGATTTTTTTTTTATTTTTACAAAAAAGAAATTATAGTCCAAGTTTAGTGCCACTGGTGGGCATTCACCCCATCATGTCTACTTGCTCTTGATGGGAGGAATTTCACTTTAATTTTTTATTTCATATTTGATCCCTTTAATTTTATCTTTTTATACCTCATATTGCTTTTGGATATCAATTTATTTTTTGTAAAACAAATCATTTTCATATTTTTTTACCTTTATTTAATAATATTATAAAAGGTGTAGCATCACCCAGTATGCATTTGGCACACGAGTTTTTGCTATACTTATAATATTAATAACATAATGGTGACAAAAATCAATCAAATGATAAATATGAGTGAGGCACAAAGGTCAAATACCAATTAATCAATAGTTCTTTTTAATATTATAAATTATTTGATTAAATAAAATGGTAATAATGAATTATATTTTTCATCCGTAATTCCACTCTAATGATTCCCACTGCACAAAAAGGGTTCACTTGGTCCTTTCTTTACTGCTTGTGCATATATTTTATTGCCCACAGTACTACAATTTTTTGTAGTGATTATCCCACATCTGATTCAGGAATATTTTTAAACAATATAAGTTTTTTTTAAAAAAGACCTTATCATATCCAATATCCCACAAAAAATACAACCTGTTTTTGTATTAAAGCCAATTAATTATTAAGAAATTGTTAAAATAATTAGATTAGACCCTGGCACAGCTAGATCCATACCAACCGACCTAAAGTCTTTTCAATATTGAAAACAATTAAATAAAATTATGATATCATACTAAATTATGGGCACCAACCATAATTCAGCACTTCTCATTTGCTCTTCTACAAAATGAGTGCATGTAGCATTTTTCCAACGTCGGACTGTTTTTCTTCTTTCCCTCACACCTTTAGTCCAGAATGAAAATTTAGTATGAGTTTTGGTCAAAATGGTTTGCCGGTGTTATCTGTATGCAATATGAATTCATATTGCATATTTCTATTTATGCATAAAATATACTTGTTAAGCATCATTTTTTTGCATTTTTCAATCATTATGTGTATTTATGCATATTCATATGCATATTCATTATAAAGATTTATATGCATATTAATATATTTTATTCATATACGTATATGCACCTTTTTTTTGCATATTCAATATGCATATTTTTAATGCATATTCAATATGCATATTTTTAATGCATATTCAATATGCATATTTTTATGCATATTTTTATGCATATTTTTATGCATAATCACTATGCATATTTTTTATGCATATTTATATGCATATTTTTTATGCATATTTATTCTTCATAGTCATTATGCATACACTTTGGATAGGCAATTCACATCAATTTTTAGCATGCAATAAGTATCCACCATGCAAATTCAAATGCATATGCATCTATATCATACACGCAACATATATTTAAGTTTAATATTTGAATATTAAGGTATGCTAAGTGATGTTGTTCAACCTTTTGCCAAACCTGAGATAAACTGATGTTCAATGTGGTTCTTAAGCTCTGCTCAAAGAGGGATTGTTCTGGATTCAATCTGTGAGAGTTTATTTTTTCATTGTTTTTTCATGAGATTTAAAAACATCTTTCTGACAGTTTCAGGATGGTTTCCCAACAGTTTTCTGAAAAATTCCTAATAGATTCAAAAAGAGGGAACTGCTAGCAGTTCACCCCCAGATTTCCCGTGGTGATTTCACTTACTCCATATTCAATTTCCCCACAATTCCAACATCAATCTTTCTCACTCTATTTTTCCTATTTTTCCTACTTTTCAATCAAGGTAAGTTTCATCTCCTTTTTTTCATGCCTATATGATATCTCATTCCTTTTATGAAAACTACATACTTAAATATATTTATGACTCTTATCTGGATTACAGTGAACTTATAAAACTCCTTTTGATCTCATCTTCATTACCACTTTTCAAGTTTTTGTAAAATTTTGAAAATTAGACTCGCAATTAGGGTTAGGTTTATTCAAAACTAATGTTCTTTTTACTGAAGATTCTCCTGAAGGCTACCTTTCATTTCCTGCAAACAGTTTTGAATTTGATTCAGTGGTTTCTGAGATATTGACCGTTAAAGTTGAGCCTTTTTTTTCCCAATTTGAATTTTTATTTCATTTTTCATGTAACAAATTAGGGTTAGGTTTATTTAAATCACATGTCCTTTAACTGAAGATTCTACTAAAGCATATCTTTCATTTCCCACAAACAGGCTT
Source organism: Hemileia vastatrix (assembly GCA_030280995.1). NCBI lineage: Eukaryota > Fungi > Basidiomycota > Pucciniomycetes > Pucciniales > Zaghouaniaceae > Hemileia > Hemileia vastatrix. Next base: position 2,131,813 of record JASXTE010000020.1, read on the forward strand.
GAATTAGGTTCAGTGTTTGCTGAGATTTTGACCTTTGAAGTTGAGCCTTTTTTCCAAATTTCACTTGTCTTATTTCACATTTTTATATTGCATATTTAGAGGATAAGGATTCTGAAACTCTTATATGATTATTATCTAGGCATATATTTGTTTGTCAAGAATATCAATAAAGCTCAAAAAGATGAAGATTTTCGCTTATGGGACACTCTACCTTCTTTGACTCTTTTCTTGCTTTTTGACTCAAAAAGCTCTGTAATAAAACATTTGAAGAAAATCATGAACTTGAAACCAAAGTTAGAATACCGAATTGGTGTGACTCCAAATGGTATGATATCAGCCACCAATATCTTTTATTTTCTAATGTTATTATCACTCATTCTGGATTCCACAATAGGATTCATATTGATAGGAATGATGCCAATTTTCTTACTTTTGGTATATTCTCACAAATCAATCCGATAACTGGCCACCCAATACCATCTCCAGCTAAAATCAAAGGACATGGTTTATATTTTCCACACCACCGGTGCATCATTGATTTTGGTTTGTGAAATGGTATCATCGAAACTAATAGGAATTCATCTTAGGATAATCATCAAACGACCAAAGCTCCTCATGGTTTGGAATCCTGTCAAGATTTCACACATTTTGGTTGCTCATTTCAAATCAGTAATAAGTTGATACAAAGAATCAATAAGGTAAAAAAAGAAGGTAAAGTTATTTTATTTAAAAAAACTTTATCTAGATCCAAAAAATATGGGGATTAGAGTTGTCATTGAAAATTTTATATTTTTTCATAAATTTTTAATAAATATTTTTTATATATCAATTTTCTCAAGTAATGTGATGAGCCAACAACCTTTGGTTGTATAACAGGTAATCATGATAACATTTATTTGTTTGATTCGTGAGGTTCCCCTTGCCTATACCTGTAGAAAGTCCCAAACTTTTGTTTCTAGACTTTGTCTGCATTTTGGCTTGAGGATTGTCATTACTTTAAACTAGGGAAATTGATATATATTAGATATTTATTTAATAATTTATGTAATAATCTTAAATTTAGATGACTTCCACCCCTTACTTCAATAAAATGCAGGGGGGGGGTATTGCCAAATTTTCAAATCTGACATGTGAAATTGATGACTTAGAAAAAGTTTGGTGATACCCACCCCTTGCTTCAATAAAATGCAGGGGAGAGTATTCCCAATTTTTTAAAACAGATATAGAATTTTTTTGACTTGTAAATATTTTGGTGAAACTTTTTTGGTGATACCCGTCCCCTACTTCAATAAAATTCATGGGGGGTTTTGCCAAAATTTCTTATAAGACTTGTGAAATTCTTGACATGTAAGAATTTTTGGGATACCAGTAAAATGCAGGAGGTAGTAAAGCCAAATTTTCATATAAGACTTTCAAGATTCATGACATGAAAGAATTTTTGTGATACCCACCCCTTACTTCAAAAAAATTCAGGGGTGGGGTATCGTCAAATTTTCAAAGGAGACATGAAAATTTTATTTAAAAAAAGTGGTAGAGTAATGAAATAAAGGAAATTATTGGAAATTTTATGTACAAATAAATATGAACAGTTGAAGTGTGAGAGAAATAAAACAAACTAGTCATCCAACAATTTCTTTAAACGTTCAATTTCCTCAACAGATTTATTAGCTTTAGCACATTCTATCAAGAAATTTTTCTTTTTGGAATTTTCTTCATGATCTAACTTATATTTCGTCTGCTCTAATAGGTTTTGATGTTCGAGTGTTTTCTCCTCTTTTTTTGGTTTTTCAATACTTAGAGTTAACTCAAACTTCTTCTCCTCCAAATCTTGGGCCCAATCATCCTTCCGTAAAGAGAGCTCATACTTCCTCTCCTCCAAATCTTGGGCCCAATCATCCTTCCGTAAAGAGAGCTCGTACTTCCTCTCTTCCAAATCTTGTAGCCTATCATCCCTCCTTAAAGAGAGCTCATATTTTTGCTTTTCAAACTTTAGAGTCTCTTTAGCAGCTTCCACTTGTTCTAGAGTGATAAGCAATGTTAACAAAAAGTAGAAGAAAAGCAGAGTAAAGTATTAATAGGTATGTTATCACTTACCAGCATCACGTTTCTCTAAAAATTGTTCCATAGACAAAAAAGGGGTTTGTGATGAAGTATCACTTTTTCGTCTTCTTTGGGAGTGGAAATTTAGACTACTTGAAGCCCTTCACTTTTTTTTCAACATAGCATTTTCCTCCTCATCATTGTCACTAGCTTCAGACTCAGTTGATTGTGGGTCCTGGGCTTGTCCATCAGCCTTTTAAGAAATAAGAAAATCTAAGTAAATAAAAAAAAGTATTGATAAGATAAAAGAAAAAAAACAGACCTTAGTTAGATTGGGTTGGGTTAAATTGCCAATAGGATCAATAGCAAAGCTATCTAGATTCGTAGAATTTAGAAGAGGGGAGGCTTGAGTGGAGGAAGAGGATGGGAAAAGATTTGCTTCAACATCATGTTCGGAGATAGGATCTTCACCATCCAACATGTTTACAGGATTAACATCGGCTCGCTCTCCAAAAATTGCATCCATCTCTTTAAAGTAAGGACATAAAGTTTCAAGTTTATTGTCTGTGGATTTTATGCCCTTAGTTATATTGTTGTCGGTAACCCCAAAACCAGTGGAAGATGAAAGAGCCTTTGCCTTCTTGTATTTTTCTCGGTAATGCTTGAATCGTTCAGACATCTGTTTAGGCAAAAGATCAATCCTTCCCATGGTCTTATTCCGTAATTCATTTGCCATTAGAAGATAGCCATTAACTATTGATGCGGGGGGCCGTCCTACTTTAGTGGCATACTCAGTACCAAAACAAGAATCATAGTTAGATTTGGTTCTCAGCCAGTTGATAAGAATGAGATGTTCATCTTTTTTTAATTGAAAAGTCTTTGATTTCTCTCCTGAGCGGGGAAAAGAGGAAGTAGTGGGAATTGAAGAACAACTGGGTGATGGCTTCCTTTGAGAAGATCTAGGATGACGAGGCATGTTATTATAAATGAAGATGAAAAGGAGCAGAAACAAGCAGATGAGATAGCGAGATGAAAAGGAGCAGAATCAAATAGATGAAATGGGGAGAAATTCTGAGTGGATAGAATGAACAGGATGGGATGAGAATGGAAGTGCGCAGCAAGGTAGAAGGCATATCCAGGGAGTAGTCCAAGATGTGGTTATGGCAGAAAGTAGGTCAAGATGTGGTTATGACAGAAGGTTGTCCGATATGTGGTTATGAAAAATAGAGTAAAAAAATGTCGGATAAGAGGTGAACATTGACACGTAAAGTTTCTAATAACCCAATTATTAGCAAAAATAATTGCGGACGATAATTGGGGTATGCAGATTATTTTCCGCAATTAATTTAATTGCGGATCGGTCAACATTGATACCCTCTATTAAGTCAAATTAAAAATTATATAGCCTTATATTTAAGGTTCTTAAGATTACCCTACCATATTTTAACTTAATATTAAGTACATAAGACCTCTAAAAATAGATATATGCGTATATATAAGGTTTTATAATGGTATATGTTGTATTTTTTCATAACTTTTACTTATGTATACAAATTGTGTACTTTTATTTATTGTTCCGATGTATAGTCCATGTGTTGATAATAATTTATAAGTACTTTTTACTCAATCCTGGGAAATCCAGGGTGACATTTTACCAGCCAATTTTAACCAACTTAATCATTCTACCTGGCTATAAAACAGCATCCATCAAATGTAATAAAATGAATTAAATGACATTAAGACTTATTAGAATGTCATTAAATTTAAAAAAAACAGATGGATGAGTATAATAGCTAGAATTAAAAAAAGATAAATACAAATGGTATAAAATGAGATAAATAAAAATAAATTGTTATTACATATTTTGAAAAGGAATTTATTAAGGTGCAATAAAATATAATAAAATAAAATTGTAAAGTAAATAACCAAATACAAATCAATATTGAAAGTAAAAGACAATAAAATAAAATTTAATTTGATTAAATTTGAATTAATGAAATAAATAAAATCAGTATATTAAAATGTAATAAAATAAATTAAAATAAAATCAATTTTAAAAATTACATAATATAAAATAATATCAATTTATACTGAATTTATATTTTAATATTTTATACAATAAAAATTATAATAATTATATAAGCAAATTGATATTTTATGCATATTCGTTAATTCATTGCGTATATATATTCAATATGAATATTTGATATGATATTGAATATGACTATGAAATAAGTTTATCACTTACATTGTCCTGTGGAGCACTCATAATGTCTAAAATAACTATTTATTATGGCTACAAAAGGGAAAACCTGTTTTTTAATCAGTAGACAAAAAATAATAGAAATATAAATACTAATTATAGAGCTGAAGCTTACCCTGAATTCATATTTTATTTATTTAAATAAATAGAGTAATAATTCAAAAAAATGTGTTAAATATTTAATAATAAGTTTAACTATACCTTTATAATGGTAAGTAATTAGCTTACCAAGCTTTATAAAAATACCATTTCAAATTTGTGTTATATTAGTGACCAAATACCAAGTGAAATTGTGTTTATATTGGGTACATTTACTACTGTAAATACCTGATTTTAAATTTAAAAAATTAGTTCAATTATTATAAGGGTTCCTTTCTACTACAACTGTGTTATGATTTCAAACTAATGATCTGAAGACCCAAATATTTTGGTTATATGATCTATACTAGAGTAAAAATCATGTCCTAAGGTTATACTCAAATAATAATAAGTAATAAATTAGGAAAGTCTCAATTTTCAGTGTATGCTAGTACTTAAGCATGATATAATAGTAAATATTAATGGTCCCACTACTAAATAATAAATGGTTTATAAATTTAAGCTCAGAAAAAGACTAATAAGATTATTTTTTTCAATTGTTAACTCACAATATTTGGATTGGTGTGGAACATTGGTGTAAAATAGGCTAATAAAATATAGCTATAGCTAATATAAAGATAATTTAATTTTATAAAGACTTTTAAATATATTCTTAAATGGTAATAATTATTAAATAATGTTTCTTTGTTTTTTAGTAAGTAAGTTATGTCCAATAACCCATAAAATCCTTTTTTACTTATAATAAAATTTACTGGAGTGCACAGACCTTCAATCCAGATGATGTCACTGCTATACCTGAGAAATACAGAACCGTGAGAGCACATTACTTCCCCAAGTGGTCCAATTAAAGAATTTTTAACACCCAGACCCCCTTTCAAGATCCTCCATCACAATTAATGATATCATACACCCATAACATAAATAGAAAGAACAGATAAAAAGGATACCATAAAGAAACAGGTAAAATAACTCATCATAAAAGAATAAAATGAAACCCAAAGCACACAAAGGAACTAAATAAACTTTCAAAGCCCCCAATATCATCCCCAAGCATATACATTAACTAAGTTACCATCTCCCAACCCATCAATCTGTGAAAATCCATTATAGAAAGGAGATTAAGTTGTCCAAAATGGATATATGCACCTGAACATAGTGTATATGCTTTTTTAGGTGTGGTGAATCATTGAATATGTTCATATGACCTAAAATAAGCAAAAAAAGATAGCTTAGAGGCTACTTATAGAGTTAAATCCACATATAGGCCTATATATACATAATATAAATACATATTTTACTTATTATGAGATGTATGCACATATATAAGCTTCTGTATGTCTATAATTACATTATAATGCTTAAAATATGAATAATATGATTAAATTAGCACCTTTATAATCATTATGGGGCTGTGTATAATCTATTTAAACTACTATAAATCATATAATAGTGTAATATATATATATATAAGCATAATAACCATATAAATATGTATTCTAACCATAATTTTAACTTAAAAGATTAATGCAATCAGGTTTCACCACGCAATATGGGGGGCAGACTTGCTAGCAAGTCCGCAAACTTAAACCCTAATTCATATCTTTTTGAGCACACATTGAGGAAGTGATGAAACCATCATGAAGAAGTATTGACTTTACTTTGAACACAACTTGAAGCTCATGTGAACACAAATGGGGCTACAAGGATTGGAAAGGCTTGAGAGAGGGGTGAGGAAGGGTATATGGGGTAGCAAAAAGGTTGGGAAAGAGTTGGAAGGGAAGATTAAGGGTTCCGAGGCATTTTAAATGAAGAAAAGGGTCTGGGAAATGTTGAGAGGGGTGAAATGGGGAATAAAAGAGGATGGCATACAATGGGGCTGAGATTATAGCAAAAGGCATGGGGAGGGAAGACAAGCATGTGTTGATAGAATTGAAAGGGATGGAGATTGTTGCAAACAGAGTGTGAAAATAGGAGGATGAACTCTGTTCTTCAGGCGAAGAACAGAGTTCACTTCCATAAAATATTAGCTAAAACATTGTTTTCAATTCTGTAAAAACAGTTGTAAGTAATAGAAAAAGTCACTGATTTTTTTATATGCAATCTGATTTTTTTTAATAAAATTATTGTATTTAATAATTGCAATATTTTTAATCAATTTTTATTGATCAACTTAATTTAATAAAGTATTATTTAAATAAGTTGCTTCAAAAAATACTTTGCATTGATTAGACTCATGGAATGATTTTTTCTGGCTTCCATTTAGTTATCCTCACACTTTCAATATGTTTTCAATATAGATCCATTTTAATTTGTGTGATACTTCAAGTGAAAGTTCAGTATTACTTCAGTCTGAGTTCCATCTGATTTCCATCTGACTTCAAGTTGCGGACTTGCTAGCAAGACCGCCCCCCATATTGCATGGTGTTTATTTTATTTTAAACATAAGCAATACTTAGTTGTGGGGATACCTTGGCTGACACTGTAGACAATCCTATAGTACTAGCTATAAGCCTTGACCAAGGGAGTTGGAATAAACCTGGAGAGAAAAACCCCTTTCCTTTGAAAAATACCAGGTGAGATTTAATTGCTACAGCAAATCAGAGACTGTTACAATACCCCTTCAAGAACACTTCTTGACTGCTTTAAAAGTCAAGACAGTAGCCTAGACAGACTACAGAACAAAGAGAACATGAAATGAAGAAAATTGTACACCAGAAAAACAAAAACTATGCACTTGTTGCACAGGAGACAGCAATAATACTTGATGTAGGTTGCAAAGCTACACCAGATAAAACAGTTACCAAATTTAATTTAAATGAAGAACTAACCTTGAAACAAACACAGTCAATTGTGGCCAAAAAAAGTGAAAACAGAGTGAGGAAAAAGGATATGACCTCCAGATAATTTTATGATAAATAAATTTGCCCCAAGCTGTCTGATTCACTATTTACACACAGACCACTATCTAAGAGCCCATGCACACCAAAAAATTTGGCGTTTTTGACCGCCAAATTACATAAAACCCCTCTAGAAGGCTTCCCAGCCTTCTAGTACCAAGGAAGCTGGTCTTCCCAATTTCGGGAGGCCTTCCTGAGGCAGCCAGATGACCCTGAAGTCAGAAAACCACCAAAAATACCTAAACTACTCAGAAAAATCTACTACAACTACTAAAACATTTTAAACACGTAATTACACTATAACAACCTTGAGAAATAAAATGTAGAGAAAATTTAGCTCATTCTAAAGGTACTAATTACTTAACCCTAATACTTAAGGTTAGCCTGTAAAACACAAAAAACAAAATTAAACATCAATCTTTTTAAATGAAAAATGAGAAATTATCCCCTAAATACTAAGACTATGAAAAATGTCAACATGACATAAAATATAGAGAAAAACCAGGGCTATCCAATGGTAGTTACCACATCCCTGTAGTCCCATTAATGGATGAGTAAATACAGAAAAGCACCAAATTATCAAACAATGACCTTTAAGGCATATCAAAACAACGCCAAATTAACCAAAAAAGGGCTCTGCCAATGATGGAAGACCACAACACTACCTTTAATAAATATTATAACTCCTTACAATTGGAATTATTAATTTTATTAACTTATCATACAGAGAGAAAGTCATATCATAATAATAGCAAATAGAATTAAAATAAATTTATATATATATTATTTGTTCAAAATAATACATTACCTCTATTTATTTTTAGAGCTTGAAGGTATTTAATTAATTTATTTTTTTTGAAAAAAATACACTTATTTTTACATTAAAAAATCTTACTTATAATTTTTAAAAATTTAAAAATCTTCTTAAAGTTAAACTCAGCTTGAAAAACAATTCTAAACAGGATTTCATTGGTAATTCAATCTATTTTCCATCAAAACTAAAATATATATTGATATAAAAAGTTATATATTCATTGGAATGAAAATATTGTAGTAATATAAAGAACAAAACTGGTTTATTTTTATACTGAATGGATAAAAGTACATATATAAATAATGCTTACTTATTTAATTTTCTAAAATTTTATTTATTACATATCATTTTTCAGGTATTTATAGTAATCATATGAAAAGATCAAGAAAAAATTGTTTAAATATTTAAATGTATTGTGTGTTAAATTTTTATTTGAATTAAAGAGTTCAATTCAAAGCTAATTTCAATCACATCAACAGAATTAAAAATTAGATTTAAGTCTAAATACACTCATCTCATGTAATCATTAAGGGCATCAAATAAAATTTCAACATAGGTCGTGTACAATTTTTTGAATTTTATTTTAAATTTTTCCCATTTTGTTTTTTTATCAAATGAGTAGTTATTGCAAGCTTTTTATAGAATTTTTTGTAAAAAAATAAAATAGTACTTTATAACTAATATCTATATACTAATAAATATTCTATCATTTATTAAAGACTTTAATGCCAGCAGCCAATAAATCTGTATTGTTTGTAGATAAATTAGTACATATCACAATACAGTAGAGGCATTGGTTATTTTAAAAGATAGAACAAAATTACTGAAAACTAACAGGGTGAACTCTATTTTTTGCCAAATAATAGAGTACACCTTCAGTTTATTACTGTCTTATTTGAAACAATTTTCACCTTTCCTCACCTTTTGCTGCTTTTTCAACCTTTTCAATTTGATTCACACCCCTCCACTCTCTAAAACAAGGTTTTTAATCTTGCTTAACTACCCAGCCCTCTCCAGCCTATTTTACCATGCTTCTCACCCCTGTCCTCCCCTCCTTGTTCACTTCTCACCCCACCCAAGATCTTTTTCTTTTCTCCTCATCCTTCCTCACCTCTTTCACATGCCTCCATACACCAAGCCATCCCTATTTAATTGTTTTTAAGCCTTCTGTTTTTCCCTAAATACCATAACACCCCTTTTGTACCCCATCACATCCCTCTCACTTGTATATGTACATTTATTTGCTCCACACCTCAACTATTTCTTCCACAACTCAATCCAGCCCTATTTCTTCTGACTCCACCCACTTTATTTACTAAATCACCACTTTCACTCCCTGTGGGGTAAAAAAGGTGGAAACCAGAGTGAAAATAGTGTGTTTCAGGGAGTAGGAGTGCAGAGGGCTGTAGAAGCAAGTAGAGGGGAGTAAAGGGGATAGAATGGGTGTCAAACAAGTGAGGTAGGATAAAGAAAGGGGGCACAAGTGTAGAGGAGGGGAGAGGAGTGGGGATATTAAATCAAAATCTCAGAGAGGGAGTGGGTGCTAGAGGGTAGGAGAATGGTATGGATAAGAGTAGGGAACAAAGTAGTGATAAGAATAATCTTAAAAAATATAAAATAATATAAATACACAATAAAATATAAGGAATGAAAAGTGAAATGGTGTGAAACCAAAGGAGAAACTTATAATTATTGGGCCCTTTTTAATAGCAATATTTTGATTCTCATAAAAATTTGACACTTACTTGTTTGATATAGTGAAGATAATTGTAATTTAATTTTTTTTAAAAGTGGTACCAATATATTTTTTAAACATTTGAAATATGTATGAACATAAATTTCAAAAATTATAACCTTATCTAAATCTATTTTAAATGGGTTTTAAATAGTTCTGAACCCTGCACAAATATTTTCAAGTTGGAAATTTTTCAAAATTATATATTCAAACAATAAGAACAAAAAATATTTTTGAATAGTTTTACTGATAAAAATTTGATTTACATCATCAATTCAATGAATTTTTTTTCTTAAATAGTTTTTAATAATATTGGATTAGTTTTCTATATATTTAGAGCTAAAAAAATAATATAAAAATATTTAAAATGTCTCAGTACAATTAATATGAGAAATTTATTATTTTTTAAGATTACAAAAAAAGTTATAATATCTTGCATGCTCCAGCCAGGTTGGGTGGTTGGGTTCTTTTTTTCAATATTACTTCAAAAAATTTTGCAGTTCAAGCCTCAAGATTATTGTTGCTAATGATTGCACATGCTCAAATAAATTCTCAACTTATCTTCAAAGTGTTTTCGAAGTAAATTCACAATTTTTTCATGATTGTTTCGTCACTTCCTCAATGTTTACTCAATTTGATATGAATTTGGCTTCAAAGTTGCGAACTTGCTAGCTAGTCCGCCCCCCATATTTTCTGGTTTATTCTGGTCCAGGCTTTTTCTGTAGTGACGCAATTATATTGCAATAAAAATGTTGAATATCAATCAAGGAGACACCTATTTTGTAAAGCACCCGTTCCAAAAATTTACTTCACGAGAATATTTCAAGATAAAACACGAAAAAATGTATTATCTTATTAATTTACGATTAGATATTTAAGTACATAAATTGAATATAATAAGGAGAGTTCAACATAATTATATCTAGACTGATAGGTTTAAATAAAATATTAATTCGAGGACCTAACCCCAATGGCCGCAGAACAAATTGAAAATATAAGAACTTACTATTAGCATGAACTTGATGAGACGCTAAAATTACTTAGTTCCGCAGTAGTGGACATCTCCACCAGGGGTCTTACCATTGGTCCCGCAATAATGGACTACACCACCTGGCTGCTTGCCATTAGTCCCACAAAAATGGACTAGACCACCTGGCTCCTTTTTAACGGTCGCATCTTGAGCCGGAACGTTAGGTTTGTTTGTATCGATGGGCTTGGTAGGAAACATTACTGATTTTCTTAATGAGGAGGAGTTAAAAAACCTGGATTGTATTTCAAAGAATATAGCAGGCTCTTTATATATCCGATGAGTTAGGCGCAACATGCATAAAGATTGTTATCAATAGAAAGTTTTCATGGTAGAATATTATGCTGCTTTTTGTTGAAGTAATTTTTCAACAACACGGCTATCAAAAACACTAGCACCAAGGTGATTTGTAGTAAAACTAATCTTTCTGCTTTCATTTCACTATGCTACTTTTGCGACTGTATTTCGCATTGTCACAGTTCAAAATAAAAGTAACTTTACTTTTTCTCTAATTGGGGTGTGGTTGTTTGAAAGCTTTTACTACACCAAAATGAGATGTTTAATAATGTTACTAAACTTTTGACCGCGACTTTTCAAAAGCAAGATTGATGTTACTTGGTCGGTAGTGACAGCGCGAGTTGGGGATATTGTAGGGAGAGACATAAGGATAGAAAAATATGTGTAGAAAATATCTGAGAAAAATAAGTGTAAGAAAAATATCTTGTAATTATAGGAAATTTTGTTTTTTTATTTTTTTTCCTCTCAAAAAAATGATTATTTAATTCATTTTTTATTTTTTCCTATAACTACGCACCAAGTAAGATATACCCGATGGGGATAACATGCGTGAGTGGGGGATATTTCAGGGAGGAGAATAAGGTCAGAAAAATAAATATAAGAAAATTAAGTCCAAGAAAATTAAGGGGGAGAAAAGTAAGTGTAAAAAAATCATTTTCAACCCTGATAATTTTTTTTCTCAAAAATTTTTTTTTTTAAAAATAGGAAAAAATAAAAAAAAATTATTTTTTTCCCATATTTGAAAGATATTTTTCTGATTTTTCTCGCACATATTTTTTCGCATATATTTTTCTCCCACTTATGTATTAAATTGATGAAGTTATTCCAAAAATATATAAAATAAAAAATAAGATAAATATGTATTTTTTAAAGAGATTTGGTATTCATATATTTTTTTACTGGAAACTTCTTGACTCATACCAATTCCTGCTTTATTTTTTTCAAGGAAAAGTGATGCATAGATGATAAAAGTTTTGATTCTTGATTGATGAGGCAACCATTCTTCCAAAAAATAGTGCCACTGGAGTTACTATTGAGGTTACACTTGGGTAGTCTGGCACAAAAAAACGACTTGCCTACACGTCATCTTTTATTTTACCCACTGTTTGGATGGCTTATTTGGAGGTATTTAGTATGTAGGGTATAGTTGGGGATATAGTATTTTTTAATGATATTTTGTTAGATTTAAGATGTTTAGTTGGTTTTTGTAGGCTCAAGCTAGGGTCACTTATTATGTCTCAGATTAATGCCCTTTTTTTCCTCTTCATTTGATATGTGTTATGTGTGATTATCTTGTTTTTTTGTGTAGCTACTGTTGTTTGTTGTTTTAGACAGTGTTTAGGATTTTTTTGGGTGTTTAGAGCCTAAAAGCGGCCCACTTACCCCTAAGTGGATGCTCCAACGTCAGGCGGCCCACCTTCTTGCACGTGTGGAAGCTTCTAGAGGCATTTTTATAATAATAATAATAAATAATAAATAATAAATAATAAATAATAAATAATAAATAATAAATAATAAATAATAAATAATAAATAATAAATAATAAATAATAAATAATAAATAATAAATAATAAATAATAAATAATAAATAATAAATAATAAATAATAAATAATAAATAATAAATAATAAATAATAAATAATAAATAATAAATAATAAATAATAAATAATAAATAATAAATAATAAATAATAAATAATAAATAATAAATAATAAATAATAAATAATAAATAATAAATAATAAATAATAAATAATAAATAATAAATAATAAATAATAAATAATAAATAATAAATAATAAATAATAAATAATAAATAATAAATAATAAATAATAAATAATAAATAATAAATAATAAATAATAAATAATAAATAATAAATAATAAATAATAAATAATAAATAATAAATAATAAATAATAAATAATAAATAATAAATAATAAATAATAAATAATAAATAAAAAATAAAAAATAAAAAATAAAAAATAATAAATAATAAATAATAAATAAAAAATAATTAATAATAAATAATAAATAATAAATAATAAATAATAAATAATAAATAATAAATAATAAATAATAAATAATAAATAATAAATAATAAATAATAAATAATAAATAATAAATAATAAATAATAAATAATAAATAATAAATAATAAATAATAAATAATAAATAATAAATAATAAATAATAAATAATAAATAATAAATAATAAATAATAAATAATAAATAATAAATAATAAATAATAAATAATAAATAATAAATAATAAATAATAAATAATAAATAATAAATAATAAAAAATAAATAATAAATAATAAATAACAAATAATAAATAATAAATAATAAGAATTTAGGTAAAGCTTTTTAGAGAAAAGCTCTTACTTGCAATACTAGAAAAAGTGTCAGCCAGGCTACTAGACTTAACTGGTAAAATAATTAATTATTTTACTGAGTGGAAGCCACCCTCCTTCTTCTTACTAATAATTAATTATCTACTTAGGTATTACTTACAATTAACTAGTTAAGTACAACAAGTAGTGTAATTAATTAGTATAAATAAAATGTCCCTTACACTTTTACTCCCTAACACCGTGCTCAATGTTATAAGTCAATGGGAATATAATTTAACAATAAAATTATAATAAAAAAACTTTAAAACAATTATATTACCTCAGTGAGAGATCTGGAATCCCGTGAAAGTAATATAATTAAATAATTATTGTGTAATTAATTGTGACAGTACAAGGAACTCAAACTTTATTTCTAATAAATTTGATGTCCTTGTGGATGTACCAGTTTATTTGATTCATATGTCATATATGTACTTCTTTCAGTCATTCTTTTTCTCACATTCTTTCAATACATGGTTTAAATTCCGTATATTCTATTCCCTCATGTTTTGCCTATAAAAGGCCTCTTACTTTGTGCTTTTCAGATCACTCTTTTATCACTTACTTTATTATTACAATTACAACACTACAATTATTTCTATATTTTATAACTTTAGTATTTACAACAGCGTAATTCTAATCTATAATTTATATTGATATCTTAAATCTACCTCTTATTTTTGAGTAAATTAATCAAATTGATTTTAGAAATACGTACCTTTTGTTGAGAGACCTTTAAACCCTTAAATATCCCGTGAAAACCTCGAACCAAGCTTCTAGACCAAAAGGACCCCTTGACAAAAAGACTGATAAAAAGTTGATATGCCAGTAGTAAATGCTTGCATTAAATTTGTAAGTTGAACAATAAGGCAAATGAAAAGTTGGAATTGTAGAAAATAATAAAATAACTTGTAGTTTATAAAAATATGCTACTCACAATTTATGGGTATACAGAAAGAACAATAGCTCTTGGCCCTTTTGAAATTTTTTGCGCACTTTTTTTACCGGCGTAGAATTTCATTGTTGGCTGCATTACCCTAAAAAACCTAAAACCCCCTAATAAAGGCCGAAATAGTGCTGATCCAGGCAAAAAAGTACTATAAATTTTGGCAAAAATGTTGTTTGGAAAAAAGGCCAAGGTTTTATGGTGTTGATTTATATTCAATAATTTAAGTAATTAGAATCTTAGAAGGCTATAGCGGATGACCTGGGAACACTACGCACTATGTAAAATATCCCTGATGGGGATATCCAGCGCGAGTTGGGGATGTTTTAGGAAGGGATATAAGGTCAGAAAAGTAAATGTAAGAAAAGTAAGTGCAAAAAAAATAAGTGCGAGAAAGGTACGTGTAAGAAAAATAATTTTCCACCATGAGAATTATTTTTTTCAAAAATTTTTTTAAAAAAAATACATTATGCACCAAGTAAGATATCCCTGATGGGAATATTCATGCGCGAGTTGGGAATATTGTAGGGAGTGCCATAAGGACAGAAAAATTAGGGTAAGAAAAATACATAAGTGGGAGAAAAATATATGCGAAAAAATATGTGCGAGAAAAATTAGAAAAATATCTTGCAAATATGGGGGAAAAAAATAATTTTTTTTTATTTTTTCCTATTTTTAAAAAAAAATTTTTTTTGAGAAAAAAAATTATCAGGGTTGAAAATGATTTTTTTACACTTACTTTTCTCCCCCTTAATTTTCTTGGACTTAATTTTCTTATATTTATTTTTCTGACCTTATTCTCCTCCCTGAAATATCCCCCACTCACGCATGTTATCCCCATCGGGTATATCTTACTTGGTGCGTAGTTATAGGAAAAAATAAAAAATGAATTAAATAATCATTTTTTTGAGAGGAAAAAAAATAAAAAAACAAAATTTCCTATAATTACAAGATATTTTTCTTACACTTATTTTTCTCAGATATTTTCTACACATATTTTTCTATCCTTATGTCTCTCCCTACAATATCCCCAACTCGCGCTGTCACTACCGACCAAGTAACATCAATCTTGCTTTTGAAAAGTCGCGGTCAAAAGTTTAGTAACATTATTAAACATCTCATTTTGGTGTAGTAAAAGCTTTCAAACAACCACACCCCAATTAGAGAAAAAGTAAAGTTACTTTTATTTTGAACTGTGACAATGCGAAATACAGTCGCAAAAGTAGCATAGTGAAATGAAAGCAGAAAGATTAGTTTTACTACAAATCACCTTGGTGCTAGTGTTTTTGATAGCCGTGTTGTTGAAAAATTACTTCAACAAAAAGCAGCATAATATTCTACCATGAAAACTTTCTATTGATAACAATCTTTATGCATGTTGCGCCTAACTCATCGGATATATAAAGAGCCTGCTATATTCTTTGAAATACAATCCAGGTTTTTTAACTCCTCCTCATTAAGAAAATCAGTAATGTTTCCTACCAAGCCCATCGATACAAACAAACCTAACGTTCCGGCTCAAGATGCGACCGTTAAAAAGGAGCCAGGTGGTCTAGTCCATTTTTGTGGGACTAATGGCAAGCAGCCAGGTGGTGTAGTCCATTATTGCGGGACCAATGGTAAGACCCCTGGTGGAGATGTCCACTACTGCGGAACTAAGTAATTTTAGCGTCTCATCAAGTTCATGCTAATAGTAAGTTCTTATATTTTCAATTTGTTCTGCGGCCATTGGGGTTAGGTCCTCGAATTAATATTTTATTTAAACCTATCAGTCTAGATATAATTATGTTGAACTCTCCTTATTATATTCAATTTATGTACTTAAATATCTAATCGTAAATTAATAAGATAATACATTTTTTCGTGTTTTATCTTGAAATATTCTCGTGAAGTAAATTTTTGGAACGGGTGCTTTACAAAATAGGTGTCTCCTTGATTGATATTCAACATTTTTATTGCAATATAATTGCGTCACTACAGAAAAAGCCTGGACCAGAATAAACCAGAAAATATGGGGGGCGGACTAGCTAGCAAGTTCGCAACTTTGAAGCCAAATTCATATCAAATTGAGTAAACATTGAGGAAGTGACGAAACAATCATGAAAAAATTGTGAATTTACTTCGAAAACACTTTGAAGATAAGTTGAGAATTTATTTGAGCATGTGCAATCATTAGCAACAATAATCTTGAGGCTTGAACTGCAAAATTTTTTGAAGTAATATTGAAAAAAAGAACCCAACCACCCAACCTAGCTGGAGCATACAAGATATTATAACTTTTTTTTTAATCTTAAAA
Source organism: Hemileia vastatrix (assembly GCA_030280995.1). Classification (NCBI taxonomy): domain Eukaryota; kingdom Fungi; phylum Basidiomycota; class Pucciniomycetes; order Pucciniales; family Zaghouaniaceae; genus Hemileia; species Hemileia vastatrix. The sequence goes on from JASXTE010000020.1 coordinate 2,148,615, forward strand.
AATAATAAATTTCTCATATTAATTGTACTGAGACATTTTAAATATTTTTATATTATTTTTTTAGCTCTAAATATATAGAAAAATAACCCAATATTATAAAAAACTATTTAAGAAAAAAAATTCATTGAATTGATGATGTAAATCAAATTTTTATCAGTAAAACTATTCAAAAATATTTTTTGTTCTTATTGTTTGAATATATAATTTTGAAAAATTTTCAAACTTGAAAATATTTGTGCAGGGTTCAGAACTATTTAAAACCCATTTAAAATAGATTTAGATAAGGTTATAATTTTTGAAATTTATGTTCATACATATTTCAAATGTTTAAAAAATATATTGGTACCACTTTTAAAAAAAATTAAATTACAATTATCTTCACTATATCAAACAAGTAACACCACGCAATACGGGGGGCGGACTTGTTAGAAAGTCCGCAACCTTGGACCCAAACTCACCACAGATTGAACACACATTGAGCTATTGACAAAGGAACCATACAATCAGGGATGAACACCACTCAGCAGAACATTTTTATGTGGGTCTTCAAGTAGAGTTCATTATGAGTTCAGTATGAGTTCAGTCTGAGTTCCATCTGAGTTCTGTCTGAGTTCAGGTTGGGGACTTGCTAGCAAGTCTGTAAGAACGACTGATTGTTCATTGTATTTCTATTTTTCTTTTTCTATTTTCTACTAGTATATTTATAGAGTTAGATGTTGCTATACACATGTCAATAGTTACATGTGCCTTTTGATGGCGTTCTTTTACTTTGCTACTCAATCTTATCTCTTCCTGTTGAGCAAGATGTTCACTTATATACTGGGCTCTGTTTGTTCTTTTTGCCTGTCTTTTGTGTCTTGCTCAATATTATTTATTTTTCCTTATTTAGGTCAGGTTTAACTGATTTATTATTTATGTTTCTTTATTAATATTCATTTAATTTTTATAACTAATGTATGTAGGTAACAGCAGCAAAGACCAAGTATAAGGGCAGATCATTTATTTACAACTGCTTCAATTTATTATTAACAAAGGTTAGATTTTGTATTTAGCTGTTACTCTTTTGCCGGTCTTTTGTGTCTTGCTCAATACTATTTATTTTTCCTTATTTAGGTAACAGCAGCAAAGACCAAGTATAATGGCAGATGATTTATTAACGACTGCTTCAATTTATTATTTACAAAGTTAACAGCAGCAAAGACCAAGTATAAGGGCAGATCATTTATTAACGACTGCTTCAATTTATTATTTACAAAGGTTTTCTCAGGTTATGGGCCCAGTGTCCAAGTGAATGTCATCCAGCAATTCATTTACTTTCCCATCACCAGCTCCGTCAAACCTTTCAGAAAACTCTTCATCCAGTTTTGATACTGCCCCACTCAATTCACCTTTAGCAATGGATCCTACTTCTGAAACCTTGGGTGATACTCTCCGCAACATTCCAGTTCTTAGTGTGAATAATTTCCACGAATGGAGAATTAGGATGAGAGCTCTCCTCACCTATCAGGATCTCAAATACTTAGTCTTTGGCCTTGAATCACCGCCTTCACAAGATGCTGCTCAAAATGTCAAATTAGAATTTCAGAAGAGGGCTGATAAAGCCACAAACATTCTTATATCAAAACTTGATGCAGCTAACATTGCTGCCTTTGTTACTGACTATGATATGGAAAAACCCTGGCAAATTTGGACAAAGCTTACAAATCAGTATGCTGCCGCTGACACCTAGAACCATGCCTCAATTTTTTCTCGTTATCATGAAGTTAAATGTCAAGAGGGCAATCTTATGGGTTTTGTTAACGATCTTTGAACTTGAATAATTGAACTGGGATCAGTAGGGGTTTCAGTCAAAAGTGAGAATGAGGCTCATCGACTCTTAAGAAAGCTCCCGGATTGTTTCTCAACTCACAAAGCAATAATTTTACATGCTTGCAAAGTAACACAAACTCATTTATCAGTTTCAAATCTCTTATCACGATTGGCACAATTGTCTTCTGAAATTGAATCAGAAAATTCTTCGACCTCCCACTCTGCCCTATTAAATAAAACTAAGTCTAATCAAAGACCGAAATGGGATTATTGTCGTGACGGAAAACATAATCCAAAAGCAAAACATTCCGAAGAAGATTGCTTTCAACTATATCCTGAAAAACAAAAGAACAGGAATGCTGCAAGTACTTAAAAAAATGACAGCAAAGCTCATGCTAATATCAGTTGTGGTCCGGCCAAGATTTTTCAGGCAAATATCTCTAAATATGCCTCAAAACATTTGATTTTCAACAGTGGTGCTACAGTCCACATGATTAAACAACGTTCAAATTTAAAATCCTATCGCCGTTTTGGCCGACCAATCAAACTTGGGAATGGGTCAATCATCTATAGTCTTGGAAAAGGATCTATTAACTTAATAACTCCAAGAGAAGTTATAACATTAACTGATTGCCTACAAGTTTCTCAAATTAGTCAAAACTTGATTCAAATCGGACCTTTCATTTCTCATGGCTGTACTAAACAAGTCGATGATAATGGACATATGACCATTAGTAAATTAAATGAAGTTATACTAGATGGAGAATGGGACGACTCTGAGGGTCTCATAGTTTTAAATGCAGATTTTGGTCAGCTTCATATTTCTCCACTAAAATCTTTTGTTGCATCAAATTCACAAAATCTTTGGCATTACAGATTAGGACACTCAAATTCACAATATTTATATAAGCTTCAATCTAAAATTGGCTTTAAGTTTTCAGGTGTCCTTGATTTTTGTGAGCCCTGTGTAAAGGCAAAGCATTCTCATAGTCCTTTCTCAGGTGTTGTGGCTAGAGGAAGTCGATTTTTAGAGTATATACATTGCGACCTTAGTGGAAAGATTACCCCATCATCTTGTGAAGGGGCATCATTTTACTTCAAAATAACTGATTCATATACTTCCTATTGTTTTGTATTCCTTTCATCCAATATATCTGATACCTTCAATATTTTTCTACAATTTAAAACTCAAATTGAAAATATATCAAATCTTAAAATTGGGAATTTTGTTTGTGATGGAGGAACTGAATTTATTAATAAAAATTTTAAAGACTTGAGCATTAAAGATGGTTTTAAAATGATTGTCACCTCACCTTATACGCCACAACAAAATCCAATTGCAGAACGGGGTAACAGAATAACGACTGAAATGGCTAAAGCAATGCTCTTTCATGCCAAATTGCCTATCGAATTCTGGGGAGAAGCCATTAACACTGCGGTATACATTGAGAATAGATTACCCTTGGCATCCATTAATTATGAGACACCTTATAATATGAGATTTGGTTTTAATCCTTAAATTGATCATTTAAAAGTTTTTGGATGCACTGCTTTTGCTTTAATAGATAAATCCAGATGAGGTGGTAAATTTCTTCCTAACTCAGTTAAGTGTTGCTTTCTTGGTTATGCTGAAGATATTACATTGTATCATTTACTTCGACTTGATAATCGCTCAGTTATTTATTCACACAACATTGTTTTTAATGAATTAACATTCCCAATTCAAGATCTATCAGCTGATTATCAAATGTACAACATTTTTGTGGAAGATGCTATTACAACAATTTCAAACTCTCTTGATCCACAAGCATCTGATTTACCCCCTTCAGGAGATACCCAAGAACCAGATAATAAAGAATGTGCAACTGTAAATAAATTTTGGGACTATCAATGGACCCCTAATATCGCATCAAAAGACATCAGCTCATCCATCAATACTGGAAATATCATCACTACAGGTCGTCAAAGAGTTCCACAAAAGTTAAATACTGCCATAGAAATTAAGAACTATTTAGTTTCAACAAATTCAATAAACTCACATTCACTACATGACGATATACCAGAAATTTATCCCTCTGACCCGTTGACTTATTTTGAAGCAATCAATAGGAGAGATGGTGACTCATGGATTGAGGCTATTGATCGGGAATTAAACATGATAAAAGGTCGAGGAGTTTATGAAATTGTAGAAAAGCCAATAAATATGCCGACAATAGGCTCAATATGGGTTTTCAAAATAAAGAGAGATGCTGATGGAAATATTCAAAAATATAAGGCCCATCTTTGTGTGAGAGGCTTCTCACAAAAAGCTGGTGTCAACTACTTCGAAAAATTTGCTCCCACTGGAGGTCTTACAACATTGGGTGTTCTCATAAGTCTTGCTACACAAGAAGACTGGGACTTCATTCAAATGGATGTTAAAGGAGCTTTTCTTTATGGCAAACCCGATGAAGAGGTCTTCATGAATATCCCATTGGGTATGGAGAAACCAACTAATTTCAAAAATCCTGTTCTGTTATTAAAACGATCTTTATATGGCCTGAAGAAAGCCTCAAGATGTTGGTATACGGAGTTAATCAATTTCTTCACCTCACTTAACTTTTACCCCTCTGCTGCAGACCCTTGCTTATTTATTCACAAAAGTTCAACACACCCATGCTATGTTCACGTTCATTTGGATGATTTGTCAATTTTTGGCAAGAACATTTCATGGTTTAAAGATGCAATCTGCTCAAAGTTTGACATGGAGGACTTGGGTAATGTGAAGTTCATACTAGGGATGAGAGTAACAAGAAATCACTCAGCTGGAACCTTATCATTGTGTCAAGATCAAGAGATTAAAGATTTGCTTGCATCTTACGATATGTTGGATTGTAAACCTTTGAATACACCAATGCAAATGAAAACCCAATTATTGCCAGCTACTGAAGACGAAATTAATAAATTCTCTCAACTGAACATAAATTATTGTCGAGCAGTAGGAAGACTCAATTATATTACACAAGCAACACGACCAGATATTGCGTTCATCAATAGTCAGCTTTCTCAACATCTGAACTCTCCTGGCATCAAACATTGGATAGCTTTCAAGAGAGTGCTGCGTTATCTTAAAGGAACTATAGAAGTATCTCTCTCCTTCCAATCTAATCCTACATTTGTAAATGAAGGACATTACAGCTACTCACTCCCAACAGGTTATGCTGATGCTGATTGGGCAGGGTGTCAATTTACTTGTCGTTTAACCACAGGATACGTTTTCATCATCAATTGTACTGCAATTAGCAGGCGCTGCAAGAAACAACCCACAGTTGCTCTCAGTACAATGGAAGCAGAAACTAAAGCAACAGTTGATGCATGGTAGGAAGCCATATGGATGCAGACTCTATTCAGTGATCTTGGTTTCAATTGTAAATCATCTTCGAAAATGTTTTCCGATAATCAGGGCTGTATCACATTGTGTAAAAATCCCATGTTTCATGCTAGGACCAAACATGGAGAGATACAGTTTAATTGTATAAGAGAAAAAGTAATGACTGGGAAAATCGATCTTCAATACACCCGCTCGACTGACATGATTGCAGATATTTTAACCAAGGCTCTTAGTAAAGAGAAATTCAAGATTTTTGTAAAGAAAATTGGCTTGGAAGATATGATTGATAGAAAGGAGGGGTGTAAGAACGACTGATTGTTCATTGTATTTCTATTTTTCTTTTTCTATTTTCTACTAGTATATTTATAGATTTATATGTTGCTATACACTTGTAAATAGTTACATGTGCCTTTTGATGGCGTTCTTTTACTTTGCTACTCAATCTTATCTCTTCCTGTTGAGCAAGATGTTCAATTATATACTGGGCTCTGTTTGTTCTTTTTGCCCTTCTTTTGTGTCTCGCTAAATATTATTTATTTTTCCTTATTTAGGTCAGGTTTTACTGATTTATTATTTATGTTTCTTTATTAATATTCATTTAATTTATATAACTAATGTATGTAGGTAAAAGCAGCAAAGACCAAGTATAAGTGCAGATCATCTATTAATGACTGCTTCAATTTATTATTTACAAAGGTTAGATTTTGTATTTAGATGTTACTCTTTTGCCGGTATTTTTTGTCTCGCTCAATATTATTTATTTTTCCTTATTTAGGTAAAAGCAGCAAAGACCAAGTATAAGGGAAGATCATTTATTTACAACTTCTTCAATATATTATTTACAAAGGTTTTCTCAAAGTCCACCCTCTATATTGCGTAGTTTAAGTGTCAAATTTTTATGAGAATAAAAATATTGCTATTAAAAAGGGCCCAATAGTTATAAGATTCTCCTTTGGTTTCACAACATTTCACTTTCCATTCCTTATATTTTATTGTGTATTTAAATTATTATATATTTTTCAAGATTATTCTTATCACTACTTTGTTCCCTATTCTTATCCTTACCATTCTCCTACCCTCTAGCACCCACTCCCTCTATGAAATTTTGCTTTAATATCCCCACTCCTCTCCTCTCCTCTACGCTTTTGCCCGCTTTCTTTACCCCACCTCACTCGTTTGACACCCTTTCTATCCCCTTTACTCCCCTCTACTTGCTTCTACAGCCCTCTGCACTCCTACTCCCTGAAACACACTATGTTCACTCTAGTTTCCACCTTTTTTACCCCATAGGGAGTGAAAGTGGTGATTTAGTAAATAAAGTGGGTGGAGTCAGAAGAAATAGGGCTGGATTGAGTTGGGGAAGAAATAAGTGAGGTTCAGAGGAAAAAAATGTACATATACAAGCAAGAGGGATGTGATGGGGTAAAAAAGGGGTGTTATGGGATTTAGGGAAAATTAAAAGACTTAAATACAATTAAATAGGGATGGCTTGGTGTATGGAGGCATGTGAAAAAGGTGAGGAAGGATGAGGAGAAAAGAAAAAGATCTTGGGTGGGGTGAGAAGTGAATAAGGACGGGAGGACAGGGGTGAGAAGCATGGTAAAATAGGATGGAGGGGGCTGGGTAGTTAAGCAAGATTAAAAACCTTGTTTTGGAGAGTGGAGGGGTGTGAATCAAATTGAAAAGGTTGAAAAAGCAGCAATAGGTGAGGAAAGGTGAAAAGTGTTTCAAATAAGGCAGTAATAAACTGAAGGTGTACTCTATTCTTTGGCAAAAAATAGAGTTCACCCTGTTAGTTTTCAGAAATTTTGTTCTATCTTTTAAAATAACCAATGCCTCTACTGTATTGTGATATGTACTAATTTATCTACAAACAATACAGATTTATTGGCTGCTGGCATTAAAGGCTTTAATAAATGATAGAATATTTATTAGTATATATATATTAGTTATAAAGTACTATTTTAATTTTTTACAAAAAATTCTATAAAAAGCTTCCAATAACTACACATTGAATAAAAAAACAAAATGGGAAAAATTTCAAAAAAAAATTTCAAAAAAATGTACACAACCTATGTTAATTTAAATTTATGCCCTTAATGATTACATGAGATGAGTGTATTTAGACTTAAATTTAATTTTTAATTCTTTTGATGTGATTGAAATTAGCTTTGAATTGAACTCTTTAATTCAAATAAAAATTTAACACACAATACATTTAAATATTTAAACAATTTTTTCTTGATCTTTTCATATGATTACTATAAATACCTGAAAAATGATATGTAATAAATAAAGTTTTAGAAAATTAAATAAGTAAGCTTTATTAATATATGTACTTTAATCCATTCAGTATAAAAATAAACCAGTTTTGTTCTTTATATTACTACAATATTTTCATTCCAATGAATATATAACTTTTTATATCAATATATAACTTAGCTTTGATGGAACATAGATTGAATTACGAATGAAATCCTGTTTAGAATAGTTTTTCAAGCTGAGTTTAAGTTTGAGAAGATTTTTAAATTTTTAAAAATTATAAGTAAGATTTTCTAATGTAAAAATAAGTGTATTTTTTTCAAAAAATAAAATAAAATTAAATACTGTCAGCCTGTGTATCCCCAGGACTGATTAAAAAGTACTTATAAGTTAATTTAAACACATGAAATATACATGCAAACAATAAAACAGAGTACACAATCAGTATACATAAATAAAATTATGATAATACACAAAAAATGCCATTATAACACCTTATATACACGCATATATCCACCTTTTATAAGTCTTATGTACTTAATATTAAGTTAAATATGTTAGGGTAATCTTAAGAGCCTTAAGTATAAGGCTACACAATTTTTAAGTACACTTAAAGCTGTTATTTTCACTGTTTTACTCAAAAAACTAGAAATGCGCTTTATATCATTTAAAAGTTGATTATATGCGCCATAAATTTGAGAATATCAAAATTGCCCCTTCACAGATCAATTTGTCTCATTTTTACTATTGATTTGGCTACTTAAATGCATAAAAATAACACTTTTCAAATTTGGTGTTTTTTTTGCCAGAAATGGCTTCTGTGTACTAGCCACATACTGCCTGCTTTTTTCCGTGTGGATAGCTTCATTTTTTGCAAATTTAGCTTTTTCACACTATAATTACCCCACATTCTATGCCCACTGTGAGGAAACACACTAAAATAGGCAAGAGGCACTTATTTAGTGTCCTAGCTTGATTAATAATGCATTGACCCTGTTTATATGCACTAATTTCATTAATAACCTCATTCTTGGAATCTTATTCCATCATCATGCTCAAATTCGCCAAAAATTTAGTCAAGGATTTACATGTTCAAGTGCCTGCCAAGGACTTCATGTAGTTACCCCACATCTCACGCTCCTTTTTGAATTTTTGAGTGGTTTCTCAGCCAATATTGGTCATTTTTGAATGGGAATTTCACATAGTATTATGTCAGGATTAGCCCCATCATTTATAAAGTGAATCATCCTTATTATTAAGCTATTATTAAGCTTAATAATTCATTCTTTAGTCTTTTATATTATTGTTTAATATGCATATACTCTCTTTTTATCTTATTCTTTAATTTTGATGGATTTTCCTTATTATTACAAGATTTTGGCAGTTGTTACTCTTATAATTATGTTATTAGTTACTGGGGATGTTGATGAACGTGTCTAATTGTTGGCTAGAGGCGTCATTAAGTGTGTATTGGAGTGTTATATCAAGGGATTCATTAAGTAACTCAGTGTGTATAAAAGGAGGAGGTTTTTAGGTCTTGTTTCTACATTCTTTATCATTACAATTTAAATCATATAACCAAACCAATTACAATACATATCAATTAGCACTTATGAATTCTTTAGAATAATATTTGAATAATAAAAATCTATTTTTTTACCAACTAAAAAGATTGTAAGCCATATATAAAATTAGTGAGAATTATATTACTGAGACCTTTATTTTGGATTATATTTTACTATTTGTTGGATTTATACTACAGTATTCATATAGGACCATTTAAATCTTCTAGACATAGACTTTACATTCTAGTTCACATCCTTGTACTTGATCTTAGCCTGTTAAATACCTTCAAGGTCTAAAAATAAATAGAGGTAATGTATCATTTTGAACAAAGATTATATAAAAAAAATTAATTTAAATTCTATTTACTATTATTATGATATGACTTTCTCTCTGTATGATAGGTTAATAAAATTAATAAATCCAATTGTAATGAGTTATAATATTTATTAAAGGTAGTTTTGTGGTCTTCCAACATTGGCACAGCCCTTTGTTGGTTAATTTGGTGTTGTTTTGATATGCCTTAAATGGCATTGTTTGATAATTAGGTGTTTTTCTGTATTTACTCAGAAATTAAATGGATTACAGAGATGTGGTATCTACCATTGGATAGACCCTGTTTTTCTCTATATTTTATGTCTTGTTGACTTTTTTCATAGTCTAAGTATCTAGGGGATGATTTCTCATTTTTCATTTAAAAAGATTGCTGTTTAATCTAGTTTTTTTGTGTTTTACGGGTTAGCCTTAAGTCTTAGGGTTAATTGCTTAGTACCTTTATAATGAGCTAAATTTTCTCTACATTTTATGTCCCAAACTTGTCATAGCCTAATTACGTTGTGGTCTTCCAACATTGGTGGAGCCCTTTGTTTGTTTATTTGGTGGTATTTTGGTATGCCTTAAATGGCATTGTTCAAATAATTAGGGGGTGTCAGTTCTGGAAAATCCGCACTTACAAATTGGCACTTAAATAAGTGCGGATTTCCAAAATACACTAGCCCCAATACTGGTGGATTTCAAAATTAAATAAGTCACTTATTTCACTCAAATCCGCACTTTCACAACCAAAAGTGCTGATTTCACCATCAAGTCCCATTTCACAGATTTTTCAGCATCATCCCATTCATACGCAGAACTCCACAGCATAACACTTCATAACTCAAAACATCGTACATCATTTATATTTTCATATCATATCATATAAGAGTCATGCCTTCCTCACTTTCAAATTGTGATAAATTACATAAAGCAATGACTTTCATGGCTCTTGAACTGCTCTTGGACTCTGATTGCCATTCTGATTCTGATCTAGAAGAAGATTTTGTCTTTTTATCAAAAATGGCCACAAAACCTTGCCTTCTTCCCAGAAAGCCTCAAGTACTTCATACCCCCAAGTACACCATCCAAACACTTCTTAACCTATCTACACCCAGTTTTAGACAGCTGTTCAGGACTTCTAAGGAATTTTTCCTTAAATTGCTTAAGCTTATTCAGGATCATCCCATATTTCACAATAATTCTCAAAAAGAAGAACAACATCCTTCAATTCAATTGGCCATCACACTTTGTTGTTTGGGTTCAAATGGTAATGGAGCCGCTTTGAAACGTTTAGAAAATGTCTTTGATTTAGGGTATGGTTCAGTTAACACTTATACCAAATGATGTATCACTGCCATCAAATCCTTGGAATCTCAACTTCTCACCTGGCCAACAAAAGAAGAGCAACTTGAATCATCTCAGGATATGCAAGCAGAGGGCTTCCCAGGATGTATTGTTTTTGTTGATGGTACTACTATTTCTTTGAGCCAGAAACCTGCTCAAGGTGGAAACAATTACTTTGACCATAAAAAGAGGTAGATTATTTTTAACTCCTTTCATTCTCTTTGAAACTAACACAAACAAATATATCTTATTTATAGATATTCAATTTCCGTTCAGCTTATATGTGACGTAAACAAAAAATTTATATCATTCATTGCTGGTTATCCTGGCTCATGTCATGACTCCTACGTCTTCCAAAGAATGCAAATTTCAAATGACCCTGAAAAATCCTTTGATGAAGATCAGTATCTTCTTGCAGATTCTGCTTATGTGAATGGAAAGTATGTACTTCCTGATTTTTGGGGAGCAGCTTCAGAAGACAGTCAAAATGCCAAGTTCAACAATCATTTGGCAAAGTCAAGAGTCCCTATTGAACATTCTGTTGGAATCTTGAAAGGCCGTTTTTCTAGTTTAAGGGAATTAAGGAGTCCTCTTAGAAATAAATCTGAAATGGAGGTGGTGATCAACTGGATTCTGTGTTGCACTATACTTCATAACCTACTTGCTGACCTCAAAGATCAATGGTTAGAGCTGTATGAAGATGAACAAGTTGATTCACCTCCAACTATATCCAACACGTCTATTTCTCAATCAACTAGTATAAGGGCGAAAATTCTTCCAATAACACTCCAACATTTTTCAACGCAATTTTAATTTTTTTTTTCATTCTCTTCAAATGATAAATTTGCATGTGTTATTCACTGAGAATGGTAAATTTTTTGCATATTTTTTTGGTTTTTGAATTTTCTGTTAAAGTCTTATTTTTTTTATCTCTCTGTGTTTTCTTTCATCAACTCAACATGAAATCACATATTTTCAGCAAACACATATTTTTTCAGTCACTCTCTTTTTTTTCTTCACTCATATCCTTTTTCTCCTCTCTTTCTACATCACCCAAACAATTTCACTTATATTTTTTTTTCTCAACTCATCTCTCCAGGTAAGTCATTTTATCTTTTTTACTTGATTTTTTGCTTTTTTTTTTTTTTTTTTGGTTTTTTGGGGTTTTTTTTTTTTTATTATTTTTTTTTTGTAAGTGGTTTTTTTAAATTTATAGGTAATATTAACCTTTTTTTCTCTCTCTCTCTCTCTCCCTCTTTTCTCTTATTTATCCTATTCTTTATCCCCCCCTGGCCTGGCCTTTTTCCCACTTTACCCACTCCTTGGAATGGATACTTCCTCCTTTTCCTCCCTTTGGCTGCCTTATTCCCCCCTCCTTGGCTCACTCTAACCTCCCTTTTCTCCCTCTTTGGTCTCATCTCTCCCTTTCTCCCCCTTGTTGGTGTCCTCATTTCTTCCCCTCATTCCTTTCCAACCCCCCTCCAAAACCCCTGAATCCCCCTTCCAAATCCCCTGAATCCTCCCTCTAAATCCCCTCCAAACCCCCCTCCAAAATCTCCCAATCACCCCCTCCAACCCTCCTTCAATCCGTTCCTAACCCCCCCTCCTATCCCCCTCAAAACCCCCCCTCAAAACCCCCCTACCCCCCTTAAACGTTCCTTAATGATTCGTTAGCGAATCGTTAAGTGACATTGAGGGGGGGATAGGGGGGTTTTGAAAAGGGGATAGGGGGGCTTTGGAGGGGGTTTGGAGGGGGGATAGGAGGGGGAGGTTAGGTGGGTTAGGGGGGGTTTGGAGGGGGGGAAATATAGGTGGATTGAAGGGGGTGTTGGGGGGGGTTGGAGGGGGTTTGGGGGGGATTGAAGGGGGGTTTGGAGGGGGATTTGGAGGGGGGTTTGGAGGGTGATTTGGAGGGGGGTTTGGAGGGTGATTTGAAGGGGGTTTGGAGGGGATTTTGGTGGGGTTTTGGAGGGGGGTTTGGGGAAGATTGAAGGCGGGTTTGGAAGGGGGTTTGGAGGATTTTAAAAGGGGATGTGAATAGGTTGGAGGGGAGGTTTGTACAAGGGTTTTGGGGAGGTGGGAGAGGGGCTTGGAGCGGGGAATTTAAGTGAATGGGGAAGTGATAAAAAAAGTTTCACAGTTTTTTGATTTTTTTTTTTAATTTTTTTTATGATTTTTTTAATTTTAGAGAAAAATATTCATCAATTTCATGTGAAATAAAAAAAATTCTTATTAGTATTTTGATGATTTTAATTTTTTTAATTTCAATTAAGTGAGTTTTTTTTAAATGTATAATTTTGGGTGTCTGAAAAGTAACAAATTTTTAAGTAGAAAAATACATGTCTTTAACTTCAGATTCACTACTTACCTCACTCTCATCTTCTTTAACTTCATTATCATCTTCAAATTCAACTTCTTTCAATCATCATCTAAAACATTGACAAAAAATGAATAGTATCAAAATAAAAGGAATTTAAAAAAAAAATCACTTGGATCAAATATTTGGCCATATTTCAAAAATCAAATACTTTAAAACTAAAGTTGAAAAAAAAACAATATCCAAAAACTTTACCTGAAAATATACATTATTTAACTGAAACTGGAGGTGATGAAGTTTAAGCTGTTATTAATAATACTTTCAAACCTCAATTTATTTACAAAAACCATTCTTTTAATGGTTTAAAAGATGAATAATTTAATCAACTCTGCAATCTCATCATAACACTCTATCAAATGGCTTTGCTTTGCTTACCTTTAAGGAATAAGAATTTGTTGGGTGGAATCATGATTGGTATTGGATGGAGACAAGGATTTGATAAAGGTTTTCTGTTGGTATGTTTAAAAAATTTTCTGGACTTTTTAATATCATTTTACAGAATTTAAATCAAATAGGCATATATTCTTTACTCAGATATTTATCTAAAGTTTAATAAGATAAAGATTTTTGAAAATAGAATACTTTACCTTCATTTAATTCATTTCTTGCTCTTCAACTTAAAAAACTCTTCAATAAAGCTTTTGAAAAAAATCATGAAGTTGCTACAAGTCTTGGAATACAAAATTGGTGCGACTCTGAATGGGAAGATATTAGCAGTGATTATCTAATGTTTTCAAATGTTATAATCACTCATTCTGGATTTCATAACTGAATTCACACCGACTCAAATGATGCCAATTACCTCACTTATGGAATTTTCACATATATTAATCCTATCACTGGAAAACCTATTATGTCACCTGCAAAAATTAAAGGACATAGATTATATTTCCTGGATCATAGATGTATAATCAATTTTAGATTAGGAAATGGAATCATCAAAACAGTTTGGAATTCTTCTTACGATAATCACCAAACCACAAAGGCTCCTCCAGGTTTGGAATCTTGTCAAGACTTCACGCATTTCGGTTGCTCTTTCCAGATCAATCAAAAGTTAATCCAACAAATAAACAAGTTAATAAAAGAGGAAAAAGGTAATAAAGTTAAAAATTCTTTAAGTAGATCTAAAGAGTATGGGGATTCATAGAGTCACCAAATATTTTATATTCTTCCATAAATTTTTAATAAATAAATATGATATTTCAATTTATGAAATTAAAGTAATGGGCCAAAGACCTTGTGTTGTATAAAAGGTAATCATGATAACATTAATTTGTTTCATGGAGTTCCTCTAGCCTATACCTGTGGAAAGTGCCAAACCTAGTTTCTAGTCTTGATCTGCATTTTGGCATGAGGAATTTTCATTACTTTAAAAGTAGTAAATTTGACATATCTTATTGATATATTAATTAATTTATGTAATTATATTAAATTTTGATTACTTTCACCCTTTACTTCAAAAAAATTCAGAGGAGGGTATTGCCAATTTTTTAAATCTGAGATGTGAAATTGATGACTTTGAAAAATTTGGTGGTACCCACCCCTTGTTTCAATAAAATGCAGGGGAGGTCATTGCCAATTTTTTAAATCTGACATGTGCAATTGATGACTTAGAAAAATTTAGATAAGAAAACTTATTGAATTGAAAGTAAAGATAGAAAATTTTTATTATATTTTCAAATTTTTGTCAAAATAAAAGTATAAGCAAACTTATTGACTTGAATGTAAAGATAGAAAAAATGTATGATATTTTCAAAATTTTTTCAAAAATAACGTACTATATTAAAGACCTTTTATAAGTCAGCATATAAGAAAATATTACCAAAAAGAAATCAAACAAAATTAAATTAACTAGAAAAACAATTCATCAATTGAAAAGGTCAAGTAATTTTTTAATGTCCTCATAAGATTGGCCATTTTTTACACATTCCATAATGAAATCTTTTTTTTCAAAACTCTCTTGTTTTTCCAATTCACAAGTAGCCATTTCTCTTTGAAATTGACGGTCATTTACTCTTTCCATCTGCTATGCCTCAAATTTTTTTTCTTCCAACTCTAAGGCTTGCTGATCTTTCCTTAGCATATGATATAACCTCATCTTCTCAAAGTCAAGGGAATTTTTTGCAATAGTTGATTTTTCTGAGAAAATTAAATTGAAATAAATAAATAAATGAGTTAATGATTAAGATATATAGTAAATGAATCTTACTTATGTCTTTTTTTCAAAATAATCCTCAAGGGAGCTAAATGAGCTTTTTGAAGAATTACCACGTTTTAATAGATGGTTCAAGTTCATTGAATTTGAGGCTCGACGCTTTAGTTTGGAGTTTGAACAAGAGGCTTCAGGAAGTTCATCTAAAGCAGCCTATAAAGTGGGATTCACATTTCCAGAATTGAGATTATTTAATGGAGATTGAGTTTGAGTAGGAGGAGACTAGAAAGAAAGAGAAATTTAGAGAAGAATTAAAGAAAAAACAAAAAGTAAACATACATTTAAATTTTGGGCCTCTGAGGATTTAGATCTGCTGCGATATAATTGTTCTGCTTGATAGTCCAGATCATCTTCAGCTGAACTATGGTTAGAAGGTGAAGGCAATCAATCCTGTTGATGTACAGGTATTTCAGGAGGATTAATTGATGGTTGAGATTCAGAGGGTATATTCTTAGTAGTATTGTGTAGAAACCAAGGGTTTACATCAACTCGAGAGCCAAAAAGATTATCCATTTCCTCATAGAAAGGACACATGACATTTAAATTTTTGGAAACAGTAGTAATTCCAATCTTCAAATCATCATCCTCAATAACAAATCCAGTTTTCATTTGCAGCATGATGAGCCTTTTTATATTTTGATTGGTAACTCTTAATTCTCTCCTTCATTTGTTTAGGATTGATATCGATTCTCCCCCTTGTTTTCTTCCTTACTTCATTGGCCATCAATAAGTAGCCATTATCTTTTGAAGAAGGTGGACGTCCAATACGAGTGGACTTTTCACATCCAAAGCATGCTTCAAAATTTGATTTTATTTTAAGGAAGTTGATTATGATGAAATCATCATCCTTTTTAAGCTGACCTGAACCTGACTTTGATTTTTCAGGTGTAGGGCTTACTTTATGAGGAGACTTTTGTGACAATGTGGTACGCGCCTCCCAGGAAGCGTGATTTTAGACCAATTATTGCGCGTAGTCCAGGAAGAACAAAGGGGAGCTAGCGCAGCAGGAAATGTTAAAATATAATATGTATTTGCGTGTTTCAAGGAACAAAGGAAATGGAAGCGCGGAAAAGATTGGGGGTCTGTGCACTCGGATTTTTTAGCGAGATGTGCCTCACAATGGGGAATTGTGTGTTATTGATTTAGGACCATAAAGCGCTAAACAATATGGATTTGGGCTTTCCAAAAAGTATTTGTTACGCATTAAGAAGAAAGTCATGGATTAAGGATGACTCAAGTGCATGGTATGCTGTACCGCGGCCAGTTGGGAAACTTACTGAGACAAGTAATAAAGAAGGCTAACTAGTAAAGCGAGCTGTCAGAGCTACGAACCTAGTATTAAAGCAAAGAGAGTGGGGACTCAATCATAAAACTACCCAAGAGCTAAGGCAACTAGACGCAGCGTGAGGATAAGTCAAACCCGGAACTAGTGCTGAAACAAAAAAAGGTATAGTTAAAAGCGCATATGTGGAGAATCAGTGAAACAAGTTAATACTAGTGTTAGTAATTATAGTGTCTGATTTAGGCGCTGTAGTTGTTGCAAGCAGTGTAAGTAGCATACAAATAAATTAGATATTGTTTTACTAATGTGGCGCTAGAGTCAGCGCTGGAGATCCATTAGGGAACTGTGTCTTGAGCGCTGGAAGAATATAAAAGGAGGACTATTTTATAGGGACAAAAGGGAGAGCTGGTCAATATATCTATTTAGTTAATAAAATAAGAAAAATCGCATTAGTTGTCATTTTAAAAAAGCAGATCATAAAGAAAACCAATATAGAGATATACGTGTAGCTATAGTCATAGTACCCAGTATAAGATATTAGATCATTTGTGATTAATTGTTTGAGAGAATATTAAAAGGTATTTTCTGAGTCTTTAGAGTTTGTGCGTCTGTGTTTGTATTTCCTATAGTATAGTGAAAGAGCGCAACCAAGAGAGAATATATAGATTCAGAGGGATTAACAATTATTAGAGATATTTTATTACTATAATAAGGCAAATTCAAAGAGAGCGCTTCAAGAGGGAGTAGCTGTGGATAATAGCGCTTGTTAAGAATAGAAATATCCGGATAGTAGTGCTTGTTTTCTTATCTTTAACTCATCTCAACTTATAAACTTTCTAGTAAAATATTAGTGTTACACATTATTACACTGTCTTTAAAAAATAAGAGTGGCAGGCACATCTTTTTATAAATTAAAAAGGAGAACAAACCCATCTCGCATTGTGTCTACTGCTTAGTACTATAGAGCTGTCTACAACAATGCAGATTTTTGAGTTACCTTTTGAGATTTGGAATGTCTGGGAGGCATTATGAAACTGGCACATAACAAGAAAAAAGATTAAGAGGTAGAAGAAATAAGTAAAAAAGAATGTAAACATGCCTGGTCAAAATGTTGAAAATGTCAGGAAGGGTTGTGTGCCAAGGATTGATGGGTAGGTAGCGAGGAAAGTCAGTGTGTCACATGTGACAGGGATGTTTTGTGGCCAACATGTGGTTGTGAAAAAAATCGGGAAAAAGTGCTGATTTGAGGTCATAACTGACACCCATTTTTGAAATAAGTGACTTTTTTGCAAAATTTAAGTGCTGATTTGGTCTGAAATCCGCACTTGAGTTAAGTGCAGATTTGCCATAACTGACACCCCCTATTGGGTATTTTTCTAGAATTACACAGCAATATTGGGACTATGGGGATCTAGATGCTACTATTGGATAGCCCTGGTTTTTTTCTATATTTTATGTCTTGAGGACATTTTTCACAGCATAAGTATTTGGGTGATAATTTCTCACTTTTCATCTTTAAAAGATTGCTGTTGAATTTTATTTTTCATGTTTTATGGGCTAACCTTAATTCTTAGGGTTAAGTGCTTAGTACAATTTGAAAGAGCGGAAATTTCTCTATATTTTATGTCTAGATGTTTTTGTAGTGTAATTGTGTGTTTTATAGGTTTTGGTAGTTGTAGGTGAATTTTCTAAGTAGTTTGGGAGTTTTTGGTGGTTTTCTGGCTTCAGGTTAGTCAGGCCACCTCAGGCGGGCAGACCACCTGCCTCAATGCTAGAGAGCTGGAAGCGCTTCTAGGGAGGTTTTATGCAATTTGGTGGTCAGGAACGCTGGATTGACAGGTGTGCATGGGCTCTTGATTTGTAGTCTGTGTTTATATAGTGATTAAGACAGTTTGGGGCAACCTTAATTATCACTCAACCATCTGGAAGTGATATCCTAGTTCATCACTCAGTTTTCACTGTTGTTGGCCACAATTTAACTGTGTTTTGTTTCAAGTAAGTTCTTCATTTAACTTTACTTAGCAACTGCTTTCTCTGTTATAGTCTTGCAAGCTATAGCAAGTATCATTGCTGTCTCTGGTGTGGATTTGCAACCTACATCAAGTATCATTGCTATCTCTGGTGTGGACATTGGTCTACATTTCAGTTCCTTGGTTGGGTAGTCTGTCTGGAGACTACTTTCTTGACTGATCAAGCATTCAAGTGTGTTTGAAAAAGAGATTTTGTGGTGAAATGAAACAATTTACTGTAACAGGTAAATCTCACCCTATTTTTATAAAGGGACAGGGGTTTTTCTTCAGGTTATTTCCAACTCCCTTGGTCAAGTCCTATAGCTAGCACTATAAGATTTTCTACAATTTTTTTAAAGGTTTTAGTAGTTGTAGTAGATTTTTCTGAGTAGTTTAGGTATTTTTGGTGGTTTTTGGTGGTTTTCTGACTTCAGGGTAGTCCAGCTGGCTCAGGAAGTACTCCCAACATTGGGAAGACCACCTGCCTTGGTGCTAAAAGGCTGGGAAGCCTTCTAGAGGGGTTTTATGCAATTTGGTGGTCAAGAATGTCAAATTTGTTGGTGTGCATGGGCTCTTAGATAGTGGTCTGTGTGTACATAGTGAATAAGACAGTTTGGGGAAACTTTATTTATCATAAAACCATCAGGAGGTGATATCCTTGTTCCTCACTCTTTTTTCACTTTTTTTGGCCACAATTGGCTGTGTTTGTTTCAAGGTAAGTTCTTCATTTAACTTAACTTTGGCAACTGTTTTCTCTGGTGTAGCTTTGCAACCTACATCAAGTATTATTGCTGTCTCCTGTGTAACAAGAGCACAGTGTTTTTTTTCTGGTGTACATTTTTCTGAATTTCATGTTCTCTTTGTTCTGTAGTCTATCTAGGCTACTGTCTTGACTTGTAAATCAGTCAAGAAGTGTTTTTGAAGAAGTATTGTAAAAGTCTCTGATTTTCTGTAGCAAGTAAATCTCACCTGGTATTTCTCAAAGGAAAGGGGTTTTTCTCTCCAGTTTTACTCCAACTCCCTTGGTCAAGGCCTATAGCTAAAACTATAGGATTGTCTACAGTGTCATCCAAGGTATCCCCACAACTAAGTATTTCTTATGTTTAAAATAAAATAAACCTGATTTCATTAATCTTATAAGTTAAAATTATGGATATAATACTTATATATACGGTTATAATGCTTATATATATATATATATATATATACTACACTATTATATGACTTATAGTATTTTAAATAGATTATACACAGCCCCATAATAATTATAAAGATGCTAATTTAATCATATTATTCATGTTTTAAGCATTATAACATAATTATAGACATACATAAGCTTATACATGTGCATACACCTCATAATAAGTAAAATATGTATTTATATTATGTATATATAGGCCTATATGTGAATTTAACCCTTTAGGTAGCCTATAAGCTATATTTTTCTGCTTATCTTAGTTCATATGAACATATTCAATCACTCACCACACCTACAAAAGCATATAAACTATGTTCAGGTGCATATATCCATTTTGGACAACTCAATTTCCTTCCTATAATGGATTTTCACAAATTTATGAGTTGAAAGGTGGTTACTGAGTTAATTTAGATTCTTCCGGATGATATTGGGATCTTTGTAAGTTTATTTTGCTCCTTTGTGTGCTTTGGGTTTCATTTTATTCTTTTTTGATGAGTTATTTTACCTGTTTCTTTATGGTATCCTCTTTTATTGGTCTCTCTATTTATTTTATGAGTGTAAGATATCATTAATTGTGATGGAGGGTCTTGAAAGGGGGTCTGGGTGTTAAAACTTCTTGAATTAGACCCCTTGGGGAAGTAATGAGCTCTCACGGTTCTGTATTTCTCAGGTATAGCAGTGACATCATCTGGATTGAAGGTCTGTGCACTCCAGTAAATTTTGGTATAAGAAAAGATTGATTTGAAGGGTTATTGGTCATAATTTACTTACTACACACCAAATAAACACTATTAAATAATTATTACCATTTAAGAATTTATTTAAAAATCTTTATAAAATTAAATTATCTTTATATTAGCTATAGCTATATTTTATTAGCCTATTTTACACTAATAATCCATACCAATCCAAATATTGTGAGTTAACGATTGAGAAAAAAAATCTTATTAGTATTTTGCTGAGGTTAAATTTATAAACCATTTATTATTTAGTAGTGGGACCATTAATATTTACTATTATAACATACTTATTTACTAGCATACACTGAAAATTGAGACTCTTTACTAATTTATTACTAATTATTATTTGAGTATAACCTTAGGACATGATTTTTACTCTAGTAAAGCTCATATAACCAAATTATTTGGTTCTTCAGAACATTATTTGGCAATCATAACACAATTGTAGTGGAAAGGAACCCTTATAATAATTGAACTAATTTTTTTAATTTAAAATTAGGTATTTACAGTAGTTAATGTACCCAATATAAACACAATTTCACTTGGTATTTGGTCACTAGTATAACACAAATCGGAAATGGTATTTTGTTAAAGATTAGTAAGCTAATTACTTACCATTATAAAGGTATAGTTAAACTTGCACTATGAAATATAAGGGGTGGACATGCTAGCAAGTGCTCAACCTGAACTCAGATGGAACTCAAATGGAACTCAGATGGAACTCAGACTGAACTCATACTGAACCCATACTGAACTCTACTTGAACACCCACCTAAAACTGTTCTGCTGAGTGGTGTTCATCCCTGATTGTATGGTTCCTTTGTGAATAGCTCAATGTGTGTTCAATCTGTGGTGAGTTTGAGTCCAAGGTTGTGGACTCACTAGCAAGTCCACCACCCTTATTGTGTAGTGTTATTATTAAATTTTTAACAGATGTTTTTGAATTATTACTATATTTATTTAAGTAAATAAAATATGAACTCAGGGTAAGCTTCAGCTCTATAATTTGTCACCATGGGAAATCAGGGGGTGAACTGCTAGCAGTTCACTCTTTTCGAATCTTTCAGGAAGAGGTTGGGAAATTTTTGGGGAAATGTTTTGAAAGAATTAGGAAACTTTTTTTAAATTATATGAAAAAATTTTGAAAAAAAATTTGGCCCTAAATTGAGCCTCAATTTATCCCTTCTTGAGCAGAGCTTTGGATTTATGTTGAGCATCAGTTGGACCAAATTTGAGCAATAGTTGAGCCACAACACTTAACATACCATAATATTCAATTTTATATATAGATCCATTTAATGTTGGGAGGTCAGGTTTAAGATTAGTAGAAATATCTTAAATGACACATAGTATACTAGGTCTGGAATATTATTTCAATTATCAAATTTTTTTCCGCAAATATATAAAAAAGAATACCATTTAAGTCCTTTTTAAAAATTTATTAATAAAAATATAACTCTGTAAAAATATTTCCACATAATTTTAAATTTTCTAGACAAATGTTGATATTGAGCCCTTATCAATAGAAATTTCTCATTGTTACTTGGAATAAAAAATTATAAGACAATGTTCAAAAAATTTAATGTAGGAGAAAAAATATATATTTTTTTTATAAGGGGAAAAAATAGTAATGTATTTTTTTAAAAATTTTCACTATTAAAGAAACTAATTTTAATATATTGGCACAAAACTCAAGCTCTAAAATGATGCACTTTTTTAATAATTTATCTATATTTAGTTATTATTAAAGTGTGAGTCAACATTGATTATTAACATACATGAAAAATTCAATTTTGAATATTCATCCAATACTATTTGTATTCTCTACTTTATTCTCTTTCAAAACTTTGCTCTCACCCTCTCTTTCTTTAAACTACCACCATTGCCATAAAACTTATATAATTAAAATGTCAAATTTAAGATGCATTGGACAATTATCTTTAAATTTTAAACCTATTTTTCCAAAAGAAAGATCTGTATAGGATGAAGTATCCACTCCAGTTATTATTCAACAAGGAAGATCTTTAGTTCGTGTTTTTGGATTATTCAAAGAAGGAGAAGCAAAACCTATTGATGATCTTTCTAACAAACAGAGCAGCCAAATTGGACAACTACTTGGAGAAATTGGATCTGGATCTCAAATTTTAACTGAGGAAAGGGCTTTAAATCCCCAAATACCTTATTATTTTTGCTCTTACTTGGCTCTACTTTTAAACGGGCAGTAAAGATTTTGTGGCCTCCTTTTTTGTTTTACTGATTTTATTAGTCAGGCTAAAGAAGTATTTCTAAACGCTCAAATTGATTTGACACCGATTCCACACTACAATCCAACCGTCATCTTCAATATTCCTCATTCTTGTATTCACACAACTTCTGAAATTTCTGGGAAAAGGGATAATCAAATGGCAAATCTATCTGTACATGGTATCAAAACAACTCTGAAAACGCATCAGATTCAAGCTATCAATTTTATGATAGACAATGAAAATAGTTTATCCGAAAAGTTAGAAAACCTATGGAGGCATGCAGACAACAGCTGGCTGAGAGTAGGTTTTAATAATTATTTTGAAGAATTTCTTGAAGAAGAGTTATCCTCTTCAGGAATTGGTTCAATTTTAGCTGATGATATGGGCTTGGGAAAGACCCTCTTAACTCTTGGCCTAATTACTGAAACTCAAAGTGAAGCCAGAAGATTCCAACTCTTGGGTGGTGGACAAGAGAAAGATAGGACATCAGCAACTCTCATCAATTGCCCACTTACAACATTATCAAACTGGGTCAATGAAATAAGAATTCACTTTGAAGATAATGCATTACCTTTCAAGGTTCTTTATGGGAAGGATTTAAAGAAAATTAATTTTGAGGAGCTTCAGAACCAACTAGTTGTTTTGACTACCTATGAGACAGAAAGTCCATCCTCTTCAAAGAAAACTCCTCAACCTATTCTGCCAGTAACTCATAAACTCATTTGGTACAGAATATTTTTAGATGAGGCTCAGTAAGCATTCATTTGAATTACTAAAAATTTTGAACATAATATTATGAAAGCTGATGAAATGTTTAACATAAATTAAAAGTTTAATCAAGAATCCCCAGTTGCACAAGAATCAGAATATATCAGCCTTGGAGGCTGAGTATCAACTATGCTTGACAGGGACACCACTTCAGAACCAGACAACTGATCTTCAAAGCCTTATATCATTCCTCAGAATCCAAAGATGACAAGAAAAATGGTTGTGGATTAATTTTCTTATCAATGGGTTAAACAGAGGAAGCTCTAGCTCAATAAAATTGATAAATACTCTCATGAATATCATATGCCTGCGGAGGAATAAAGAAGCAATCTTATCACTTCCTAAAAAAATTGAGCAAGGAATATATGTAGAATAATCAGAACCTTGGAACTCAAAACTTACAAACCTTCAAGAATGTTGTAGAGAGTTCTAAAGTACTAAGCAGTAGACACAATGCAAGATGGGTTGTTTCTTCTTTTAAATTTCTAAAAAGAAGAGCCTTCCACTCTTATTTTTAAAGACAGTGCAATAGTGTGTAACACTAATGTGTGATTAGAAAGTTTATAAGTTGAGAACTGAGTTTTCAAAAGATCAGAAAAACAAGTATTACTATCTGGATATTTTTATTCTTAACAAGCGCTAATATCCACAGCTACTCCCTCTTGAAGCACTCTCTTTGAATATGCCTTATTATAGCAATAAAAAACTCTAATAATAGTTAATTCTTTGAATTCATATACTCTCAAACAATTGATTGCAGAAAATTCCAATATCTTTTACTTCAAAATTATTAACTACTTTTTTATGTTAACTAACTTTTTGTCAATTTGTCCTCACTTTTATTACTAGATGATATACCCTCTTTATATTTTTCCAGAGCTCTAAACACAGTTCCCTAGTGGATCTCCAGCGCTGACTCTAGCGCTACATTAGTAAAACAGTAACTAATCTATTAGTACACCACATACACGGCTTGTAACAACTACAGTCTCTAAATAATACCCTATCTTTACTAACACTAGTATTAACTTGTCTCACTCATTCTTGACACCTTGACATGCGCGCCCCTGAATGTACCTTTGTTTGTTTCAGCGCTACTTCCGAGTTTGACTCCTTCTAACGCTGATCCTAGTCGCTTTGGTTTTCAACTAGTTAATCTCCTATATCACCTGTTTGAGTAAGTTACCACACTAGCCGTGGTGCAGTATACTTTGCACTTGAGCCTTTCCTTAAGCCATAAGGCATTCCCTAGTGCGTAATACAGAATTATTGGAAAATACAAGTCCATATTGTTCAGCACTTGCAGTCCTAAATCAATAACACACAATTCCCCATTATGTGGCGCATACTGCTGCAAAATCCAAGTGCACAGACCCTGAATCCTCTTCCACACTTCTATTTCCCTTTGTCCTTGAAACACTAAAACACACATTATAGTTTAGCACTTCTTACTGCGCTATGAATCCCCTTTGTTCTTCCTGGACTATGCAAGTTTATTGGTCCAAAATCAAACTGCCTGCAAGGCGCATACCACATCCTCCCTCTACTTGCGACTGTCCCCAGGAGCCTATAAATATCCTGCGTCTCGCAGAGTCTTCTTCTTCCATCTTCTCTTATTCATTACAATCCTCATTTTTTTACCTTTATCAATTTCTCTCCTATAATGAATACTAGAAATACTGCCATTAATACCAAAAATACCGTCAATGTCATGGATGCTATCCGGCAGTTTGTGCGTACCCAGCCTGCTGCTGCTCCACCTGAGAGGCCAGTTACTACGCTTATGGGTGGGACAAGATGCACCCGCTGTATTGAGAATGGCATAACTCCCTGTCATTTCTCAAAAGCCTGCAGTGGCAATGTTTTCTTTACTGTAAGTCTTTTTTCTTCTTTTCTTTTCCTTCCTTTATCCTTATTACTAATCTTCTTCTTATTCTTCTTTTTTTTTAGTCATGCAATTACTGTAAACTACACAAGAAGAAATGTATTTACGATGTTTCGCCCACTGTTGCACACCTGGATCCCAATGCCTACACCTCAAATGTGATGAGTCAGTTGTCCATCAAGCGCCCTGCGCCCACCTCTTCAACTCCGCCTGGAAACAAGCAAGCCAAGGTTAATCACTGTGCACCTACACCTAGTAGTGTCACCTCCATTCCAAATTCTCTCTTTTCAGAGGAGAGTACAGTAATTTCTCTTTTTCTTTTTCTTTTTTTTAAACGCTAACATAAACTCTTTTCTCTCTTAGAATGCACCAGCCAGTCCTTACGCTGCATTTCCTCCGCCACCTAATACTCCCCTTTTCCTTCTCGCCTTGGAAGAAGATCCCGTCTGGGATACCGATCCAATTCCTGAATGCACTCTGCGCTCACCAACTCCTGACTGGACTACCCTTCAACCAGTCTTCGACGCTATCATCCCAGATGATTGACCAGCCAACGTCCCCCCTTACGAGGACAAAGAAGAAGAAGAGCCCGCCATGGCTCAAAACTGGGAATTTGCAGAGCATGTTTCCTGCGCACCATACAATGCAACTATGCGTCGTATGAACAATATGATAGTTGCTGTCAAAAAATTTCTCAAGGAGGTCCCAGTCTATACTTGGGCCAAGTATGACAATAGAAAACAGCTATTCACCACCTTGCAGCAAAACATGAAAGAGACTGTTTACGACTGGGCTTTCTGCGTCCCTATCTGCGATGATGCCAAATACTAAGAATCTTTGCTATATATTCCTTAAAAAATTGTATATAGTTTTTTAAAAAAATGTAATAATAATTTTTCTTTCTCCTTAATTCTGCTTGACCCTAAGTCCCTTGTGAGAACCCAACATCTGCAAGATGAGTTGCCCCAAAAAAATATCATCCTTTTTTCCAAACAGCGCACCTTACCACTAAGTGCCAATGAAAAGTGAAACAATAAACACAAAATAAATCTGAGATCGGCACTACTCCCTATAGCAGCAAATACATCCCCTGTGTCATATATGCATGCGTTCCCTTTAAATCTTCAGATCTTCTCGGTGTATGACTTTCCCTTGACTGCAAAAGATTCACCTTTCCTTAGGTCCCTCATTTTCTTTTCTTTGACAAAGATTCTTCCCATACATCTTAGAAACCATTCAGTGCTCATGTCAGTTATTGCGCAACTGACGTTTCTTCCATAATGCCATTATTAACCTATAAATAGCCCATCTAATAACCCGGATTACCTTCATCAAAACATCATGACTCAATATCGTACATTTCCCAAAGATCAAGTGTGCTCATTTTGTAAATGACGCAACTTTCATTGTACATTTTCTAGACCTTGGGGGTATGCCTCCTATAGACCTGCCTGTGACAACTGCTTTAGATAACACAAAACTTGCAATATCTCTCTGAACCATAATACTCCTCAGCCTACTGGCTATATCCACTTTCCTCCTAGTTCCACCAGTAGCGCCCCCATAATTACAACTACTACTCCCGCTATACCCAATTCTTCCACCAATAACAACATTCCTTATGAGTCGCCATTGCTTCCTACTTTTCCCAGGCGCAAAATATCTATCCAGCCTAGCACTGAGCCTTACTCCACTCCGAACTCTAATGCTTCCATGCACTCAGGCTCCACTACAGCTGCTCCTGACGCAATTACCATTTCTTTTCCATCAGCACGCCCAGAATATTTATTAGCAAGTAAGTACCCTTTATTTTACTTACGCTTCCTTTACCTGCTGAATCTTTTTTTTCAGGCTTCAAGGAATCCATCTCTCTGGGATGGGTTCCTATTCCTTTAACTTTTTTCCATTCCATGCAAATGTTTTCCAGACTTCATCTTATACATGATGCTATGTCTCTATCCTACTATAACGCACCAGCTTTTTCTGAAGCTGAACTTGAAGCCCGCTACAACCATATAGAAATGATAGGTCAACTAATGAACAAAATCAGTTCATCAACTATTCATGGATTCCCTGCCGATCCTCATTGTTTCTTCATGCCTGAAGACTGGAAAGGTAATCCTAATAGCTTCCATCCCAATACTGAATAGTCCACTAGCACCCTCCATATGAGCCTTCTCTGTCCATTATTCCTGTACATAGTCTTCATATATTTTTCTTGCTATGCCTTTAAATAATCACTTTAGACACGGCAATTTTTTAATACACCTTTTGTCCATACTACCTTTCTTCTAAATTTAGAGTGCCTACTTTTCTCCCTCTACTTTCTTTAAAAGACTGTAAACCCTAAAGAAAATCATAAAACTTTACCGCCTTTACTGCAATACAAAAATACACAATGTATATAAGAATAGAACTGTAGATCACCCCATCAATAAATCATTATTCCACTCCTGGTTAGTTAACCCATTTGCAAAATTCCCAATGACTTTTGCATTTACATGGTTAGTGCCTCCTTTAATCCAATTGCCTATCTCGTGATGTCTCCTTGAACGATGAAAATATAATATTTCATTTTCATCTGTGCCCTCATCTGAGAGCTTACGCCAGTTGCCTGTTCAGCCTTAGTGCACCTAACTTCCAGTTAGTGCCCTCTATCTGTCACAACTGTGTTGAAGCCTTGTGTGAGTTCTATTAGAAAAACCAAGCTTAACATAAATTGTTAGTTTAACCTCTTCCCGGAGGTCATTCTGGTAGTTTTTACTCATTCAGGAGGTCATCTTGTATCACTGGAACACCCCTTAGGAAGAACCTTTTGATCTGATCTGCAGCCACACGCCGCTTCCATTCAGTACCATCTAGTTCCTCCAGTAA
Organism: Hemileia vastatrix; assembly: GCA_030280995.1. Classification (NCBI taxonomy): domain Eukaryota; kingdom Fungi; phylum Basidiomycota; class Pucciniomycetes; order Pucciniales; family Zaghouaniaceae; genus Hemileia; species Hemileia vastatrix. The sequence continues at coordinate 2,176,869 of JASXTE010000020.1, forward strand.
GTAAGACCCCCCAGTTATCTGCTTTCTGATCTTATAAGGATTGTTCCATCTGTCAGCAAACATATTCCTTCATGGGATTTCTAAACTTCTATTATAAACCAAAACCAAATCTCCTGGATTCAATAGATTCCTTAACCTATGCGCTAAACACTCATCCCAATATTTAACTGACTTGTCACGGATCTGCATCATTCTATCATATGCCTTCTCCACAAACTTGTCCTTTCTTTCAAGCTGCACTACCCTAACTAGAATTAAATCTTCAGTTGAGTGCACTTGATCCCAGTCATATCCTAGAAAAGATCCAGCCTCTAGATCAATAGGTAATACCACCCTTTGACCAAACATAAGTTCATACGGTGAAAACCCTTTTTCCCTTTTAACTGAAATCCTGTCTGCAAACAAAACTAATGGCAAGTAGTTCTTCCACTTTGCCCCATTATTCCCACATGATTCAACTAGCGCATGCTTTATAGCTTGATGCCCTCTTTCTACCATCCCCTCTTCTTCAGGATAATATGGTGTGGAAACTTGTAGCCTCACACCAATACCCTTAACTACCTCTTGGAATTCTCCAGAAAATTCAGCGCCACCATCTACAGTCACCATCTTCATAACCCCGTACCTATAAACCCATTCTTTTTTCAAGAATTAGCTACATTACTTGCCTTAAGATTTACCAATGGCGCTGCTTTAACCCATCCTTATAGATCATCCCTGGCTACTACCAAGTATTTAAAGCGCCCTTCTTTTATATGAACTGCATCTAAACTGACCCTACCAAAAACAGTATATTTTCCCATTGCTCTACCTTTCTCTTTTGGCTTTCTGTAACTCCTGTGCTGACATTCAGGACAAGATATGACCCAATCTCTTACTTCATTCTTCATATTGGGCCACCAGAATCTATCCCTAACTCTGCGATACGTCTCCTCTTGACCTCTATGTCCTAAATTCTCATGTAACTCCCTGAGTATTGTTTCCTTTCTATTTAATATAAATATAACAAAATCCATAATCAAAGAAATTTAAAAGCTTAGGTATAATACATTCTACTGTAGTATTCCAAAGACACCTATGAAGTACTGCTTTACGTTGTAGGCAATCCTATAGTACTAGCTATAGGCCTTGACAAAGGGAGTTGGAGTAAAACCAGAAAGAAAAACCCCTGTCCCTTTAGAAAAACAAGTGATATTAACCTTCTACAGTAAATTGGTTCCTGTTTACCAAAAAGCCTCTTTTCCAAAAACTTGACTGCTTAATCAGCCAAGTAAGTAGTCCCCAGATAGACTAACAAACCAAAGATCTGAAATGCAGACCAATGTCCACACCAGAGAAAGCAATGATACTTGATGTAGGCTGCGAATCCACACCAGAGACAGCAATGATACTTGCTATAGCTTGCAAGACTAAAACAGGGAAAACAGTTGCTAGTGAAGTTAAATGAAGAACTTACTTGCAACAAGACACAGCCAAATTGTGGCCAACAACAGTTAAAACTGAGTGAGGAACAAGGATATCACCTCCCGATGGTTGTATGATAATAGATATTCCCCAAACTGTCCTATATTGTAAATACACATGGACCAACCCCTCTAAAATCCATGCACAGCAACACATTTGGCACCTGTACCAGCCAAATTGCATAAAAAGCCCTTCAGAAGCGCTCCCCAACCTCCTAAAACAGAGGCGCCCCCGTCTCCCTGAAACCAGAAATCCACTAAAAACATCAAATCTACTTAGAAAAATGCCCTACCACTACTAAAACCCTTAAAACACGAAATTAAGCTATGACAACATAGAGACATAAAACGTTGAGCCAAATTAGCCCTATCTAATGGTACTAAGCATTTAACCCTAAGACTTAAGGTTAGCCTGTAAAACTTGAAAAACAAAATTAAACAGCTATCTTTTAAAATGAAATATGAGGAAATGACCCCTTAAAACTTAAAATATGAAAAATGTCCACAAGACATGAATATAGAGAAAATCCGGGGCTATCAAATGGTAGTATCCACATACCTGCAGTCCAAATATTCACAGGATAATTCCAGAAAAATTCCCTATTCTTCAAACAATGTCAATTAAGACGTGCACAAGCAGCACCAAACTGCACAACAAAGGCCCCTGCCAATGTTGGAAGACCACATCCTCCCTATAATAGAGAATGTCCACGTTCTCCCATAAAACAACCACCATGTTCAGCTTTCTTTCCAAATCTGCTACTGACATGGGCCCCTGCCATTACTGCATTTACAATAACCTAATCTGCATCATCACACAACCAGCCCATCAATACAGAACGTCTTGTGATGTCTGCCACTCCAGAAAAAAGACCTGCCACAGACCTGGCCGTTATCCTCTGCAACACCTTCGCCTCCACCTCAACCAGGTCTATCTTCTACCAGCACCAAAAGATCTAGGCCATCCATCCTGATACACAGAATCATCAAAAAGCTACACCCTTCCCAGAAGAGTGCCACAACCCGTAAAACAACAAGTTCCACCCTCCCTGGTCCATCTGATGGTAAGGAACTTTCATTTCTTCCTTCAACTTTAAAACTGATGACTTCTCAGTTCCTCCATCTTCTGACAGTGATGATAAAAATGTAGGATCCATTGCACCACCAACACCAAACCACTTGCCCACAATTAAGGTCAAGTTCCATCAAAACACATCACAACAGAAGCAACTTCTGCTTCACTACTTCCAATCCACTCCTTCTAGAGATCCACAGGACATCGAGAAAAGAAGGCACCTCATACATCAGTTCAAAGCTAATTCTGAACACTTCATTTCCTCTCTTGATTCCCTCTTTAATTCCACTAGTACTTGATCCTGATTTAGAAAAGAAAAATTTACCACACCCTCTATAGGATGTAACAACAAACAACCCTCAGTTTTAAGTATTGGGGGACCATCCTCATTTTATAGTCTTGGGGGACTCAAAAACCCTCAGTTTATAGTCTTGGGGGACTCAAAACCTAAATCATCAATCCAGAACCAGAGATCAGCCACATTAAGACACAGAGAAAAAAACTAACATTCTGGGGTAATTGTGAATAGAGCTACCAGCCCATAAATTACCCCCAAACTTTCCTTTGCTAAATTCAGAGGCTCCCCCTGTTGATACCCTCCACCAATCTTTCAAACCAACTCCAACAACAAAACCCATTCCTCAGTTTATAGTGTTTGGGGACTAAACCATCAACAATCCTCAGTTTAAAGTCCTGGGAGACTAACACAGTGTTCAGCTTAAAGTCTTGACGGACTTAAATTTGCATAGAAAGAACCCAGTCAATTTTATGCAGAATACAGCCACTGCCGGACCACTGAACTTCCACCTTTCACTTCATCATCTACCCAACCACTGACAAAACCTTCATCTTATCTCTTCACCACATATCATGGCCAAATCTCATATTGTTGACCCTTATAGCTTTCCTTGTTTCACTGCTCCCAAGGACTATGCCTGCCAGAAGTGCATCCATATGTGCAGACATTGCACATTCACTCTTCCAGCTCCTGATGCCAAATTCTACAACAAGGCCTGTGACTCTTGCTACTCCCGGAAGAAGAAATGTGACAGAGACGCAAACTACCCTATTCCTCCTCCTTCACCTTCTCATAAATACCTTTCAAGATCCCCTACCAGATCCCCAGAGCTTGGTCCATCCTCTTCCCATTTATCTTCAGCACCTTCCAGAAGATCAGGCAACTCAGCTTCCAGAACTCTTCCCAAAAGACCAGCCTTAGCTCCCCAAGAAGCAGCTTTTATCTCTGCTAATCCAGCTTCAAAAGCTTCAAAATCGGCTCCTAGGCTGCTAGACCGCTTCCAGGCGGCCTGGCCGCCTCACTATACAGTGTAACTCCGGCTCGAAGCTTCCAAAAACAACCAGAAAACAACCAAATTCCTCCAAACAACAAAAATAACTCTAAGCAACCACCTCCCACTGCTCCCAGAGCAATGCAGCCAACCTTTCCAAGGTCAAAAAATAACAAATTTTCCCAAAATTCTAAGAGACCTGCTAGAGGACTTCAGGAAGGCACCAGAGCCCCCAACACAGCACCAAAGCAAAATCTTCACCCCCGGTTAAGGAAAAGAAACTACACCTCTCCTCTGTCGGCCAACTATTCTTCTGAAACTTCCATTCCTTCAAGAGCTCCATCCAGAAGAGATCAATCCTCTTTCAGATCACCCTCTCCTACTCCATCCTAGAAAAACCCTTGTACTCCACCACCAGCACCTCACCCAGCTGAAACCAACCAAAATATTAACAACAACATCAGCAGCCCTGCTGCTCAGACTAGGCCCCAGGAGCATCAGCCTCCTAGTTCACCTTCTCAAAACCTTTCAGAGGAAGACCAAGAGAATCCATATCTTTCACTGATTGATTTCCAAAATATCACCCTTTCAAAATCTTCAGAAGTCCTAATCCCAGCCGCCTGCAAATTTGATGAGCTCCCAATCTGTAAGTACCAAATTAATTCATCCCGTTTCTTCAGCAACAAAAATTAATTACTGATCCATTTCTTCTTGTCTAGTTAGTACCCCTCCCCCTGAATCTACTATTGGAGTTGGCCAACCTCTTGAAACTTCCTTAACCTTGGATTATGGAGACATGAAGCAACACCTCAGCACCATGTGTTCTAACATGCTGAAAGCCTTTGCCCTCCATGGATCTTTGAATGACTTTGAGAAATCCCTGATAAAGCGTCTGTTGGACGACCACTGGAAGATGTCTAGGATCATGAATCACACCTTCCAGCACTCCAATGCTGCATCTTCTTTTTCCTCCTCTAAAATTCCTTCTAATACACTTCCTGCCCATTACAACCTGTACCATATTTCCAGCAGGCTCCACTTCAAAGAGCACCACGCTTCCCACCATCCAAAAAAAAGCAAAAACGCCAACACAATACAGACCAGCCTCCAGAAGCTTCATCATCCAGGCAATGAGCTCCCACAACACAATGACAAATTAAGAAAAACAAGTAATAATAATAATAAAAAACAATAACAAAAAAATAATTTCAGAATTTTTTTTTAAACTTATCTTTTTACTAAACTACTAATCCTAAGAAAATTTGAAAATAAAAAAAATTAAAAAATAAAAATAAAATAATATGAACTAAATAATTATAATAAATGGTGTCCCCCAGCCAATTGATGAGCTGATCCCCTGATACCTTACCCACATCCAAGTGCACCTTGATGTGGATAAACAAAAAAATATTTTATATGATTAACAATAAAAAATTTAGAAATTAAAGAAAATAACAACAATAAAAATAGAAATGAAACACAGAAATAAATGAAATAATTGAAAAATAATAATAAAAAATAAAATAGCATTTCCTGGCTAATTGATGAGCCTTTCCCCACCAATGCTTGTTCACATCCAGGTGACCCTGATGTGATAACACCCTATCTTTTTGATTTTATAATTTTAAACAAACCCCATAGAAAAATTAAAAGAAAAAAAAGAGAAAAAAAAAGAAAAGAATCTAAAACTACTATCTAGCAAAAAAAAACTAAAAATCAAAGACAGTCCAGCTCCATAGATGGTACAGATTCAGAGAAGTTCCAGTAAGAGAAAGTCCCGTCTATAGAAATGATCACTGGTTGGGCTCCCTCCAATAAGTAAAAATGATGGGAGATCACCAGTGATCCACCACCAATCCAGAAGCACCAAAAGACTGCCAAGGCATTCCAGTTTAAAGTCATAGAGGACTAGAAACCTGAATAATAACCACAGAACTAGAATTCAACTAGGACAACCAAAAACACTTGAGAAAGACATTCTGGGGTAACTGTTTTACAGAGCAGCCAGCTCATCAGTTACCCCCACACTTGCCAAAATAAAATCTAGAAGCCCCCCTGGGTACCTTCTAACTAACAAAACACACCATCCAACACAATAAACCATAACCAATATAAGTGAAGGGTATGGCACTTGAAGACCAAAAGAATTTCCAGTTTAAAGTCATAGAGGACTAAAACCTGTGAAAAGAAACCAATACTAGGGTTCAACCAAATTAAGAGAAGGGGTTGGAAACAGAAAATCTGGTGTAACTGTTGATAGAGCAGACAGCCCATCAGTCACCCCCACACTTACTAAGGCAAAATCTAGAGGCTCCGCCAATGGGTACCCTCTAAAAAAAGCTTCCAACAAACAGATGCATAGCATCACCACAAAAAAACCAAAACTAAAGAATGGTCCTTAGTTTATCCTCATTTTGGAGTCAATATTCTTCATGTCTTGTGCCTCTGGGATAGAACCTCTTCACCTGATCTGCAGCCACTCTCTTCTTTAAGACTGCATAATCCATCCCTTCCAAAACATAAGAACATCCAGACACCTGAGATCTGACTCTGTAAGGCCAATTCCATGTGTCAGTAAACATCATTCCCCACTGACTCTCCAAGCTTCTATTATAAACCAAAACCAAACAACCAGGTTTCAGGGACTCCTGAGTCTATGAGCCAACTTCTTATCCCAGTATCTGACTGATTGTTTCCTTATCTTCATCATTCTAGAGTATGCCTTCTCCTGAAATTCCTCTCCACATTTCAACTGTTGCATCCTGGCACAGAGCAAATCTTCTGTTGAGTGCACATCATCCCAATAAATTCAAAGATAACACCACGCAATATAGGGGGAGGACTTGCTAGCAAGTCCGCAACTTGAAGTCAGATGGAAATCAGATGGAACTCAGACTGAAGTAATACTGAACTTTCACTTGAAGTATCACACAAATAACAATGGATCTATATTGAAAACATAGTGAAAGTGTGAGGATAACTGAATGGAAGCCAGAAAAAATCATTCCATGAGTCTACTCAATGCAAAGTATTTTTTGAAACAGCTTATTAAAATAATACTTTATTAAATTAATTTGATCAATAAAAATTGATTGACAATATTGCAATTCTTAAATACAATAATTTTATTAAAAAATTTCAGATTACATATAAAAAAAATCAGTGACTTTTTCTATTACTTACAACTGTTTTTACAGAATTGAAAACTATGTTTCAGCTAATATTTTATGGAAGTGAACTCTGTTCTTCGCCCGAAGAACAGAGTTCATCCTCCTATTTTCACACTCTGTTTGCACCAATCTCCATCCCTTTCAATTCTATCGACACATGCTTGTCTTCCCTTCCCATGCCTTTCGCTATCCTCCCAGCCCCATTGTATGCCATCCTCTTTTGATCCCCATTTCACCCCTCTCAACCTCTCCCAGACCCTTTTCTTCATTTAAAATGCCTCGGAACCCTTAATCTTCCCTTCCAACTCTTTCCCAACCTTTTCGCTACCCCATACACCCTTCCTCACCCCTCTCTCCAGCCTTTCCAGCCCTTGTAGCCCCATTTGTGTTCACATGAGCTTCAAGGTGTGTTCAAAGTAAATTCAATACTTCTTCATGATGGTTTCATCACTTCCTCAATGTGTGCTCAAAAAGATATGAATTAGGGTTCAAGGTTGCGGACTTGCTAGCAAGTCCACCCCCCATATTGCGTGGTGTAAGAGACAGCTTTCAAGTCCACTGGTAGAACCGCTTTCTGACCAAACATTCATTCATAAGGAAAATAGTCAGTTGTCCTCTTCACAGTGAACCTATCAGCAAATAACACCAAGGGTAAATAATGCCTCCACTTTTCAGCACTATCTCCACACCTTTTCACCAAAGCATTCTTGATAACCTGATGGCCTCTTTCAGCCATGCCTTAAGCTTCAGGATAATACAGTGTTTCTACTCTAACTTTAGAACTAACACTAGCCACAGCTTCTTTAAATTCAGCCCCAAACTCTCGCCCACCATCAACAGTCACCAACTTCATCAACCCATATCTATATACCCACTCTTTCTTCAGAAATTCTGCCACATTCTTGGCAGTCAAATTAACAAGAGGAACTGCCTCAACCCAACTTGACAAATAATCCCTAGCAACAATCAAGTATTTATACCTTCCCTCTTTAATATGGACAGCATCCAGACTGACTCTTCCAAACACAGTTGCTTCACCAGTAGCATGGCCAACCTGTTTAGGTTTCAAATGACTTCTTCTTTTAAATTCTTCACAAGATTTCACCCAATCCTGCACAGCCAGCTTCATACCTGGCCTCCAAAATCTGTCTGCTACTCTTCAAAAAGTCTCCCCAAAGCCTCGATGACCAAGGTCTTCATGCAAAGACTTCAACACAACTTCTTGACCCTTCCTCTGCGTCACCACAACTTGAGGATTAGGACTTCTCCTCCTCATCAGCCTTCTTCCTGAGACATAGAAGCCAGGACTCTTCTTCTTGACTTCCAGCCAAGTATCATCATCACAACTATCAGGCCTCTCCAAGGTCAACAGTTATTCCACCATAGTAAAATAAAACCAAGAATGACCCCAGGTCTCATCTTCAAAATCCAACAAAACAACATCCAAGGGTACAACCCTGTCATCAAAATCACCAGTGTAAACATGAGCAAATTTTTCAGCCCAACACGGGAACCAATCTTTAAATTTTGGTACATCCTCCTTCTTCCACTGAATCTTATGAGAATCCAGTTCACCAACAAAGACACCATTCTCCAATATCAAGCTGTCTCAAACAACAACTCCATCTTCATCAACAAAAACATTCTGATCACCAGAATCAAGATCAGATCCAGCCAGTTTAACCTCTTGGGGGAAGTCAAAACAATCACCCAGTTTAACCTCATGGGGGAGGAAAGAAAAATCTTCAGCATCCTTTGTGCTGGCCCTAACCACTGGAACATCTTCATCAAACTCTTCCAAATCAGAATCCTCATCTGTAGATGGCCTCCTTGATAATCCATCAGGCATCGTAAAAGTTTTTCCTGGTTTGTTTACCAGGTCAAAAGAAAATTTTTGAATAAATGCCACCCACCTAGTCATTGGAGCATTAGGAAGACTAGGTGTGTTGATCATCTGAACCAGAGATTTCACATCCACCTGCAGCTCAAAATTCTGCCCCCACAAAACAGTTTGTAGCTTCTTCAAGATTTTTGCTACACCACAAAATTCCAACATAGGCTGATAATACCTAGATTCCACCTTGTTAAACACCACAGACTCATACCTTACTGATCTGACCCTCCCAGTTTTATCTTCCTTAGACAAAAAAGCGCCAGCAGCAATATAGCTTGAGGAAACTGCCAGATAAATTTTTCCAGCATCAAAACCATAATCCAACTTGTGAAGAACAATATCTTCACCAAACACCTTCTTCAACTTCTGAAAAGCCTCTTCACACTCTTCAGTCCATTCCCAATCTGCATTTTTTCTGGTCAACCTCCTTAAAGTTGAAGCCAACAAAGAAAAATCCTGACATATACACACACACCCAAAAATCCACTGACTTCAGTAGTATTTTTAGGCCTTGGCCATGACTGAATTTTATTAATCTTTTTCTTTACCATAATCCTTCCTTCTTTACATACCAAATGACCCAGAGGTTTCAAAGCAGGAACACAACAACAGAATTTTGACCCAGAAATGGTCAAACCAGCTTCTTCAATCCTAAACAAAACTCTCTCTAGAGTAATTGCATATTCCCAAACAAACCTCCTTATACCAGGATTCTCTTTCAGAACCTCATCACCATAATCAGTGGATGTTCCTTTAATTCCACCATCATCAATGAAAATACCAGCATGAATAAGGACCTCATCATACAAAATCCAAGCCATCTGTGCTTGATAAACCGCCACTGAATTAGTTGCTCCTTGAGGCAACCTAGTGAGATGAAATTTTCCCAAAGGAGTCTCAAAAGTAGTGAGAGGCCTTGAATCTGTATGGAGTTCCCTTTCATCATAACCACCCATATTATCACTACATCCATAACACTCCCTTCCAGCAAAAGCTTCAATAAAATCCTCTGCACTTGGTGGCATACCAACATCCTAGATTGTGACTCTTTTCAAGGCTCTAAGATCATGAACCACCCTCAACTTTCAATTCTGCTTCTTTACACAGAAAACCGCACTTGAGTAACTGGATGTTGATTGTTCATATAACCCAAGCCTGACTCTTTTCCTAAAAATCTCAACAAAATCCTCTCTGATAGCAGCTGAAACCAGAATAGGTTTTATTTTCCACAGTTCATACCAAACCACAGGAATCAAGTAAGGTTTCCCATAAGAGTGTTTCAATACACCTCTTTCCTCCTCAGAAAATGCCACAGCCTTTTCCCTTAGCACAATAACGTGCAACAACAACTTCTTTTCTTCTTCAGACAACCACCCATCAGGACCAAAATTAACAACTTTCAAACTTTCCACTGTCACCCTAGCCGTCTCTAAAAAATCTGGAGGATTCTTCACCAAAGGAGTACAGTACGGATCTCTTGACAAAGGAGGTCTCTTCAAAGGCGGATTCAAACCCACAAGCATAGGCTCATTGACAGGCCTAATCTTCTGCGCCACCTTCTTATACTTTGTGGCTCCACCTTCAACTTGAGGGATCTTCAGGAAATCTTCATCACCAGACCTGGAACAAAAACCAAGGGTTTCCCCATTTCTCACATGTGTGGCCCAGGTAATGTTTTTGAAAGGTGTAGAAGAAACCCTAGCAGTGCACAATTGGGAGGACTTACTTTTAGACCCCAATCTCACCACTCAAAAACTTTTCCGCAACCCCAAATCTTCATCTTCACTTTAATCTCCCAAATCTTCAAATCTTGATTCTTCTTCAGAATCCACTCTTCTTAAATAGTGCAGTTTATCCTCTTGCTGGAGGCCCAAAAATTGATCTTGATGATCTTATTTATTCATTATCTTTAGATTTTTTTCTAGATTTTCTTGAATTTACTTGAAATTTTTTTCTTCTTTTCTTGAGTTTTCTTCTGAACTACAAAAATAACCAGGGGTTTCCCCAATGCTCACAAATGTGGCCCATGTAATGTTTTTGAAAGGTTTTGAAGAGACCCTAGCAGTGCACAATTGGGATAACTTACTTTTAGATCCCAATCTCACCACTCCAAAACTTTTCCGTATATCTTTCAATAAAGATATATAACCAATCTTCTTTTTTGAACTTGAGTTAAAAATAATTGAAAATATTGAGAGAGAAAAGAGACTTGATAAAAAACTTGAAGAATACTTGCAGAGAAGAGAAACATTAAAAAGAGGCGTTTGAAAATCCACTTGGTATATCTCCAAGGGAGCTGTCCTACTACAACCTGGGATTTCCTCATCTTGGGGAGAGGTTGTAGCACTAGGGTGATCAGCCCTTATCACTCTAAAAAAGACAGACTATCACTAGAGCCTGAGCCACACTCCAAATAACCAGAGGCAGCACCCACATCTCTTCTTCTCCTACAACAATCTATGCATTGACACATGGATGACAAACCAGACCTGGTTTCCCAACCATCACCTCCAGGAGATTACAACCTCATATGAATCCTTCTCTCATCTTCACCAGTCAACTCCAAAATGATCCCCATGTCAAACTGATAACCAATTCTTGCCTGAAAATCCATCAAGAATGGTCCACCCAAAACAGCTTTAACTGTTCCTTAAAAAATATAAAAATTAACCTTCCCTGAGTCTCCACCAACATCTAACTTCACAAACTCGGAAGTTCCAACCAATTCAGTGACTTGGCCACCAATACCAGTTTTTATGGGGAGGCCCAGATGAGCAGCCTCAAACAAAGAAATCAGGTTAATCTGAGAACCTGAATCTACCAAAGCCCTAGCCTCCCTGACATTCAGAGTGACGTTGACATATCCCAGAGGAGAAGAAGAATGACTTACCAACCCTTCTCCAAACTTTTCAGCAGAATCACATATGTATTCCACTTCCCCAGAAGATACTCTCCTCCTTGTCAACAACCTTTTTTGTCCATCAGCCAACCCAGGACTGATAGCATACAATTACCCACAAGAAAGGGAAACCTGACCCTGATTCATCCATTCCAGAACAGAGTTCATAACATTGGATTGACCAGAAACTACTGGCCTCTCAAAGTGAGCCCTTGGCTTCACCACCTTGGTCCTAGAAGATTCTTGAGGACCAGCACTGTCAGCCTAAATCTCCTTAGGACTGAGTATTTCTTATACTTAAAATAAGATAACCTTAAGTAGATTAATCTTATATCTTAAAAATAAGGTTAAAATAATAATATATATTATTTTATTATATATATATAATTATTATTCTATTAAATAACTTATAATAGTTTAAATATCTTATCCATGGCCTAATAATACTTATTAAGGTGTTAATGGAGTCATAATATACTTATCTTAAGTTATATGAAGTAATTATTGACATACATAAGCTTATATGTATACATAAATCTCATATTCAGTGAAATATGCAGTATATTATGTATATTTAGGTATATAAGTGGGTTTTAGCCCCTTAATAGCCTATAACCTTTGTTTTTCTGCTTATTTTAGGTCATATGGACGAAATCAGTGGACTCACAACGCCTAAAGAAGCATAGACACCTATATCAGGTGCATACACCCAGTTTGGACAACTAAAATTACTTCCATGGATGGTTATTCACGGATTTATGGGTTGGAAGGATGTTTCTGGGTTAATGTGGATGCTTGGGGATGTTATTGGGGGCTTGGACAGTTTATTTTTTTCATTTATATGCTTTTAGTTTCATTAAATCTCTTTTTGATTGTTTATTTTACCTGTTTCTTTATGGTATCCGCTTTTATCTGGATTTTTCTATTTATGGTATGGATCAGTGTTATTATTAATAGTGATGGAGGGTCCTTACTGGAGGTCTGGGTGTTGAAACTGCTTGAAGTGGACGCCATGGGGAGGTGATGGGCCCTCACAGTGCTGTAATTGCCGGGGATAGCAGTGACATCATCTGGATTGAAGGTCTGTGCACTCCAGTGAATTTGGATATAAGTAAGGAGGGATTTTGATGGTTATTTATCATCATTCAATTACTACAACTCTATCAAACACTACTATACAATTATTAACCCTTAGAAGTATATTATAAAGCCACTATAAATTGATTTTATCTTTATATAAAGCTATAACTATATTTTATTTATCTATTTTCCACCACTAGCACGCATTTAAATCCAAGTATTGTCAGTTTGACTTGAGCATAACTATTTTATTAGTCTTCCTCTCAGGTTTAATCACTAAATTATTTATCAATAAGTAGTAGGACCATAAATAAACACTATTATATCATACTTATATACTAGACTATACTGAATTTACCATCAACAGGAACCAAACCAGATCCCTCACCAGACCCTCTAACTCCAGCAGGCTTTGGCAATGAAGCCAAAGGGACATCCTCCTCAGAGTCAGAATCAACATCCATGGGCATTGGCTCCCCATTCATGTCCAGGGCACCAAAACTAGGGGGGCGCATGTCTGTCATACCATTCTGCATCTTGTACAGCTCCTCTTTGCTGTACTTCTTCCTAGCTGCACTCAGCTTAGGATCCACCTTTGAATCCTTAGGCTTTGGTTGTGCCTGACAACTACTCTTAGGCCTTCCCACCTTTACGGCTTCCACATCATAAAAACCAGCCAAGCATTCACAACTTGACTGTCCACCACAAGAATACAACTCTAAACCACCAAAGAAAGTAGAAAAAGAGACCCTATTGGCCTCCTTCACCTTTCCCTTGACATCATCCTCTTCTTTACCAGAAGACTTCCCCTGATCAGGAATCTCCTCAATCCTTGGCCTCCTTTGATTGAGACCACCCCTACGAGCCTGCCCCTCACTGGGCTTCACAAATGAACCATCAGGGAACTTGAAAACCCTGCCATCAAATTCCACCTTTCCATCAGACACATCCCTGTTCAGAGCCCAACAATCATTGGACTTTTGCCCCCTCCAACTGCAATAAGAACAGACACAAGGATCCCTCCTACCAGCCCTCCTTTCAAAATATCTAGGCTGAGAAGGAGCCTTGTTGATCTTCTTAGCCTCCTGAACAAAAATATGAAGCTTTTTTGTCATATCAGCCAAATGTTCCACAACTGGTTCCCTCTCCTGTTTGGGAACCTGCACCAAATTCTTCTCTTCCCTATTTAATCTAACCTCCTCTTCAGCCAGAGCCTCACTAACTCTGCTGACATATTTGGCACACCCCTCCTGATAGGTGTCCACAGCCAATAACTTCAAATGGGCCTCCACTGCCTCCTTAACTGTTTCCAAGGCAGGCAACTTATGGTCCCCATTAGAAAGAGTCTTCATCAATTCCTTCCTTGACAGCTCCTTCAATGCATCCATCCTGACATCTCTAGCCAGGGCAGACCAAAAAACATCCTTGGCAGCATTTTCATGTGCCAGCTCCTCCACTTCCACTAAATATTCCACCACAGGATCAAACTTCAGAAAATACTTCCTTTAACTATGCAAGTTACCAAAACCACCAAAAGATTTCCATTCACTGACAACCTTGTTCAGATCCACCATAGTGAACCTGACACCCCATCTGTCCACCATCTCCCTACACAGCAACTTCCAATCCCTCTTCTTGTAGCCAGGCATTGCCACAACATCCTTCTCCAGTGCCCTATCACCAATGAAGAAGATAATTTGCTTCACCATGTCCAGGTAAGAAGCACCATCCACACCAGCAGCAGCTTCATACTTCTCCAGAAACCACTTCACATCTTCACCATTAAACTTGGTACCATCCCAAGTTTTAATCCTAACACACTCCTAACCATCACATTAGGAGGACCGTCCCCCCCACTGACAGTCACCACAGGAATAGAATAACCAGAAGCTATTCTTCCAGTCCAAAACACAGAAAAAGTTAATCACAGGCAACAGAGATTCCAAAGAACTAGCAGGCTCTTTACCCCACGTTGGGCACCAGAAATGTAGACAATCCTATAGTACTAGCTATAGGCCTTGACCAAGGAAATTGGAGTAAAACCAGAAATAAAAACCCCTGTCCCTTTAGAAAAACAAGTTAGATTTACCTGTTACAGTAAATAGGTTCCTGTTTACAAAAAAGCCTCTTTTCCAAACACTTGACTGCTTGATCAGCCAAGAAAGTACTCCCCAGATAGACTGCCAGAACAAAGAACTGAAATGCAGACCAATGTCCACACCAGAGAAAGCAATGATACTTGATGTAGGCTGCAAATCCACACCAGAGACAGCAATGATACTTGCTATAGCTTGCAAGACTATAACAGGGAAAACAGTTGCTAGTGAAGTTAAATGAAGAACTTACTTGCAACAAGACACAGCCAAATTGTGGCCAACAACAGTGAAAACTGAGTGAGGAACAAGGATATCACCTCCTGATGATTGTATGATAATAGATATTCCCCAAACTGTCTTATATTGTAAATACAAACGGACCACCCCCTCTAAAATCCATGCACAGCAACACATTTGGCACCTGTACCACCCAAATTGCATAAAAAGCCCTTCAGAAGCGCTCCCCAACCTCCTAAAACAGAGGGGGCCGGGCCCCCTGAAGGGGCCCCGCATCCCTGAAGCCAGAAATCCACTAAGAACATCAAATCTACTTAGAAAAATGCACTACCAGTACTAAAACTCTTAAAACACAAAATTAAGCTATGACAACATTGAGACATAGAACGTTGAGCCAAATTAGCCCTATCTAATGGTACTAAGCATTTAACCATAAGACTTAAGGTTAGCCTGTAAAACGCAAAAAACGAAATTAAACAGCTATCTTTTAAAATGAAATATGAGGCAATGACCCCTTAAAACTTAGAATATGAAAAATGTCCACAAGACATGAAATATAGAGAAAATCCGGGGTATCCAATTGTAGTACTCACATACCCGCAGTCCAAATATTCATGGAATAAATCCCAAAAAATGCCCTATTCTTCAAACAATGTCAATTAAGACATGCACAACAAAGGTCCCTGCCAATTTCAGAAGACCAATACATATTCCTTCTTTTTGGACTGAATGGTCACTATCCGGCTTCGTCTCATCCTGGGAGATAGTAACACCTAAAATGCCAGTCCCTAATGAAAATGTTGGCGCCTTCCTGGCGGTTGCCCTATCTCATCATCTGAGACTTCCTCATAAAACTCTCTTTCTTTCTCTAATTGAGAAGCTCCAGAGCACTTAGTTTCCCAGCCACCATCCTTAGGAGCTACTAAGACTGCTGTTACTGGAATACCATTATCACCCATAATCCTTATTCCAATATTGTTATCTAAACAATAATCGATTTTTGCAGGATAATCCACTAAAAATGGTATGCCTAAAACTGGTTTAACTACACCCATTGGAACATAAAAGTGTATATCCCTTGTCACTCCCGCAACCCTAGTGCTTACGTACTCTGCTACACCTATAACAGGTAACCTACCTCCACCAATTCCTGAAACGGTATCCTCACCATCTTTAACAGGAAGACCTAACTCCACCGCATCATCTACTGACACCACGTTGATTTGTGAACCTGTATCCACTAACCCTCTAATTTTCTTACCATTACAGTGATTGTTAAATACCCTAAGGGTGCTGCCTAATGTGGTGCCCTAGGTAATCCAACTACTGGCTAAAATGACAGCTCTCCATCATAAAACTCAGCGCAATTAGAAACCCTTTGCTTCCTGAACTTATCCACAATTCCGTTTGCTACATCTAGCACTACTGCTGTCAGCACCCCCAATGGAACAGAAAATGTAGTCTTCAAACATTGCACAACTAGATCCTCAACTTCCTTAGGAAAATCTGAGTGAACTGGGTGCTGCATCCTCCATTTTGGTTGAGTCGTCTTTGTACCAGCCTTTGCCCTTCCAGGTTGATTCTTTGGAGTACTGTGCCTCGTCTCTGGCATTCCTTCAACAGGTACCGCTCTTTGCTGCACTACCTCTGACTCCTCCATCATCATTGTTTGATCTTCTACCTGATGATCCACACCATAATCATCTGGTTCCATACCATCCGTTTCAACATCCTCCATAGGAGCAGGTGTATTCTCTCTAGTAGTATACCCTACTTCATCCATATCCTCTGGATTCGCATACCTAGTTCCAGCTCTTCTCGGCCTACTAATTGTAGGTGGGGCCATTTTCTTGAGCCTCACTGCAAGCATCTCCAAACGTGCTGCAGTAAGTGGCGCTTCAATGGCTCCTTTTTTACTTTAAAATCCAATACTGCGCAAGTAACTGAAAAATTGACTGACTTCGCATCCTTGCCTTTCTTATCTGCTTCAGGCTCCTTTCCCTTACTTGACCTGCCCTCCATAGACTTTTTATTAAAATGATCAATGACCATGGCTCACATCCCTTGATACTTGTCTTTGACAAGCTTAGTCCCATCTTACAACATTAGTGTAGTTCCATCCTCATAAACTACCCTCTCTTCTTTATCTTTTTGAAGCACATTACACCTCATCCTAGTATGTCACTCTTTATTACAATAGTAACATACCATAGTAGCAAAGCGCAATGGTTGAGCAGAACTCTTGGGCCTAAACAATTCTTTTGCTTTAGCCGCTTCATTTATTTTTTTCTCCAGCTAGTCAATCCTTTCAATAACTGAATCCGGCTCCTTAGTGAAAAGTTTTACTTTAGGAGACAACATTTGAGGAGGAGATTGCACACCAGACGCATCTTTGTCCATCTCCTCGTTATCAAAAGCAACTCTAGCTGCACAATGCTCAACTTGGCACAGCTTCATTTCCACTTCCACTTCCATTTCTACTTCTTCTAATCCACGGTACTTATAATTACCGTCCCTCTTCTTGACTAGCTTTCCTTCATTATCCAAGCACCTCTTTTCCCAGTCTTCCACTTCTGGCGCTAGTGCTTCACAAAACCAAGGTAAAGATGCATTAGCATCACAAAAATCTTCATTACGAACTACATATTCCACCATTCGATAAAAATCCTCTCTAAAACATTTAAATTTCCTAGGGTCTCGCACACCCCCTTTAGCTTTAACCCTTTTTACCAAGACATCCAGATCCATTATTGTATACTTAGTTTCCTTGGTAACTTTTGGCCATCTCTTGAGCATATTTTCTTTTAGCGCTGAACAATTTCACTATTCATTCCCCTTTAAATCCTCTAAATCGTCTTTTCACTCATTAGAGACAAAGAAGAGCACTTGACGCACCATATCATACTTGGTTGCTCCATGCACTTATGCTTCTTTCTCAAACCTTCGTAAGAACTTCTTGGTATTAATACCCGTAAAACGCAAACTTTCATCTTTACATCTAATTATTGTAGTTACCGTTTGTGGCAACAACACTGTTGAATTAGGTGTTTTCACCCTCTCCTGACATCCCTTAGATGTAGTTGCAGTAGGATCCATCTCTGAAATATGAAAACAAAAAAGATATCACAAAATAATAAACACACACTTGGTAATTAAACCTGACTATATTCACGATACAGCCCTACACTATCCTTTGATAACGGCTATTGATCCACTCGTTGTAGAACCTACAACTCTTCCGCTGAAGTGCCAGGTTGATCTCGTCCTCTTGACAAAACCCTGAAAAATAAACAATCTAATCAAAATACTAGTTACAATTAGGTCACTGTTGGGACACCAATTTTGGAGAGTTCTAAAGTACTAAGAAGTAGACACAATGCAAGATGGGTTGGTTCTTCTTTTCAATTTCTAAAAAGAAGTGCCTGCCACTCTTATTTTTAAAGACAGCACAATAATGTGTAACACTAATTTGTGATTAGAAAGTTTATAAGTTGAGAACTGAGTTTTTAAAAGATCAGAAAAACAAGTATTACTATCTAAATATTTCTATTCTTAACAAGCGCTAATATCCACAGCTACTCCCTCTTGAAGCGCTCTCTTCAAATATGCCTTATTATAGCAATTAAATAATTCTAATAATAGTTAATCCTTTGAATCTATATACTCTCAAAAAATTGATTGCAGAAAACTATAATATCTTTTACTTCACAATTATTAACTACTTTTTTTGTTAACTAACTATTTGTAAATTCTTCCTCTCTTTTATTACTAGATGCGATACCCTCTTTATAATTTTCCAGCGCTCTAAACACAGTTCCCTAGTGGATCTCCAGTTCTGACTGTAGCGCTACATTAGTAAAACAGTAACTAATCTATTAGTAGACCACATACACCGCTTGTAACAACGACAGTGTCTAAATAATACCCTATCCTTACTAACACTAATATTAAATTGTCTCACTCATGCTTGACACCTTGACATGCGTGCCCCTGAATGTACCTTTCTTTGTTTCAGTGCTACTTCCAAGTTTGACTCCTTCTAACACTGATCCTAGTCGCTTTGATTTTCAACTAGTTAATCTCCTATATCACCCATTTCAGTAAGTTACCACACTAGCCGCAGTGAAGTAAACTTTGCACTTGAGCCTTTCCTTAAGCCATAATGCCTTCCTTAGTGTGTAATACACAATTTTTGGAAAATACAAGTCCATATTGTTCAGTGCTTGCAGTCCTAAATGGATAACACACAATTCCCCATTATGTGGGGCATCCTGCTGCAAAATCCAAGTGCACAGATCCTGAATCCTCTTCCGCACTTCTATTTCCCTTTGTCCTTGAAACACACAAACGCACATTAGAGTTTAGCACTTCCTACTGCAATATGAATCCCCTTTGTTCTTCCTGGACTATGTGAGTTGATTGGTCCAAAATCAAACTACCTGTGAGGCACGTACCACAATGTTTTTCTGAGTATTATGGGTCTTCTCAAAAAACCAACCTCCCTTGGGACTAAGTGGAGCTTCTCCAAGAACTGTCAATTTTGCGGCAACTTTGTAACCACCCTGTCTACAAAAACCCGGATCAACCTCCAACATTTCCTTTCACATGGAAACATTCAGAAAAGATTATACATCTAATCATTCATTTAGAAATTTTCTTAAGGGGAGAAAGGGGGATAATTTTTCCCAAGGCTGCTATATTTTCAGAATATGCAGACTTTTTGGAAATGTAAGTAATTCTATTAATTATCTCAATAACTTATTTTTAGCTTAAGCAACATTTCAATATTCTATCCATTGAAACAGTATAAAAAATGATTTAGATGACCATGGAATTAGCTACACAGAGCTTGTAAGAAAGTTGAGAATGAAAAAAAGGGATGAAAATCTGGACAAATTCAAAAATGATGAAAGATTTCAAGTTTTGCTTGGTACAATCAAGGCCGCAGGAGTTGGAATATACTTGAGGTGTGCACAAAATGTATATATAATTGTAATTCAAAGAGTATTATATTGAATAAAAAAAGGTTGAAAAGAGAATTTGTTTAAAATATTGAAACAGGAGCCTAATTGGAATTCAGAAGTTGAACAGCAAGCAGTTGATTTTCTGTATAGTATGGGCCAACAAAATGAAGTTCATGTACTCAAGTATTTTGTAAGAAGAAGTATTGAGTTCAGCATTTATAAGATACAAAGAAAAAAGATTGAGCTATCAATGTATGTGATATTTTCTTTATATAAAGTTGCATCATAGCTAAAAATATTTATCTGTTCTAATTTTTTAAGGTTAAGTGTCCCAAACATTGGAAACAAGGAATATGAGTCTGCTAGATTATTGATTAGGGAATTCATAAATAACTCACATTAGAATTTGAAATTTGTTCAAGTATGTAGGATATTTTTATTGGGGCATGTCAATTAAGAAGTTTTGGTTGTTGAGGATTAAGAGAAGCAAGATATAATGAAGAATAGCAGTCACTTGGCAAATCCCTGAATACTGGAAAAGAATTAAAGTGAGTCTTGACTGAGGATAACAAATTTAATCTATCATATAATGCCAAGTTCTTAAGTATTTCTACTGAATAAGAGGAATTTTCTCAGATTTGAATGTGTTTCTGGTCGAGATTTTGTGCAAGTCTTTTGAATTTGTCAGATCTCTATGGCAATAAAGTCTGCTTAAAAGAACCTTCATCATCAATTTTGGTGTCTGAGCAAAATTTGACGTTTTTGAAAAGATTCTCATAGGTCTCACTACTTGGAAGTTGTTTAAGAAGTTGAGTTCGGTTAAAAGAATTCTGAAAAAGATTGTCAAATTTATAAAAGCTTGTGTAAAAAATAAGATAAAAATATTAGTTCTTAATTTCTTTTTTATCTTATATTTATACTTTCTTATTTTAACTATTTCACGGAAACTATCAGAATCTTTCCCGAGTCGTAATTTATCAGCATAACCTATAAAACAGCGGTGAAGAACACCCATTTTATTTAGGTAGGGAATATGAGTAGAGTCCATTGAATAAGAAACCAAATAATTATTTTCCAAAGCTTTATCCTGGTGCTTAATGATAATTTTTTCCAAAACTTGATTCCACTCTTGAAAACAATCAAGATTCCAAGCAAACAATTTTCCAGGAAAGTTGCATTGATGAAGAAAGTGGATAAAAGCATTGTGGAATATAGCAGGGATTTGTTTAGAAACACAGTAATTTCGTTCAGGATATGGCAAATTAATATCAATGTTGAGAGAGCTTATATTGAACAATGAAAACCTATGTAGTTTTTCTTTGGTGGGGTTTAGCTTCCATTCATTAGACTGAGGTGAAATATTCAAAAGCAAATTATAGAAATTTTAAATAGACCTGCAAAAATGAGAAGTTGATAGAGGGAGTATCTAATTGAATCTTTTATTAAGTACACGGGTATTAGTAGGTATTTTTCCCTGAGGAAAATAAGAACAACTAGATCTCATCATATATGTTATGAAAAGCAAAATGAACAAAAATATAAAATTTTGAAAGGATATGTCAATAAAAACACTACTATAATAAATTTTTCTTTTGAAAATAACTAATAATGAAGAGTTGAGTGGACGGATAGATGAGTTTTCTCATGAATATCTTTCTCTATAAAATATAGATATCTATGTATGTTCATAATTAATTCAAAAGGAAATAACTCAGCTTCAATAGAAAATTATTGCATGATAAACAGGTAAAAGTATAATGCAGAATCATTTTGATTTTCCAATTTATTTTGATAATATTTTAAAGCAAATAATGAATTTATTTGAGCTTGTTGATTGTGCTGACAAACTTATTTTAAAAACTTATATTAACACCTTATAAGTATATATATAGTTTATTTACCAAGACTACTCAGAAACCATACCAATTTTTCAGAGTTTGGAATAAGCAACTTAATGTAAAAATTCTGTTTTTTGGATTCTGGAAGCTTTACTTTGATGACCCCTTAGATTTGAAAATTTAAAAAAAATATATTTTGTTGAAAAAATATTTATTTTTCTGACTGTAATTCTATATTGTGAAAAATAAATATTAAAAATTTTTCATATCTTATGGTGATTATTAGTGAAAAACTTTCTGTTACTTGGCAGAATTTTATTTATGCAGGTGATTGTAGAAAAAAAAAACCGCAACACTTGAATAAATTTATTATTATAAATTAAATGGTAATAGTTTGATTCAATTTATATCATGGTTTCTCCTATATTTAAAAATGTGATCAATTTGTATTCACTTATAGTATTATGCTTTGTGCAAAATAAGCTGTTTGATAAACATGTATGCAACATTGTAAAATGTAGTGAGTCTGAAACATTTTGCTGATTCACAGTATGGATACCTACTTAATGCATGGTTGATCTGCATGAAACAAACATTCAAAGAAATCCATGGTAAGCAACTTTTTGATAAACTTCTTGAGACATAAAAATTAGCTTATTTTAGTAAGTGCTTTACAATAAATAAATAGTTTGTTCAATTGCTACCATCCAGTAACATATTTCTTATATCCAAAAGTCTTAAAATGCCACCATTTTTTCATGTTTGTAAATGTGAAGAGCTTGGATGTTCATCAAGAAAGCATCAGACCTCATGGGGAATCTTTGAATTTGGTGTAGCTTTCAAAACATCTCAGTCATACTCCAAACATGAAGAGGAAAGAAATCGCAAAGCACAGATGGTTGGTACATCCAGCACTTCACCTAAATTAGGATCCAACATCCAAGATCTTATAAGACATAAATATTTGGTAAATAAAGAGAAATTATGTTTCAATTAATCTATTTTTTTTTCTTTGCTTAGGGGCAGCCTGTTTTGAAAACCATTCAATTTCTTCCACGGTCAAACAATTTGAATTTGGAAGAGCTTTATAGCCAAAAGATAATGTGGAAAGCAGAGAAACTTTCTCTTATCCATTATTTAAGCAAAGTAGGCTGTGCTGAATTTTTGCATGATGAATTAAACAAACTCAAACTTCTTAGTGACATAGATAAACTAGATTCTAGCAGAATTATCATCCTGAATCCCCTTTCTAAAGAGACAGTTTTTAGTTGATTGCAACTCAATCCTTTATTTGTCACCAAGACATGCTGTGCTAAGTGCTTTGATCTTTATGAGTATATCCCCAAACACCAACCATCAATCTTATTTTATACTCAACCTTTTTATTCATCCTCAAAGCGCTATTTGAAAGATTTAGGACAGAGAGAAGAAACTTTCAATTGTGATTTTAGTTTGTATTTGGCTAAGTACAAACAAGAAGAAGCAATCTACCATCCTCATAAAACATTTAATCACAACAGTTTGGTTGAATGGCTTTCAAGAAAGCTTAAACTAATCAAATTCAAGATGCTGATTGAGAAAAACAATTATTTTTTAGAAAACATGGAAAGGGATGTGATGAAAGATGTATATGATGGTTTTGTATTGAAAAATTTTCCAGATATTTCTACAACTTAAATTAGAAGTGTTGATGGATATACAAAAACACAAGGTATTTAATGTTTAGTTTATATTTTTACTGGTTTAGGCCAGGTGGCAATTGTATTGGAGGTCATCAGAAATCTGTGGGTAATATTGTATTGCTGTGTATGAACTTGCCTACAGAAGATCGATACAAAACTTAAAATCTATTTTTGTATGCTATTATTCCCGGTCCAGCTGAGCCAACAAGTGAACAACTAAATCATCTTCTGAAGCCTCTTGTCGATGAACTAAAGACTCTATGGGATGGTATATTTATTGAAAAAACACCTCACAATCCACAAGGCCAAAAAATAAGGGCTGCATTATTCTCTTTAATAGGGGACATTCAAGCAATGCAAAAGATTGCTGGTTTTTCAAGTCACTCAGCCACTAAGTTCTGCTCTGTCTGTCATATTTCAAAAGATGAAATTGGTGAGCATCAAGTCGAAAATTTTTTCTTACGTACTAATGAGGATCATATGCACTTGGCAGAGAAGTGGAGAAAGTGTTAGTCACATTGGGAGCGGGTATCTATTGTTAGGAGTCATGGGGTTTGATGGAGCGAGCTGAATAACCTTGTATATTGGCAACCTACGGAATATTGCTTGATTGACTTGATACATTCACACATGCTTGGAAATCTTAAAGATCACAGTCTAACTTTTTATCTAATACAAAATGCCGCAATAGACCTAGAAAAAAAGCTGAAAAAGGAAAAAATTGGCATGTAAGAAGAGAAGATGATGATACACGTTCTGATATATTTCTAAATAAGCAATATAAAAACGTAGAAGCAGCTTAATCAGCACTGATGCCAATAATATTGAACCAGTGGGACGGCAAAAAAGACTACGATATACAAGTACAATGAGACGGTCACAAACATATCTTAGAATGGATAGTGGAGGAGCTGAATCAGAAGGATCAAACAGCCGGACAAAGTCATCAAGTTCTGAACATCACTTTCAAACCTTAGAGTTTGGCTCCAAACATGCTTCTGAAAGTGGAAGTTGAAATTCAACCTATAACTTAAGGCAAAAAGTATCAGTATATCCAAAAGTGAAAGATCTAATTCATCCGTTGAGACTATTAGAAGTAAGAAAGATAAAAAGAGGGGCAAAGAGAAAGAAAGTGAAAGAGCTGGGAATCCACGATTGTCAGCCACTGAGCTAGAGGCAGTGTGGAATGTGATAGAGCAAACAAAAAAACTTTCCTGGATTTCACGAGTGCCAAAACAAGTAGGATCTAAAAAGTAAGGTTTGCTCAAAGCTGCAAAGTGGCATGTACTTTATACTGTTTACTTTACTTTTTCACTTATCCCCCTTTGGGTAGAAAAATTAAATCAAGCCAAGAGATCGGTTACGTCAGACCACAAACCTAGAGAATATTATCTTCTCAAATCACTCACCACTTTAAGTTCAATTGCCAACTTTTTGACTTTAAAAAATGTGTCTGCCAATGAAGTTGATGAATTAAAAAAACTGTAATTGGAGTATCGTATATGCTTGGAAGAAGGTTGGAAAAATATCAGCTTTAAGCCAAATCTTCATTTCACTCAACATTTTCCAGAAATGATTAAAAGTTTTGGTTCACCTGTAGGTATGGCTTCTTGGGCTGCTGAAAGAGTTAATGGTATATTATTGGAAATTTCAAACAATCATCATCCAGGTATTTAGTTTGGTAATTGGGTGCTTAAAAATGCAAATGAGCAAATTTATTTTTATTGAACATAGAAGAAATACCACAGACCATGCTCAAGCACTGGCATCGGAAGTCTAGGGTATTAAAACTAGATGAAGCTGAAGATGATGCTCAGTATAGATCTAATATTAAAAAAATTGAGCACTTTACAAAAAAAAGACATTTCCATTTAACTGAGGCATTATTTACAAAAGGGGTAAGGTCACGCTTAAGAAAAGAGACATCTAAACAGGCTTTTTTAACATCAGGGAAGGTAGGAGACCGGGTAGTTGAAAATATAGCAAGCATATTGGTCCATGGAAAGCGTTATATGACTCATGACCAGAATCCTGGGAGTTCTACCATTGAATTCTACTTTGGAAAAGATATTCAGTTTGGGAATATTGATCAGCTTTTTAGTCCAAAGGACAATAATGAAAAAGTCTATCTAATTTTTAGTCCATTTAAAGAGCTTATACCAGAAGATACAAAAAAGGATCCCTATGAGGCGTTTCCACAAGTGCATTCCTGTTTAGTAAGAGTAGAATTAGCGACAAATATTGTGATAAATCAAGATTTAATTATTGGACATGCTGCCACTTTACAGCACCAAAGGGGAATGTTTGGAATAAAGTACAATGTTATCACTGCTGTTGGACATCAGACACTAGTAAGTAAAAAATTAAACAACATGGACATTTTATTTTTGTTAAAATGGTTGAAATTATTTTGGATTGGTAAGAATTTGGAGGATTTGGAAAGCTTGTATTAGATCTTTGGAACAGCTAGATGCAAGATTAATAAATAAAACTTTTTGAGATCTTGCCTAAATGTTTAAGCAAACAATAACAAGGGCATTCTTTATGATTTAGAAACCCTTCTATTAATGAGTGACATTTTATTGTAAATGTAATTCCAATTAAAAGGAATTCAATTTATTTAAAAAAGTCTACTTATACTTGAAAAATATTATAAATAGTTCAGAACCAGGGTTGAAAAATCTAAGGACCATATTTTTCAAGCCAATAAAACTGAGTTTTCCACTTATTTTTTGGCTTGAATATTTTATTCATTAAACTCACAATTAAAATGTATAACTAATTTCTCTTTTATATTATCTTGTCTATATTCTGAAAGTTAATAATTTTTGTTTTATTTTTTATAAAGTACAGAATGTCTAATACTGGTGATGCCATGCAGGTTGATTCTACATTAGCAAGTAATGTTGGAGGGCAAAATAATCCTCCTCTTCAGAATCTTAGAATGCCTCAACCGGGTCCTTCTCCCCTTGAAAATCCAAGTGAAAATCCAGGTAAACCCTAACCTCCTTCTCAATCTTCATCAGATCACAAAATTTGATCAACTGATTTCTCTTCTAATATCACAAGAACAGATGGTCAATCCACACCTGGTAATTTTCAGAAACAAGGAGAAAGTGTAGGTAATGATTGGGCTAGTATTTTGTTGAATCAGTTTCATGGAAGCGGTGGGGGATCCACTTCTACTAACCCAGCAGGCAGTACCAGTGGACCTGGTGAGTAAACTTTATTCAACATACTTTTATGTTTTAAAATAGGTTTACCAATTTTTATTTTCAAAACTTTGCAGTTAATCCCTCTCTTATAATTCGAGCTACTGATCAGCACAGAATACCTGATGATGAGTCACTTCAAATTTACTGAAACTTGCAAATGTTTAGAAGCATAGTTACGAGGTGTGATGTACCAAGGAGCTCAGATTCCATTAACCAAAATATCTATCACTTTTTGAAGTTCTGTCTTGGTGGACCCATTAATGTATCTGAGTTTTCTAAAGGCCCAAAAAATGAAGACCTTACAGATTGGAAAAATTGGCATGAGTACAAGCTATTGACAAATGAAACAGCATTAAATCAGGTTCAAAACGCACTGCAGGAAACTTCAGCTGCTGATTGTCAATTTATTTTAACAAATACTGCTATATTTTTATGTTCCAAAGTTCATCTACCAATTTTTATTTAAAAACCTGAGCCCCAAGGACTAAAGGGAGGAGCTGCTGTACCAATCTCTTTAAAACAAAATTTGGAACAAGAGCTTCAAGAGAAAGGATTTTGTCGACTCTCTTTTGATTGGAACTGTCAAAATTCTTCTGAGTCACTATGGAATTAAGTAATGGGAAGTGTGGTATCAGACAATCGTACTAAGTGGCTCTCAAAATTGAAAAATATTGATTCAGAAAAACTCAGGTTTACACCAATCATTGTCGAGCAATGGGTGGTCAACAAGGGAAAGGAGATTCGAAAGGTGGCTGGTCAAAACAATAAGGTGATTGAGGAAAGTAGAAAGGAAAAGAGATCAAGAGAACAGATAAAGTGTTGTAGACAATCCTATAGTACTAGCTATAGGCCTTGACCAAGGGAGTCGGAGTAAAACCAGAAGAAAAACCCCTGTCCCCTTAGAAAAATAGAGTGAGATTTACCTGTTACAGTAAATTGGTTCCTTTTACCACAAAAGCCCTTTTTCAAACACACTTGACTGCTTGATCCGTCAAGAAAGTAGTCTCCAGACAGACTACCCATTCAAGGAACTGAAATGTAGACCAATGTCCACACCAGAGAAAGAAATAATACTTGATGTAGGTTGCAAATCTACACCAGAGACAGCAATGATACTTGCTATAGCTTTCAAGACTATAACAGAGAAAACAGTTGCTAAGATAAGTTAAATGAAGAACTTACTTGCAACCAACAACAGTTAAAACTCAGTGAAGAACAAGGATATCACTGCCAGATGGTTGAATGATAATTAAGGTTTCCCCAAACTGTCTTAATCACTATATACACACAGACTACTAATCCAGAGCCCATGCACACCTGCAAATACGGCGTTCCTGACCACCAAATTGCATAAAACCTCCCTAGAAGCGCTTCAAGCCCTCTCGAATTGAGGCAGGTGGTCTGCCCGGCCCTGGGAAGCCCACTGTGGCCTTCCAACATTTAAAGGGGCCTTTTTTGTGTGATTTAACGCTGTTTGTGCATGTCTTAATTGACATCTGTTAAGGATTTGGGTATTTTTCTGGTTTTATTCCGTGGGTATTGGGTCTGCCAGTATGTGGGTACTATCATTGGATAGCCCTGGTTTTTCTCTATATTTTATGTCTTGTAGACATTTTTCATATTCTGAGTTTTAAGGGGTCATTTCCTCATTTTTCACATATAAAAGATTGCTGTTTAATTTTGTTTTTTGTGTTTTATGGGCTAACCTTAAGTCTTGGGGTTAAGTGCTTAGTACCATTGGATAGAGCTAATTTTTCTCTATATTTCATGTCTCAACGTTGTTATAGTGAAATCCCATGTTTTAAAGGTTTTAGTAGTTGTAGCTAATTTTTCTAAGTAGATTAGTTGCTTTTATTGGTTTTCTGGCTTCAGGGAGGCCGGGCCGCTTCAGGCGGCTTCTACGACGTCGGGCGGCCCACCCGCCTCTGTTTTAGGAGGTTGGGGAGCGCTTCAGGAGGGTTTTTTATGCAATTTGGCGGGTACAGGCACCAGATTGGTGGGTGCGCATGGGCTCTTAGTTAGTGTTCTGTGTGTACATAGTGAATAAGACAGTTTGGGGCAACCTTAATCATCATACAACCATCCGGAGGTGATATCATTTTTCCTCACTCAGTTTTCACTGTTTTCTGGCCACAATTTGGCTGTGTTTGTTGCAAGTGAGTTCTTCATTTAACTTAACTTTGGCAACTGTTTTCTCTGTTATAGTCTTGCAAGCTATAGCAAGAATTATTGCTGTCTCTGGTGTGGATTTGCAGCCTACATCAAGTATCTTTGCTGTCTCTGGTGTGGATATTGGTCTACATTTCAGTTCTTCGGTCTGGTAGTCTATCTGGTGACTACTTTCTTGGCTCATCAAGCAGTCAAGTGTGTTAAAAAGGAGCTTTAGCAAAACAGGAACCAACTTACTTTAGCAAGTAAATCTCACTCTATTTTTCTAAAGGGACAGGGGATTTTCTCTCGGGTTTTTCTCCAACTCCTATGGTCAAGGCCTATAGCTAGTACTATAGAATTGTCTACATTTCTGGCGCCTAACGTGGGGTGAACTTGCTAGTTCCTTGGAATCTCTGTTCTCTTTGGTTGGCTCTTTTTGGTGTTTTGGACTGGAAGAATGGCTTCTGGTTCTGCTGTTTCTGTGGTGACTGTTAGTGGGGGGGATGATCCTCTTCCTGTGATGGTCAGGGAGTGTGTAAGGATTAAAACTTGGGATGGTACCAAGTTTAATGGGGAAGATGTCAAGTGGTTTCTTGAGAAATATGAAACTGCTGCTGGAGTGGATGGTGCTTCCTATCTGGACATGGTGAAGCAGATTATCTTCTTCATTGGTGATAGGGCAGTGGGGAAGGAGATTGTGGCCATGTCTGGCAACAAGAAGAGGGATTGGAAATTGTTGGGTAGGGAGATGCTAGATAGATGGGGTGTCAGGTTCACTATGGTGGATCTGGACAAGGTTGTCAGTGAATGGCAATATTATGGTGGTTTTGGTAACTTGCATAGTTACAGGAAGTTTCTGCTACAGTTTGATCCTGTGGTGGAATATTTGGTGGAAGTGGAGGAGTTGGCACATGAAAATGCTTCCAAGGATGTTTTTTGGTCTGCCCTGGCTAGATATGTCAGGATGGATGTGTTGAAGGAGTTGTCAAGAAAGGAATTGATGAAGACTCTTTCTAATGGGGACCAGAAGTTTCCTGCCTTGGATAAGGTGAAGAAGGATGTTGAGGCCCATTTAAAGTTATTGGCTGTGGACAACTATCAGGAGGGGTGTGCCAAGTATGTCAGCAAAGTCAGTGAGGCTTTGGCTGAAGAGGAAGTTAGGGAGAAGAAGGAGGAGAAAAATTTGGTGCAGGTTCCCAAAAAGGAGAGGAACCCAATGGTGGAGCAGTTGGATGATCTTACAAAGCAGCTGCATATTTTTGTTCAGGAGGCTAAGAAGGTCAATAAGGCACCTTCTCAGCCTAGAGATTTTGATAGGGGGCTGGTAGGAGTTATTTATGGGTCTGCTCTTATTGCAGCAGGAGGGGGCACAGGTCCAATGATTATTGGGCATTGAACAGAGATGTGTCTGAAGGAAATGTGGAGTTTGATGGCAGGGTTTTCAAGTTCCCTGATGGTTCTTTTGTTAAGCCCAGTGAGGGGCAGGCTCCTGTTGATTTGGTCAGGAGAAGGGGAGGTCTCAATCAAAGGAGGCCAAGGTTTGAGGAGATTCCTGATCAAGGGAGGTCTTCAGGTAAGGAGGATGAGGATAGCAAGGGAAAGGGGAAGGAGGTCAATAAGGTCTCTTTTTCCACTTCCTTTGGTGGTTTGCAGTTGTATTCTTGTGGTGGACAGTCAAGAGGTGAATGCTTGGCTGGTGTTTATGATGTGGAAGCAGCAAAGTTGGGAAGGCCTAAGAGAAGTTCTCAGGCCCAACCAAAGCCAAACGCTTCAAAGGTGGATCCTAAACTGAGTGCAGCTAGGAAGAGGTACAGCAAAGAGGAGCTGTACAAGATGCAGAAGGGTATGTCTGACATGGGCCCCCCTAGTTTTGGCCCATTGGACATGAATAGTTAGCAAATGCCAATGGAGGTGGATTCTGACTCTGAGGAGGATGTCCCTTTGGCTTCATTGCCAAAGCATGCTGGAGTTAGAGGTTCTGGTGAGGGATCTTGTTTTGTTCCTGTTAATGGTAAACTGTTGGTGGTGCTGGTCCTCAAGAAGCTTTTAGGATATAGGTGGTGAAGCCAAGGGCTCACTTTGAGAGGCCAGTAGTTTCTGGTCAAGTTAATGTTATGGAGTCTGTCCTGGAAAGGATGAATCAGGGTCAGGTTTCCCTATCTTATGGAGAGGTAGAATACATTTGTGATTATGCTGAAAAGTTTGGTGAGGGGTTGGAAACTTATTTTTCTGATCCTCTGGGATATGTCAATGTCACTCTGAATGGCATGGAGGCAAGGGCATTGGTGTATTCAGGTTCTCAGATAAACCTGATTTCTTTGTGTGAGGCAACTCATATGGGCCTTCCAATCAAAACTGGTATTGGTGGGAATTTGAGAGGGATTGGTGGTCATGTCACTGAATTGGTTGGAACTTCAGAGTTTGTGAAGTTAGATGTTGGCGGAGCCTCAGGGAAGGTTCATTTTTACATTGCTAAAGGTAATGTAAAAGCAGTTTTAGGTGGGCCATTCTTGATGGATTTTCAGGCAAGAATTGGTTATCAATTTGATTTGGGAATCAGTTTGGAGTTGACTGGTGAAGGTGAAAGGAGGCTTCACATGAGGTTATCATCCCCTGGAGAGGATGGTTGGGAGACCAGTCCTGGTTTATCTTGAATTTGCCAGTGCATGGACTGCTGAAGGAGAAGGAAGGAAGTGTGTGCTGCCTCTGGTTTTTTGGAGTGTGGCTCAGGCTCTATTGAGAGTCTGTCTTTTTTATAGTAATAAGGGCTGATCACACTAGTGCTTCAACCTCTCCCCAAGATGAGGAAATCCCAGGTTGTAGTAGTTCAGCTCCCTTGGAGATATACCAAGTGGATTTTAAACTTTTTCTTTTTAATGTTTCTCTTCTCTGCAAGTATTCATCAAGTTTTTTATCAAGTCTCTGTTCTCTCTCAAGATTCTTAACTATTTTTAATTCAAGTTCAAAGAAGAAGATTGGTTATATATCTTTATTGAAAGATATGCAGAAACGTTTTTGGGCGGTGAGATTGGGGTCT
Source organism: Hemileia vastatrix (assembly GCA_030280995.1). Lineage (NCBI taxonomy): Eukaryota > Fungi > Basidiomycota > Pucciniomycetes > Pucciniales > Zaghouaniaceae > Hemileia > Hemileia vastatrix. Next base: position 2,208,959 of record JASXTE010000020.1, read on the forward strand.
AAAAGTAAGTCCTCCCAATTGTGCACCCCTAGGGTTTCTTCCACACCTTTACAAAAACATTACCTGGGCCACACCTGTGAGCATTGGTGAAACCCCTGGTTATTTTTGTAGGTCAGAAGAAAACTCAAGAAAAGAAAATAAAAATTTCAAAATAATTCATGAAAATCAAGAAAAAAATATGAAGATAATGAAGAAAGAAGATGCAAAATATTTTTGTGAAGATCTTCAAGATCTATTTTTGGGCCTCCAGCACGAGGTTAAACTGCAGAAAATTATGAAGAAAGAAGATCATCAAGATCAATTTTTGGGCCTCCAGCAAGAGGATAAACTGCACAATTTTAGAAGATGTGATTCAGAAGATGAATCAAGATTTGAAGATTTAGAAGTTTGAAGTGAGGATGAAGATGTGGAATTGTGGAAAAGTTTTGGAGTGGTGAGATTGGGGTGTAAAAGTAAGTCCTCCCAATTGTGCACCTCTAGGGTTTCTTCTACACCTTTCAAAAACATTACCTTGGCCACACATGTGAGCAATGGGGAAACCCTTGGTTTTTGTTCCAGGTCTGGTGATGAATAATTCCTGAAGATCCCTCAATTTGAAGGTGGAGCGGCAAAGTATAAGAAGGTAGCACAGAAGATTAGCCCTGACAATGAGCCTATGCCTGTGGGCTTGAATCCACCCTTGAAGAGACCTCCTTTGTCAAGAGATCTGTACTGCACTCCTTTGGTGAAGAATCCTCCAGAATTTGTAGAGACGGCTAGGGTGACCGTGGAAAGGTTGAAGGTTTTTAATTTTGGTCCTGATGGGTGGTTGTCTGAAGGAGAAAAGAAGTTGTTATTGCACGTTATTGTGATAAGGGAAAAGGCTGTGGCTTTTGTTGAGGAGGAAAGGGGTGTGTTGAAGCACTCTTATGGGGAACCTTACTTGATTCCTGTGGTTTGTCATGAAACTTGGCAAATCAAACCTATTCCGATTCTAGCCGCTATTAGAGAGGATTTTGTGGAGATTGTTAGGGAAAGAGTCAGGACTGGGTTATATGAACAATCGACATCCAGTTACTAAAGTCTGGTGTTCTGTTACAAGAAGCAAAATGGAAAGTTGCAGGTTGTTCATGATCTTGGAGCCTTGAATAGAGTCACTATCAAGGACGCTGGGATGCCACAAAGTGCAGAGGATTTTGTTGAAGCTTTTGCTGGAAGGGTGTGTTGTGCTTTGGGTGATATTATGGGTGGTTATGAAGAGAGGGAACTCCATACAGATTCAAGGCCTCTCACAACTTTTGAGACTCCTTTGGGAAGATTTCAGCTCACTAGGTTGCCTCAAGGAGCATTTAATTCAGTGGCAGTATATCAAGCACAGATGGCTTGGATTCTACAGGATGAGGTTCGAACTCATGCTGGTATTTTTATTGATTATGGTGGAATTAAAGGACCATCCACTGATTATGGTAAAGAGGTGTTAGTGGAGAACCCTGGAATAAGGTGGTTTGTGTGGGAATATGCAATAACTCTAGAGAGAGTGTTGTTTAGGATTGAAGAGGCTGGTTTGACCATTTTTGGGTCAAAATTATGTTGTTGTGTTCCTGCTTTGGAAATTCTGGGTCATGTGGTATGTAAAGAGGGAAGGATTATGGCGAAGTAGAAGATTAATAAAATTCAGTCATGGCCAAGGCCTAAGAATACTACTGAGTCAGGGGATTTTTGGGTGTATGTGTATATGTCAGGATTTTTATTAAGGATTTTTCTTTTTTGGCTTCACCTTTAAGGAGGTTGACCAGAAAAGATGCAGATTGGGAATGGAATGAAGAGTGTGAAGAGGCTTTTCAGAAGTTGAAAAAGGTTTTTGGTGAAGATATTGTTCTTCACAAGTTGGATTATGGTGTTGGTGCTGGAAAAATTTATCTGGAAGTGGACTCAAGTTATATTGCTGCTGGTGCTGTTTTATCTCAGGAGGATAAGACTGGGAGGGTCAGGCCAGTAAGATATGAGTCTGTGGTGTTTAACGAGGTGGAATCTAGGTATTCTCAACCTAAGTTGGAATTGTGTGGCATAGCAAAAATTTTAAAGAAGCTACAGACAGTTTTGTGGGGCAGCATTTTGACCTGTAGGTGGATGCAAAATGTTTGGTTCAGATGATCAATACGCCTAGTCTTCCAAATGCTCCAATGACTAGGTGGTTGGCATTTTTTCAACATTTTTCTTTTGAGCTGGTACACAAACCAGGCAAAACTTTTACTATGCCTTATGGATTATCAAGGAGGCCACCTACAGATGAAGATTATGAGGCTGAAGAGTTTGATGAAGATGTTTTAGTGGTTAGGGCCAGCACAAAGGGTGCTGAAGATTTTTCTGACCTTCCCCAAGAGGCTAAACTGGCTGGATCTGATCTTGATTCTGGTGATAAGGATGTTTTTGTTGATGAAGATGGAGTTGTTGTTTGGGACAGCTCAAAATTGGAAAATGGTGTTTTTGTTAGTGAACTGGATTCTCACAAGGGTCAGTAGAAAGAGAAGGACGTGCCAAAATTTAAGGATTGGTGTCCTGGTTGGGCTGCTCAATTGGTTCATGTTCATACTGGTGATTTTGATGACAGAATTGTACCCTTGGATGTGGTGTTGTTGGATTTTGAAGATGAGACCTGGGGTCAGTCTGGGTTTTATTTTATTTTGGTGGAATATCTGTTGACCTTGGAGAGGCCAGATAGTTGTGATGATGATACTTGGTTGGCAATCAAGAAGAAGAGTCCTGGATTTTATGTGTCAGGAAGGCGGTTGATGAGGAGGAGACATCCAAATCCTCAAGTGGTGGTGACTCAGAAGAAGGGTCAAGAATTGGTTTTGAAATCTTTGCATGAAGACCTTGGTCATAGAGGCTTTGGGGAGACTTATAGAAGAGTAGCTGACAGATTTTGGTGGCCAGGTATGAAGTTGGCTGTGCAGGGTTAGGTTCAATCTTGTGAAGAATGTCAAAGAAGAAGTCACTTGAAACCTAAAGAGGTAGGCCGTGCTACTGGCAAATATACTGTTTTTGGAAGGGTCAGTCTGGATGCTGTCCATATTAAAGAGGGCAGGTATAAATACTTGATTGTTGCTAGGGATGATTTTTCTGGTTGGGTTGAGGCAGTGTCTCTGGTTAATTTGACTGCCAAGAATGTGGCAGAGTTTTTGAAGAAGGAGTGGATTTGTAGGTATGGGTTTATGAAGTTGGTCACTGTTGATGGCGGGCCAGAGTTTGGTGCCAAATTTAAAGAAGCTGTGGCTAGTGTTGGTTCTAAAGTTAGAGTGGCTACACCTTTTTATCCTGAAGCTTAAGCCATGGTTGAAAGAGGCCATCAAGTTATTAAGAATGCTTTGGTGAAGATGTGTGGAGATAGTGCTGAAAAGTGGAGGCATTATTTACCCTTGGTGTTATTTGCTGATAGGGTCACTGTGAAGAGGAAAAATGGCTATTCTCCTTATGAGTAAATCTTTGGTCAAAAAGCGGTTCTACCAGTGGACTTAGAAGCTGTCTCTTATCTGGGAATTGATTGGGAGGACGTGCACTCAACAGAAGAATTGCTCTGTGCCAGGATGCAACAGTTGAAATGTAGAGAGGAATGTCAGGAGAAGGCATACTCTAGAATGATGAAGATTAGGAATCAATGAGTCAGGTACTAGGACAAGAATTTGGCTCATAGACTCAGGAATCCCTTGAAACCTGGTTGTTTGGTTTTGGTGCATAATAGAAGTTTGGAGAGTCAGTGGGGGAAAATGTTTGCTTACAGATGGAAATAGACCTTACAGAGTCACATCTCAGGCATCTGGAGGTTCTTATGTTTTGGAAGAGTTGGATGGTGCAGTCTTGAAAAAGAGGGTGGCTGCAGAACAAGTGAAGAGGATTTATCCCAGAGGCACTAGGAATGAAGAAGATTGACTCTTCAATGAGGATAGACTATGAAACGTTCTTTTTTGTTTTGGAATTTTTGGTGTTGCAAAGCAACTTTTGTGTTGGAAACTTGTTGTTAGAAAGTACCCATGGGTGGGGCTTCTAGATTTGATCTTGGCAAGTGTAGGGGTGACTGATGGGCTGGCTGCTCTATCAACAGTTACCCAGATTTTCTGTTTCCAACCCTTTCTCTTAGTTTGGTTGAACCCTAGTATTTGTTTCATTTCACAGGTTTTAGTCCTCTATGACTTTAAACTGGAATTTCCTCTGGCTTTCATGTGCTGGTCTCTTCACTCTTATTGATTTTGGTTTTTTTTGTGTTGGATGTTGTGTTTCTGTTAGAAGGTACCCAGAGGGGGCTTCTAGATTTTATTTTGGCAAGTTTGGGGGTAACTGATGAGCTGGCTTCTCTGTAGAACAGTTACCCCAGAATATCTGTCTCAAGTCTTTTGTTTTTCCTAGTTGAATTCTAGTTCTGTTGTTTATTATTAATGTTTCAAGTCCACTATGACTTTAAACTTGTTTGGGACTGGCTTCTTTATCTTTGGTTCTTTCAGATTGGTGGTGGATCACTGGTGGTCTCCCATCATTTTTAATTATTGGAGGGAGCCCAACCAGTGATCATTTCTATGGACCGGACTTTCCCTTATTGGACCATCTATGGAGCTGGAATTCCTTTGATTTTGCAGTTATGTTTTTGCTAGATAGCAGTTTTAGATTATTTTCTTTTTTCTCTTTTTTTCTTTTAATTTTTTATGGGGGTTGTTTAAAATAATAAAATCAAAAATATAGGGTGTTACCACATCAGGGTCACCTGGATGTGGGCAAGCATTGGTGGGGAAAGGCTCATCAATTGGCCGGGCAATGCTATTTTCTTTTTTATTATTATTTATTTATTATTTATTTCATTTGTTTCTGTGTTTCATTATTTTTATTAGCTTCTGAATTTCTAAATTTTTGTTTTTTGTTTTCTTGTAATCATTAAAAATATTTTATTGTGTATCCACATGAAGGTGCACTTGGATGTGGGTAAGGTATCAGGAGATCAGCTCATCAATTGGCTGAGGGATACCATTTGTATTATTTTTAATATTTTATTTTATTTCTTTTACGTTTTTTCATTTCATTTTATTTATTATTTTTTAATTTTAGTATATTAGTAGACAAAAAAAAAAAAAAAATTCTGAAATTATTTTTATAAATTGTTTTATATTATTATTATGTTTCTAATCTTTTTGCAGGAGCTCATTGTCTGGATGATGAAGCTTCTGGAGGCTGGTCCGGATCGTGATGACGTTTTTGTTTTTTGTTGGGATTGTGGGAAGCACTGTGTTCTTTGAAGTGTATCCTGCTGGAGAGATTATAGGGATTGTAATGGTCAGGAATTTGATTAGAGGGAAGTTCAGAGGAGGAAGAAGAAGCGGCAGGAATGGAGTGCTGGAGGGTGTGCTTTATGATCCTAGACATTTTCCAGTGGTCGTGCAACAGGCACTTTCTCAGGGATTTTTCAAAGCCATTCAAAGTTCCATGAAGGGCAAAGGCTTTTAGCATGTTGGAACACATGGTGCTTAGGTGTTTCTTCATGTCTCCATAATCCAGGGTCAAAGAAGTTTCAAGAGGTTGTCCAACTCCAATAATAGATTCAGGAGGAGGGGTGCCAACTAGACAAAAAGAATTGGATCAGTAATTATTTTTGTTGAAGAAAAGAGATAAATTAATTTGGTGCTTACAGATTGGAAGCTCATCAAATTTGTAAGCAGCTGGAATTTGGATCTCTGAAGATTTTGTAATGGTCATAGTGGGTGGATCAACCAGGGAAAGATATGGATTCCCTTGGTCTTCTTCTAAAAGATTTTGAGAAGGTGAACTAGGAGGCTGATGTTCCTGGGGCCTAGTTGGAGCAGTGGGATTGTTGTTGTTGTTGTGGTTGTTATTTCTGTTGGATTCAGCTGGAAAAGGTACTGGTGATGGAGTACCAGGGTTACTAAAGGATGGAGCAGGAGAGGGGCTTTGGAAGCAGATTGATCTCTTCTGGATGGAGCTTTTGAAGAGATGGAACTGTCAGAAGAATAGTTGGCTGACAGAGGAGAGGTGTAGTTTCTTTGTCTTAGTTGGGGACGAAGTTGTTGCTTGGGTGCAGTGTGGGGTGTTCTGGTTTCTTCTTGGGGTTCTCTGGCAGGTCTCCTAGAAGTTTGGAAAAATTTGAAGTTTTTGGACCTTGTAAGAGTTGGCTGCATTGGCCTGGGAGCAATGGGAGGTGATTGTATAGAGTTTTTTTAATTGATTGATGGAATTTGGCTGTTTTCCGGTTGTTTTTGGTGATTTTGAGCCGGATTTTCACTGTCCAGTGAGGGGGGCGGGCCGCCTGGACGTGGTCTAGAAGCCTGGGAGTTGATCTTGAATATTTTGGAGCTAATTTGGCGGATATAAAAGCAGTTTCTTGTGAGGCTAAGGCTGGTCTTTTGGGAAGAGTTCTGGAAGCGGAGCTTCTGGATCTTCTGGAAGGTGCTGAAGATAAAGAGGAAGAGGAAGGACCAAGCTCTGGGGATCTGGTAGGGGATCTAGAGATGTATTTGTGAGAAGGTGAAGGAGGAGGAATAGGGTAGTTGAAATCTCTGTCACATCTTTTCATTTTGGAATAGCAAGAATCACAAGCCCTGTTGTAGAATTTGGATTCAGGAGTTGGAAGAGTGAATGTGCAAGGTCTGCACATGTGGATGCACTGTTTGCAGGCATAGTCCTTGGGAGCAGTGAAGAAAGGGAGAGTAGAAGGGTTAACATATGGAGATCCAGCCATGATCTGTGGTGAGAAAATATGTTGGAAAGAAATAGGAGGAGATTTTTGTCAGTGATGGGTAGATGATGAAGTGAAGGTGGAAGTTCAGCAGGTTGGCTGTAGGGGTGGTCTGTATGAAATTGGCTGCATCTATTTTATGCAAAATTACGCCATTCCATCAAGACTTTAAACTGAAATCTTGTTTCTGTTATTCTCCAAGACTTTAAACTGGCTGGTTTCAAGATTTTATCAAGACTAGTCTGTCAAGACTTTAAACTGAACACTGTGTTAGTCCCCCAAGACTTTAAACTGAGGATTGTTGTTGGTTTAGTCCCCCAATACTTTAAACTGAGGGTTGTGAGTCCCCCAAGACTATAAACTGAGGAAGAAGTTTTTGTTGTTAGGGTTGGTTTTGAAAGATTGTTGCAGGGTATCCACAGGGGGAGCCTCCAAATTTAGCAAAGGCAAGTTTGGGGGTAATTGATGAGCTGGAAGCTCTATTTACAATTACTCCAGAATGTTAGTTTTTTCTCTGTGTCTTAATGTGGTTGATCTCTGGTTCTGGGTTGATGATTTAGGTTTTTAAGTCCCCCTAGACTTTAAACTGAGGGTTTTTGAGTCCCCCAAGACTATAAAATGAGGATGGTCCCCCAAGACTTAAAACTGAGGGTTGTTTTGTGGTTACATCCTATAGAGGGTGTGGTCAATTTTTCTTTCTGAATCAAACTCAAGTACTAGTGGAATTACAGAGGGAATCAAGAGATGAAATGAAGTGTTCAGAATTAGCCTTGAACTGGTGAATGAGGTGTCTTCTGTTCTCAATGTCCTGTGGATCTCTAGCAGGAGTGGATTGGAATTAGTGAAGCAGAAGCTGTTTCTGTTGAGATGTGTGTTGTTGGAGCTTGGCCTTGATAGTGGGCAAGTGGGTTGGTGTTGGTTCTGCAATGGATCCTACTGTCACGCTCCACGTGACACTTGAGGCGAAATCAACTCATTAAATCAATAATATCGAGTCCTAAATCTATACTCGAAGTGCAGAAAGCAATTCTCCATAGCAACTGCGATTTTCCTTTGTGTACCTACTATTTAACTACGCTAGCCTAAACTCTAAATCTAAATTAGTCAATCTCCCAATAGGATACATTAGTCCTTTTCAATAAGCGACGCACAGCGCTAGGTTCAACAAAATAGTACAGTAGTAGTTTTTTCATTAAAGTTTTGTTAATTAATTAAAAAGGGGTAAATTGAGCATGGACGGATATTTAGCGAAGAAGGTCTAAGTGTATGTTAGTAATGGTCAATGGAATGGGAATGGTGCGATGGAAGGGAGGTCAATGCGAGGAGGAACAAAGGATATAAAAGGGGTTGGGTATTTGGTTCGATATTCCTTAGAATTAAATTATAAAAATTGTATTTACATTAATAGTGGTAAATCTTTAAAGTTAAAATCATTGTTATTGTATCTTTCTCTTATTTTCTCGATATTCATTTCTAAATCCTAAATCTTTGATTATTGAGTTTCCAACGCTTTGTGAGATTTTATGAATTACTATTACCTCTGAAACTAGTCTATAATTCTTCTCGAACGAACCTCGAACCTGTAGCTATTACTTCGAGTGACCTTCAAATCATTTCCTCGAATCATTCCTCTGTGCTTCGAAGAAGTTTCTAAATCCCTCATCTCACTTTCAGGAACATCCTTGACCTTGTGCGTAGGTCGTCCGGTGACAGTATAATTTAATTCTCCGTAGTTCTCATTCTTTGCACTACTACGTCCTTTTTAGGTGTTTCTAAAATTTTAAATGGCACCTGTTCAACACATTCCTCCTACAGGGGCTACTACTAGAGCTCGCGCTAGAGGCAGGCCAACAGCCACAAGGTCTGTTTCTTGCACTCACTCTTTGGAACCACTTGACCTTAGGGAACGGCAACATTCAGTTCAATCTGTAGAAGACATCCCAAAAGATTTTGAGGATTCTAGTGACGAAGAAGAAGAGAGGATACAATGCACGAGGCACCATCCGCCCCTGCCAATCACCCTGCTGGCCAATCCTCAGAACCTGGACCATCTAACTCTCTGGAAGATTTCATGAGACTTTTCATGAAAACCCTCTCAAATCCAACGTCTTCAGAGGGATCTAAGTTCAAAACTCCTTCTATGAAATCTCCTGACAAATTCGACGGAGATCACCCCGACAGATTGCGACCCTTCTTGAAAACCTGCAAGCTACTGTTCCATAATGACCCTCGAACCTTTAACAGCGACCGATCAAAGGTTGTTTACGCTTCTTCATTCCTAGCCGGGAAAGCAGCAAGATGGTTCGAACCTTATCTACTCATGCTTTCTTTGACAGAAACCCACTTACTTATCAATAATTGGGAAACGTTTGAAGACCAACTTTTTACGTTGTTTGGGGACCCTAATGAAATGGACAACACCAAAATTGAACTTGATTTTCTTCGCATGAGTGATAATGGTAAAGCCTCTGAATATATCTCAAACTTCAGAGCACTTCAAACTCGAGTAGGTTGGAATGATGCTGCCCTTAAGTATCATTTCAAGAGAGGGCTTCCTTAGAGGATTCTTGATCAATTAAATCTTCACGGTCAGAAGATGACTACTTTAACGGATTTAATGGATCAAACCCTCGAAGTTGACGGCGTTTATCAAGGACGACTTCAACATCGTCGATATGCCAACAAATCTCAAGGCCTAAATTTTAAATCGGGACCTTCTTCACACCCACGACCAAATTAATCCTCCTTGACTCAATCCAAACCCAATAAGGGAAAGGATAAACCTCGACCAAAAGGCTCGACCCCAGGCGATATCAGCAAAGTACTCGATCCTAAAGGGGAACTTAAAGAAGCTGAGAGGAAAAGACGAGCAGATAATGGGTTATGTATGTATTTTGGGGGTAAGCACAAGTTGGAAGACTGTGTAAAGTTGAAGGAAAGAGAAGGTACTAGTTCGAAGTCAAAAAACTAGTAGATAGTTTACTTGTGTGCAAAGCAAACTATCTTATCTCTCCCAGTGCACAGAACCTCTATGTCTTAAGGACTGGAGTTGCCTTAAACCGCTTGAGATTCATTCTTTTTAAGGAGGATATCCCCTTCAGTTGTCTTATAGACTCTGAAGCTTCAATTTCTTTTGTTAGTTTATCTTTTTCCGAGAAGCTTCAACTAACATTTACAGATATCGATCAAACTCCAATCTATTTGATCAAATCAGAGGAACCCAAATATTGGGTAAGTAAGAAAGTTTTATGGGTTTTCAACTTTCCAAACTTCCCCCCCTTCGAGTGGGAATTATCAGTCTTGGACGCCCCAAGGATAGACGATACCATTCTTGGCCATGACTTTTTAACGCATTGGAATCCCGAAATTGATTGGACTAGGGGATTGATCACCCCACGCTCTAAGTATATTTCTGATTCTTCAATGCAGGTCAATAGGGAGTTAAACAACCCGCCTGACAACGTCCTGCTAGAGGACAAGTCTCTGCCAGATGACTTGCAAGCATCTGATCCTTCTTTAAATGAGCAATTGGCTAACCCTTCTAGCTTGATGACTTCACTTGAACAGGATTTAAATTGCCTCGAAGTTATCGAATTCTGCTCTCTCAATACAGGTATCCCCTTGACAGATTCTCTCGAAGATGAAGAGGACAACCAAATCAACGTTGAAGCCATTAAATCAACTCTACCTGAAATCTACCATGATTTCCTCAATGTTTTCTCAATCCGTAAGGCTGATAAGTTACCACCTCATCAACCGTACAATCATCAAATAGGGTTAATAGGCCCAGCACCTCCGGCAGGTCCTGTCTATTCTTTGTCGAAGGACAAATCTCAAGTTCTTCGAGACTACATTGCAGAGAATGTAGCCAAAGGTTTCATCAGAGCCAGTAAATCTCCATCCGGCTCCCCTGTCCTCTTTGTAAAAAAGAAGGACAGTAGTCTTAGGTTGTGTGTTGACTATAGAAAGCTCAACACAGTCACAAAAAAGAATGCATATCCTGTTCCTCCTATGTCATTACTTCTTACCCTTTTCAATGGTGCTAATTTCTTTTCTAAAATTGATCTTAGAGGCGCTTACAATCTTATTCGCATTGCGGAAGGTCATGAGCCACTGACTGCAATGCACACTAGATTTGGTAGTTTTGAATATTTAGTTATGCCTTTTGGATTATGTAACGCACCTTCAACTTTTCAAACTTTTGTTAATGATATATTTCAAGATGTTGTTGAAAAATTTGTAGTCGTCTATTTAGATGATATTTTAATATTCTCGAAAACACTGGATGAACATATTCATCATGTTTGACAGGTCCTAAATCGTCTTTGAGATCATGGTCTCTACGCCAAGCATAATAAATGCGAATTCCACCTCAAATCAATTGATTTTTTGGGTTTTACGTTGTCCACTGACGGTTTAGTCATGGATGACAAAAAAGTCCAGAAAATCCTGGAATGGCCTGAGCCCAAAAACATTAAATTACTCCAAGGATTTTTGGGTTTTGAAAACTTCTATAGAAGATTTATTAAAGATTACTCTAAAACTATTTCCAATCTTACTTCTCTTCTTAGAAAAGATATTCCTTTTGTTTTTACTTCTACAGCACGAAAGGAATTTGAAGCACTAAAAACGGCGTTCACCAGAGCCCCAATTCCTTGACATTTTGATCCTTCTGCCTGGACAATAGTTGAGACAGATTCGAGCAATTATGCTATTGCAGGGGTCATCTCCCAATTAAATCCTGAAACAAATATGTTTCATCCTGTTGCTTTTGAGTCACGCAAACTCATAGCCGCAGAATTAAATTATGAAATTCATGACAAAGAGCTTTTAGCTATTATCCATTGTCTTAAAAAATGGCGTTCTTTTCTTCTCAGCCTAGATAGTCCTTTTTAAATTTTAAAAGATCATAATGCTTTGAAATACTTCATGTCTTCTAAAGTGTTAACCAGGCGTCAAGCCAGGTGGGCTGAATTCTTGTCTGAATTTTCTTTCTCTATTTCCTATCGCCCAGGAAAAAACTGCATTGTCCCAGATATCTTGTCACGTCAGGATGACGTTTTCCACAGCGGGGGGACGCATTTGCTGACAAGAACCCAGCAAATGTGCAATCAATCTTCAACAAATCAATGTTAATGACTCATCAACTTAATTCGATGACAATTCAATCTTTTCGAAATCCACTATCCAACATCCTCGAAGCTCAATCGAAGGACAATTATTGTTTAGGGTTAAAAGACAAAATACTCTCGAAGCAAGGGGCCAAAAGATTTAGTATTGAATCGGGTCTATTAGTCTTCGAAGGTAGAGTAGTCATACCCGACAACAATGAGATAAAATTATGGATTTTCAACAGTCGACATGATTCTCCATTAGCTGGTCATTTTGGGGTTGATAAAACCTACCAGTTAATAGCGAGGGATTTCTTCTGGCCAGGTATGACCAGGGAAATCAAGGCCTATATAAAAGCTTGTTACGAATGTAATAGGAATAAGTCTCCCCATCACCGGAAGCATGGGTTGCTTCAACCACTTCCTATTCCCTCCAAACCTTGGGAATCTTTATCGATGGATTTCATTTCTCAACTTCCTATTTCTAATGATTTTGATGCTATATTAGTAACAGTAGATAGATTTTCAAAAATGTCTATTTTCATTAAAACCACTACTACTGCTACAGCAGAAGATTTGTCAAAATTGTTTCTAGAATATGTATTTTCTAAACACGGCTTACCAAATGATATTATTTCAGATAGAGGCTCATTGTTTGTATCCACATTCTGGACCTAACTGTGTCGACAACTCAATATCACGAGGAACCTCTCCACAGCCTATCACCCTGAAACCGACGGTCAAACAGAAAGAGTTAACCAAATCCTCGAACAATATCTTTGAATGTATGTCAGTTACCAACAAGACGATTCGACCACATGGTTACCATTGGCCGAATTTGCTTATAATAACTCAACTCATTCTTCGACACGACAATCTCCCTTCGAAACCATTTATGGACGACATCCTCGATTCATCTCAATCCATGTAGGAACTAATCATCCTGCGGAACATTATCTTTGAACTATATCACGACTCCAAGAAGAACTTAAAACAAATTTGGAATCAGTTATTCAAAGATACAAGGAACAGGCCGACAAACATTGACAATCTGCTCCTTCTTTTAAACCAGGCGACAAAGTATGGCTCGACGCACGAAACATTCGAACAACAAGACCATCAAAGAAACTGGCTGAAAAGCGCTTGGGACCATTCGAAATTGACTCTGAAGTCTCTAAAACTGCATTTCGACTCAAGTTACCTCCTAAATGGCAGGCGATTCATCCTGTTTTCCATGTATCTCTCCTGGAACTGGCTCGAGAAATATACCCAGGCAAGAACCAACCCCCTCCGGAACCAGTCAAAGTAGAAGATCATCTAGAGTGAGAAGTAAGTCATATCCTTGATTCAAGAATACGCAAGGGGAAACTTCAATACCTCGTGGAATGTGAAGGCTTCCTCAATGACTCAGACAAACTATCCTGGGAACCAGCCATCAATGTTTCTAACGCTCCTGAACTCCTAAAATCTTTTCATTTGAAATATCCTTTAAAACCAAAACCTTAAAATTTCTTTATTTAAAATTTTCTTTTCTTTTTCTTTCTTTCTTTGAAATCTAAAACACCTCTTAAATTTCTTAGCCTTGTTTTCTTTTTTCTCTCTTCTTTTTTTCTTTCTTCTCCTTCTATAAAATTTCCTCCAAAACCAACTAAAAATAAAATCAAAATTAAAATTAAAATGAAATAAAATAAAATAAAATAAAATAAAATAAAAATAAAATAAATAGAATAAATATAAATAATAAAATAAAATAAAATAAAATAAAATAAATAGAATAAACATAAATAATAAAATAAAATAAAAAAACTCTTAAATCTCTATAAATATTTTCTTTCTTTTCTTTTTCAATTCTTTAAATACATTCTTTTCTTAAATTCTCTTCAAAAAATTTCTCTTCCACAAACTTATTTTCTCTTTTAAAAACTTTCTTTCCTTCGAATCATCAAATCTTGTACGACACAACCATTTCCTTGAACTTAACTTCAACCTCTAAATCTCCCTATAATAATTCTTCGAAACAAATAATTCTTCTTTTCAAATTCTATTAAATTCTAAATTCTGTTTTTCTTTTCTTTTCTTTCTTCCTCCTCTCTTTTCAACTAAAATTTCTTAAAAAAAAAAAAAAAAAAAAAAACATATATTTTTCTTTCATTAAATCCTCAATTTAACAAACTCATCTCAATCACAAAACCGTTTCTTTTTTGTTCTCTTTCTTTTCTTACATAAAAAATTTCCTTTAAAAAAAAAAAAAAAAAAAAACATTAAAACTTCCTTCAATTAAACAACCTTTTTTCTTTCTTTAAATTTCTTCTTTCAAAATTCTAAAATGTTTTATTTTAAACTTCTTTTTTTTCTTTTTCTCTCTCTCTCAAATCTTATAAAATTAATAACAAAAAAAAAAAATAAAACTAAAATACAAATTTTTTCTACTTCTTTACATCTCCTTTTCATTTCAAATCTTTTCTTTTAATTTCTCTCAAACCAATCTTTTCATTTTCTCCAAAACTACCCTTATCTCCTTCCTGAATTTCTCAAATACCTGCACCTCTCCTACCAGAACCACCTCTCCCATCCCCAAGAGCTCCTCTGCCACGTCGAAGGAAGCTGCGTCGATAATTGTGTCGACCTCCCCACATAATTCTTCCACGAACCTTACTCGTTGACCTTGACAAGGTTTCTTTGACCACACCTGGTCCAGGGTGTCTTCAGGTTCTTCAATTACTTCTGTGGCCGGAGGGTTTGCCTCAGTTGGTATAACTGACGCAGGCTCCGCAATCGGCTCTTCAAGGTTATTCGATGTCTAAAACAAAAAAACTCATCAGTAACTTCATCCCTAAAATAAACAAATAAAACTTACTTCGAAGATGGGGTCAGGCTCTAGAAATAACCTTGGCACCACTTAGACCTCTACCTTTCTCTCTTCCTCATCGTCCTTGATGACCACCCGTCGTTTCTTGGGTGCCCGCCCTGGAACAGGGACTTCATCTTCATCCTCCTCCACCAACTTGTCGACCTCTTCCTCGACACCTTGCTTTGAACTCGTGGCCTGGGTTACCCAGGTTGAGATCTCGTTGTTTAATTCCTTATCATTTTCCCCCACCAATTGTTCATCTTCAATCGAGACATCCCAAATGTCTTCGACCACCTCTTTGGTTTTAGGAATTACCCAAAACTTAGTCTTGGTAAACCGCTTTTTGATTTCTGCGTTCTTCGTCAACGCATCGCACGCCACTCGCCGCCAACGGCAAAACTCGCATTTCTGGAGAGGGCCTTGGGTCGCCGTACTTTTGACACAGAAATACTCCATGCCTTCACAAGCCGTGCAAGTCTGCGAAAACTGTCGTGTGATCATTCCCCCATCTGCTTTAGGGTGTGGAGGCGTAGGTGTGGGAGTGGGACAGTTCATTATAAAAATAAGTAATTAAGAAGTGAGGGAAAAATTTATTAGAAAAAGGGAAACTAGTGTGGGAAGATGGCTCAAGCTTAACGGAGTTCACAATTTTTATACCCGGGAATCTGTCACGCGCCACGTGACACTCGAGGCAAAATCAACTCATTAAATCAATAATATCGAGTCCTAAATCTATACTCAAAGTGCAGAAAGCAATTCTCCATAGCAACTGCAATTTTCCTTTGTGTACTTACTATTTAACTGCGCTAGCCTAAACTCTAAATCTAAATTAGTCAATCTCCCAATAGGGTACATTAGTCCTTTTCAATAAGCGACGCACAGCGCTAGGTTCAACAAAATAGTACAGTAGTAGTTTTTTCATTAAAGTTTTGTTAATTAATTAAAAAGGGGTAAATTGAGAATGGACAGATATTTAGCAAAGAAGGTCTAAGTGTATGTTAGTAATGGTCAATGGAATGGGAATGGTGCGATGGAAGGGAGGTCAATGCGAGGAGGAACAAAGGATATAAAAGGGGTTGGGTATTTGGTTCGATATTCCTTAGAATTAAATTATAAAAATTGTATTTACATTAATAGTGGTAAATCTTTAAAGTTAAAATCATTGTTATTGTATCTTTCTCTTATTTTCTCGATATTCATTTCTAAATCCTAAATCTTTGATTATTGAGTTTCCAACGCTTTGTGAGATTTTAAGAATTACTATTACCTCTGAAACTAGTCTATAATTCTTCTCGAACGAACCTCGAACCTGTAGCTATTACTTCGAGTGACCTTCAAATCATTTCCTCGAATCATTCCTCTGTGCTTTGAAGAAGTTTCTAAATCCCTCATCTCAATTTCAGGAACATCCTCGACCTTGGGCGTAGGTCGTCCGGTGACACCTACATTGTTATCATCACTATCAGAAGATGGAAGAACTGAGAAGTCATCAGTTTTAAACTTGAAGGAAAAAATGAAAGTTTTTTACCATCAGATTGACCAGGGATGGCGGAACTAGTTATTTTATGGGTTGTGGCACTCTTCTGTGAAGGGTGGAGCTTTTTGATTAATCTGGGTATCAGGATGGATGGCCTAGATCTTTTGGTGCTGGCAGAAGATGTACCAGGTTGAGAAGGAGGTGAATCTGTTGCAGAAGATAGTGGACCAGGTCTATGGCAGGTCTTCTTTCTAGATTGGCAGACATTGCAGGACGTTCTCTATGGATGGACAGGTGGTGTCATAGTGCAGATTAAATTATTGTCGATGGAGTATGGTCAAGGACCCATTTCAGAGGAAGAATTGGGAAGAAGGTTGAACATGGTGGTTGGATGAAGAAAGAATATGGACATTCTCAATTGGAGGGAGGATGTGGTCTTCCAACATTGGCAGGGGCCTTTGTTGTGTGATTTGGCACTGTTTGTGCATGTCTTAATTGACATCTATTAAGGATTTGGGTATTTTTCTGGTTTTATTCCATGGATATTGAATCTGCGGGTATGTGGGTACAATCATTTGATAGCCCTGGTTTTTCTATATATTTTATGTCTTGGAGACATTTTTCATATTCTGAGTTTTAAGGGGTCATTTACTCATTTTTCATATATAAAAGTTTGTTTTATAATTTTGTTTTTTGTGTTTTACGGGCTAACCTTAAGTCTTAGAGTTAAGTGACTAGTACCATTGGATAGAGCTAATTTTTCTCTATATTTCATGTCCCAATGTTGTTATAGTGAAATTGCGTGTTTTAAAGGTTTTAGTAGTTGTAGCTAATTTTTCTATGTAGATTAGTTGTTTTTATTGGTTTTCTGGCTTCAGGGAGGCCAGGCCGCTTCAGGCGGCATCTACGACGTCGGGCGGCCTGCCCGCCTCTGTTTTAGGAGGTTGGGGAGCGCTTCAGGAGGGTTTTTTATGCAATTTGGCGGGTACAGGCGCCACATTGGTGGGTGCAAATGGGCTCTTAGTTAGTGGTCTGTGTTTACCTAGTGAATAAGACATTTTGGGGAAACCTTAATCATCATACAACCATCCGGAGGTGATATCATTGTTCCTCACTCAGTTTTCACTGTTTTCAGGCCACAATTTGGCTGTGTTTGTTGCAAGTGAGTTCTTCATTTAACTTAACTTTGGCAACTGTTTTCTCTGTTATAGTCTTGCAAGCTATAGCAAGAATTATTGCTGTCTCTGGTGTGGATTTTTAGCCTACATCAAGTATCTTTACTGTCTCTGGTGTGGACATTGGTCTACATTTCAGTTCTTTGGTCTGGTAGTCTATCTGGTGACTACTTTCTTGGCTCATCAAGCAGTCAAGTGTGTTAAAAAGGAGCTTTAGCAAAACAGGAACCAACTTACTTTAGCAAGTAAATCTCACTCTATTTTTCTAAAGGGACAGGGGATTTTCTATCTGGTTTTTCTCCAACTCCCTTGGTCAAGGCCTATAGCTAGTAGTATAGAATTTTCTACACTGCCTGAAGCGGCCTCACCACCCTGAAGCCAGAAAACCACCAAAAACACCCTAACTACTTAGAAAATTAACCAACAACTACTAAAACCCTTAAAACACATAATTACACTACCACAACATTGGGACATGAAATATAGAGAAACTTCAGCTCTTTCCAATGGTATTAAGCACTTAACCCTAAGACTTAAGGTTAGCCCATAAAACACAAAAAACAAAATTCAACAGCAATCTTTTTAAGATGAAAGTGAGAATTTATCCCCCAAATACTTATGCCATGAAGAATGTCCACAATACATAAAATATAGAGAAAAACCAGGGCTATCCAAGGGTAGCCTCAAGATCCCTGTAGTCCCAAAATTTGCAACATAATCCCAGAAAAATACCTAATTATTTAAACACTGCCATTTAACGCATACCAAAATACCACCAAATAAACCAACAAAGGGCTCCTCCAATGTTGGAAGACCACATCCTCCCTCCAATAGAGAATTTCCACATTCTCCTATACAACAACCACCATGTTCAGCTTTTTTTCCAAAACTGCTACTGACATGGGCCCTTGCCAATACTGCATTGACAATAACCTTATCTGCTCCATCTCACCACCAGCTCATCCCTACAGAACCTCCTGTGATGCCTGCCTTTCTAGAAAAGAGACTTGCTTCAGACCTGTTCCATTTTCTTCTGAAACTTCTTCATCTTCTCCACAACCTGATCCACCTTCTTCCAGCGCCAAAAGATCCAGGCCTTCTATCCTGATTCCTAGACTGGTCCACAAATTACACCCTCCAAAAAAGAGTTTTCACACTACTACTACTGCCACTTCTACCATCCCTGGTCCATCTGATGGTAAACACAAAATTTCTTCATACTGAACTCCAATCTGACCAAATTTCAGATCATTTTCCTCTTGACAGTGATGAAAACAATGTAAGAACCATTGAAAACCCTCCTCCTAACCCATCACCCACCATTAATGACAAATTTTAACAACATTCTTCTCAACAGAAGCATCTCCTATTAGACTATTTCCAATCCACTCCTGCTAAGAACCCACAGGATCTTGGGAAAAGTAAGAGCCTCATACACCAATTCAAAGCCAATGCTGAACATTTTGCCACATCTCTTGATTTTCTTCTGCCTCCTACTCTTGATTAATCTCTTGACTTAGAAATAAAACAATTCTTGACCTTTCGAGACTTCCTGAATGTAGCCAATAATCTTAAAAAATGTTCCTCAGTTTACAGTCTTGGGGGACTAATCCTCAGTTTTAAGTCTTGGGGGACTAACAGCCCTCATTTTATAGTCTTGGGGGACTCAAAAACCCTCAGTTTATAGTCTTTGGGAACTCAAAACCTAAATCAAAAAGACAGAACCAGATATCAAAACATTTAAGACCCAAAGAAAAAAACTAACATTCTGGTGGAACTGTTCTACAGAGCATAAAGCTCATCATTTACCCTCACACTTGCCTTAACAAAATTAAAAGACTCCCCCTTGGATGCCCTCTTCCAGAATCACACCAGCTCCCATTATCAGTTTATAGTCCAGAAGGACACAACCACTAAACCATCCTCAGTTTATATTCTTGGGGGACTGTACCAGTGTTCAGTTTAAAGTCTTGAAGGACTTTCCAGAGTTCAGTTTAAAGTCTTGACAGACTTTCCAGAGTTTAGTTTAAAGTCTTGACGGACTTATGCATAACAGGGAAGCACCAGCTCCATGCACAATGCACCGCTGCCAACCTTCTGAAATTCCACTCTTTTACACCATCTACACATCACTTATAAATCTGTTAAATTATCTCTTTTCTTCCCACTATTTCTCCATCACAGGTAATAGCTGGATCACCTAATTTTAACCCCTTGAACTTCCCTGCTTCACTGCTCCAAAAGACTATGCTTGCAAAAGTGCATCCACATGTGCAGACCTTGCACTTTCACTCTTCCTACTCCTCAGGCCAAACTCTATAACAGGGCCTGTGATTCTTGTAACTCCAAAAAGAAAAGGTGTGACAGAGATCAAAATTACCCAATACCTCCACCTTCACCTTCACATAAACATATATCCAGATCACCTACCAGGTCACCAGAGTATGGGCGTGCCTCTTCCTCCTTGTCTTATGCTCCTTCAATAAGATCACAGCACTCTATGCCTAAACCCAAGCCCAAAAGAAAAGCTTTATCATCCCAAGAATCTGCTTTCTTTCTGCCACTTCATCAAAAATAGCGATAAAATTAGCTCCTAGGCTGCTATACCGTGTCCAGGGGGCTATCCCGTCATCAGGTGGCCTGCCCCCTTCATCAGAAAATGAAAATCAGGCTCAAAACATCCAAATTCAGCCAAAAGATAACCAAATTCTTCCATGTAACACCAATAACTCAACACCACAACCTCCTAATGCTCCCAGAGTGATGGGTACCTCCGCCATTTCTTCTTATGTTAACACCAGAACAACCAACAATGCTTCTAAACCCAAAACTCCTGTTGCTCCAGGAGAAAAAAACTTCACCTCTCCTCTGGCCACCAATTATTCTTCTGATACCTCTTTTTCTTCTGAATCTTCATCCAGAAGATCCCAATCAGCTGCCAGATCATCATCTCCTGGTCCTGAACTCAAACTAAGTGGCACTCCTCCACCAGCATCTATTAACCCTGCACCAAGCAATAATATAAACAGTGACAACAACAACAGCCCTGCTGCTGCAACCAGAGCCCAGGAACCTCTTCCTTATCCTTCATCTTCTCAACACCATTCAGAGAATTACCCAGAAAAAACATACCTCCATCTGGTGGACCCTCCTACGATACCTATTCAACACTCTTCAGCCCTCCATATTCCAGCTGCATACAAATTTGAAGATCCCCCCATCTCTAAGTACCAAAATAAATTTACAAAATACCATTTATTGAAAAGAGAATATTTATTGAACAAATTCTTCTGTTTTTGGTTGGAAACCTGCTGCCTGAAACTGCATTTGGAACTGGACAACCCCTAGAAACTACCATGAAGCTGGATTACGCTGATATGAAGCAACACCTTGGCATGATGTGTTCAAAGATGCTTAAAGCCTTTGCACTTCATGGTCCATTGAATGATTTTGAGAAGAATCTAAGAAAACAACCCCTTGATGACCACTGGAAGATGTCACGAATTATCAAGCACACTTTCCAGAAATCCATTCCTACTTCTTCTTCTTCCTTCCAACACAGTTCCAGACCATTATAACCCCTATACTTTCTCCAGCCGCCTGCGCCACAAAGAACACAGTTCTTCCTCTAATCCAAACAAGAAACAAAAACACCATAACCATCCAGACCAACTGCTGTATAGTAGACTCCTACAGTCGCCTTGCTGCAGGCA